>JABSTQ010009470.1:600000-1185000 GCA_013358835.2 Ixodes persulcatus | reverse complement strand
AAGAACTTGCCCTCGCACTAGAAAAAATGGCTGAAATAGAAGTCCGAATAACTTCTCGAGTCTGGGGTTTCCAAGACGCACATGCAACGCAAACCCACACACCGCTGGCGCGGAATTTCACTGGGGGAGCACAGCCCCCTCTCGAGAAGAACATGGCGGTTCCTTGTCGGTAATCTCGAAGCGTATACAGAGACCCCCGCCCCTTCTTCTAACAGAGCCCCCCTTAATCTCGGATTAGAGTGGATACCTTTTCCATCGCTCGCACAACAGCCGTCACGGCGCGTTAGGGCTCTGAAAGCCCCGACTGTGCTGCACGAGGACCCGCATTTCTGAAATCGACGCGGGTGGCGTGCGTGGACGACGAAACTCTGCGTGGATACGGGGCCTGAAGTGTGTTGCTGTTGTTGCGAGCGAGGGATCATAGCTATAGCAGGAGGAGGAGGAGGAGGAGGAGGAGGGAGGGTTCCCCCACTCGCGTGTGAACCAACTGGGCATGGTTGTTGCACCGATTTCGTCCGAATGGAAAGTTTGTTTGCGTTTCGACGGCTTGCTCTAATGAGGGGTAGGATTCAACGCGGAATCTTCGATGGAAAGCCAACCCCGATCGTCCCTCGTACGTTGAATGCAAGCTTCGATGTTTTGTGTGTCTGTATAGGCGAATTTATTTATGCGTGTGAGGGTGTGTGCGAGAGAAACGATCGATGATAATCTTGATGAAGTGCCGTTGGTTATATTGTAAAAAAGTTAACCCGACAGAAAAAAACGCTTTGATATTATTCGCACAAAACTCATCGTTGTAAAGTAATAAATACAAACTTCCTCGATTAGTTGGGAGCTCTTTGTCGTCCCATAAATGACTTATTGATAAGTGCACCACTAAGGAGGCGTTAAGCTGTTGGTGGGTTACTCAAAATAAAATAAATAAATAAATAGTTTCGGTGCATGCCAATTTGTACTCTTTAGTGGCTGTGCTTGAATGGCAATATTCAGGCATTTTGAATGTATTGAAATGAATTGCACCACATTTGAATTTAGTGACTTCAGGTATACAAGTCGCAGGTGTTCAGCATTATTCATAGCCCTATAGGAAATGTGAGACTTTGGTGTTCGGTGAGTTGCGTGAACCCTCACCGAGCGCGACTGCAACGGCTTATGACGTACAGGTTGCTATGGCAACAGCTGGGTCGGCTCCAACCAAACGGGGTAAAAAGCGGTTTTGTTGGAGCCGACGGAGCTGTTGCCATAGCAACCCGAACGTCGCAAGCAGTTGCAGTTGCACTCGGTCGAACTCGACGCAAGTGTGGGAATCGTACTTTAGCCAGATATATTCGTGCTGCGGCCATGTGCGGCAATGGAGGCCTCGCTACGAATATCGTATACAACTGATAATAACTTCTTAAACGGTACGTTTGATCTCGCCTTGAATGTTTTTTATGGCTGGTGTTTACTGCTGAACTTTAGAGCAGAAGGAAAATATCACGATTGCATTTTGTTTTAGTGTGGTTATTTTGTCTGCTGTATAACAGAAAGGACATTTTCATCAATCATTCGTTCATTCGGCTTGCACTATGCGAAGGATAAGTTGAGGCACGCCGCTCAGCCTCCTCTGTAATGCGTAAATGCAATATTCTAAAAACGAAGCCTTATTATTTTTATTTTTTTAAGCTTTCACGGAATTCCTTTCGATCCCGCCTCAAATAAGCACACAAGCCGACGTATATACAATGGACAACATGAATGATCAAAGAAACTTGGTGGCAAACGCGCGTACTCGCTCGCCTGCTTCAACATACAAACCCTTATGGGTAGCGGCAGGCGTGACAAGCGTCAGTATAGCGCACCTTCGTATATAGTAAAGGGTCAGCCCTACGAATATACCATGTCCCTGAAGATGCCCGAAATCAACACACCTTCTTCAAGACTGGCCTCCATGACCAGAGCTGGTTCCAGCTCTGCACAATACCGTTTGTGTGCATACCCCAGTTCCTCCCTCCCTCCTTCCCTTTCTCCCTCCTATATCTTTCCCTTTCTTTTTTTTTTTTTAACAACGAAGCAGACCTTTGTTGTTCTGGGTCCTTTTACTTCCCTGCTCACTTTTCGCCGCCCAAACCTGGCAGTAGTGAGGCAGCACCCGAGACAACCTGCCCGCGCAGTGTCCCATTGCACGCACCTTCCCTATAATCTTCCCTCCCCCCCCCCCTCCCCTTCCCACCCCTCCCTTTCTCGTGGTCCACTCGCCCTCGGTGTTATGGAAGAGGAACTCACCGCGTCAAAAGGAGGGCACCACGTTGCTCTTTCATCCCGTGTTTTCCTAACCCCTTCAGAAAGATTTGATCTTACATTTTCTTTTTTTTCCCCTCTTTCATTCCCCAGTGAGTATAAAGAACCCTGAGGTTTCAGGCCGTCCCGGTATTTTTTTTTTCTCTTTTCATTTTTTTTTTTATTTTATACCTAACTTTGGTAGAGGTACGCTTTTGTTCGATAGCTTTCAGTGGCCGCGACACTGAATCTGCAGGGCGTTCTTAGGCTCCCTTCTCATCACAAGACGCAAGGAAGGAAGGCTCAAGGGAGTGGGGATCCAGAGATCTACTTCTCCCTTCGCTACTGTGCGTGTGTTTGCCCACACCGCATTTGTTTTTCTAGGGCCTGTTCCCAGCACTCGACAGGTCGCTCGTTCCTGCCCGTGGGTCGGTCACTTCTTTCTCTCTTTTCCGGCGCGTGAGTGTGTGTGTTGTGTGTGCGTGTTGTTTGCATTTGGGAACCCTGCCGCCGGCCAGCAGCACGGGCAGAAGGAAGAGGAGGAGGAGGTAGCCGCCGTGGCGGCCGCATCTTGAATGGCACCTCGAGAACCGTTTAGATTCTTGATTGACAGCGATATATTTTGCGTGTCCGCAAGAATCGCTCCGAATAATAGCTGCCATACGAGCTGCTGCGCAGCTTCGCGCTGGCTTCTGCAACCGGAGAGGTTTGTTTGCACCCGCTGCCGTCTGTCACGTCTTTCTCCGGGCACGGCGTGCTATATAGGCCGGGTGTACTATGTGCGCGTGTTTTGCATTTGGGTTTCGGCGTGACCTATACAGTTCGGCAGGCGTTTTGGGTTCCTCTTTTCAGCGAACGAAATTCGAATCGTTTTGCGACTCCTGGTGTGAACCGTTGGAAGGTCGGAGAGACTTCCGCCGCGGAAAGGAGGAAAAATGAACTCGGTGCTTTCTGTTTCCGGCTTTGTAGCACCAATAACGGCGACGACCATCGCTGTATTTTTTTATATGAACATGAATTTGGTTTAGAACCGAGGAAACGAATTTGTACGTGGAAAGACTATACGCAATAAACAGGAACTAGATGGTACTGAATGCTACATAATTAGACATGGAGTGACAATTGTTATAGCAGTCTAGAGTTCAAACTACGTTCGTCTAGAGCTCTCAATGAGAAACTGCTGACTAAAGCGCATGTTTTATACGTTGAGCGGTCGGTAAGGAGACTCAACGAGACAGCGAGTTCAACGATGACAGCGAGTTTCATTCAATATGCCCTGAGGAGTTTTCGGAGATCGCATAAATATGGCGCTAACTCACTCTGCGGGCTTTAAGTATCCTAGCAATTAATAAGTCATAACAATGCGCGGCCGATGTCCCTAATAAGAAACAGTCAAAGATCGAACACACCTAGGTCATCTCCGGCGACGGAAGGAGCATTTTTCCGGCAGCCAGGACGACATGTGACCAATGAAAACGCGATATTTCGTTGAGATTGCAAACGATGCTATTACAAAATTTCTATGGTTTTGCAGATGATAAAAGCAAATAAGAGTAGTCGAGAAATGTTGATTTTTCGTGGAGAAGGAACATAATACTGCAAAATAGCCTTAAATACGACGCAGAATGTTTTTGTTATTTTTGTTGTTTTTGTTTTGCGTCTTCCGCGGGAGTGATATGTCCGGTCGTCAGTTCTCGAGCGCGCGCTCGCTTGGTTGAATCGTAGTCCGGGCTGTGTGGGCAACGAGCCGCGCGCATTCGAGATATCACTCCGCGGTTGCACCGGTTGGAGGCGCGAGATCCTTCGCTTGCTATTGGCTGACAGTGGTCCTATTCCGGAGCATGCTCCTGCCATCGCCGGAGATGACCTCAGTGTGTTGCGATCTTTCGTTGCTTTTTAGAGCGCAGCTCTTAGGCGCCCGTTTCCGGCTTGAGCGGCGTCGGCGTCGGCGTAACCGCGCGGTGCATTATGGGAAATGTCCCATAATGCACCGCGCGGTCACGTGACCCCCCCAGATCACGTGACCCCCAGGTCACGTGATCCCCGGGGTCACTTGACCTCGGGGGGGGAGGGGGGTCACGTGACCCCCCCCCCCTCCGAGGTCACGTGACACCCCCGGAGGAGATGGAAGAATGAGGGGAGGAGGAGGAGGAGGAGGAGGGGTATACCCTCCCCTGAGTACCCTTCCCTCCTCCTCCTCAAGAGCTGCGCTCCAATTCGGCGTTACAGGGAGTTGTAAACGGCTTTCACTTTTTAATATGAAAATCGGCCATGTATCATCATGGTTTAGAGATTTATGGGATGCTTGGAGCCAGTACCGTGAGTTATCGCCATATTTAGGCGATCTCAAAAACCTCCTCAGGGCACCTTTAAGTTTCATCTTCCAACCCTGCAAGAATGAACTTAAAGGGCATCTCCACTCAAAAAGTCGACCCTATAGAAATGGTTGATGTCTCTTTAGGGGGTCGAAATACGGTCGTACCCAAAATATCACGTCAAACCGACGCCGCATTCCCGAGTAAAACCAATATCAAAAATGTTCTACCAACTCGGTTAGCGGCCCGACAAGGGGTGAGCAACGCTGGCACCGGGTGAGCTAGCGAAGCAACACTGGACAATCACGTAGGTTTCGTCCTATGCTCACGTACGGACGCCGCGGACGCTTCGTTTCCCTTGGAATACGCGAAGATCTGCTCCCAGCACTTTACGTCAGACACCTTCACACTGCATCTGAAGGCTGCTGACTGCTGCGGGTTTCTCCCTGAAACACGCGTCTTTGAAGAACGATCCGGTGCCGTCGCTGTTCGCGTACCGTCCGCCGGCTACTCCAGCACGAGCGGCCGGTGGCAGCAGGTCTCAGCTGATTTACCTAGCGTGCACATAAAGGCGCCTTAGCTTTAACAACTTAGACCACTTGTGGATACCATCTGTCCATCTGTCTTCCAGTATTTATTTTTCTTTCGGTCCGCGAGCAAGAAACAAATACAGCCACGCTGCGCCGGCACTGACCGCGTCGTATTTATAGCAGTCGAATTCGCTTTTCGGCCGGCAAATTCATAAATACACACCAAAACTTACTACATTTGGTACATATTAACAAAGTGCAGCGGTAAAAAGAAAATGTGCAACTTACCTTCTGTTTTGAAACTCCACGTGCGACTGAGCCGGCAGTGTCAGTGGTGTCAGTGCGTCGGCTCAGGAGCGCGGCACGAGAACTACGTCATGCCGTCGACGTGCCGCTGATTATCAGTGTTGCCAATCTGCTTGAGCCGGTAGTTTCGGTTTCGCCATGCCGCCTGAGCGAAACTTTGATGCGCGATATCTACAAAACTATACACACTACCGAAAAACAAATTATATCTCCTGATTCAAGAACACCGACTTCGACTAAACAAATCATAACCCAAAAATCGTAAAAATGGAGTGGAGTTGCCCTTTAATAAAACTTCCTGGGCCCGTCGAACGAGAAACAGATCCCTATATGGAGAGAAATACGTAGCCGGGGCGGAACTGCTGTGTAACGGCTTCAAGGTCCCGTCGAACGGAGAGAACTGTGTTCTTGGCGGCGATTGTTGTGCGCTCCGCGGACGTTTGCTGGCATGCGACGTAGCTGGCGAGTTAGCCGCGCCGTCTGCTATCTCCCTATCGGCACTCTATCCTTGTTTCTATATTGTTTCAACGTTGTCGATTGTTCATTTATTATTTAGTCTCCTTTGTCGTCCGTCCGTACGAGGGGCGGTCCGGCGTACGTGTGCGGCAGGCAGCAGTCGTGGTTTATTGTCGCCACCCGTGAGAGTGCTTTGGCTGCACGCCATCTCGTTTCGCGGAGCAACGAGCAACCTTGGTGCGGTCTCGCGAGGCCTAATGAAAGGAGAGGCGGTCAGGAGTCTTGTTTGTTCAGCCGAGCGCCTTTGTTCCGCCATTGTTTGGTTTTCGGCTGCGTTTTTGTAAGGCGAACAAAAGAAACAACAACGGGCTACTTAAAGTTAAAAGCCTACGGCGGCACTTCGGATGTTACGATCCGAAAGCCGTGTGTGGAGGCGCCCAGCCTTCGCCGCGCTCTTGACACCTATAAGCGTTCGACAGGCAAGCTGTCGATTGCGGTGTATGGGTGGAGTATACTAGGAAATTACAGCTGTTTATGGTGCGTTAAGCTGCATCCTCACCAGATACCGCGTTCTATAAAATAGCTATGATATGCGATATTGAGAGAAATGCGGGACGTCATCGAGATTTCTAGTGTAATATCACTAGCATGTCTCGACGGTTTGGTAGAGACGTACAAAGACGTCTCGCGCCGTATTACAAAAAATAAAAGGTATATTTTGTGCGATTTTTTTTTTTTTACAAAACGAAACAAAATTGAAGTGGTCAAACTTTTCTTTTTTATTACACAAGCTTCTAATGAACATTTCTTATAAAATGTAAATTGTGGTCCATGTCAGTAAGGCCTAGTTGTGCTAGCGCGACAAACATTGACTTTTGACCGATCAAACAATACGTTTTTCGGGGCAGTTTGAACAATCTTGCAAGGTACCACTTGTTTGCGGTGTTTTTGAGGGCAAATACCGTGTTTACTAGAATAATAGCCGCACTATTTATGAACAAGGCCCTTGCGTCTACTTTCCCACAAAACATATTACAGCCAATCATTGCGTTGCACATAAATAATATAGCGAATAACCAGATCGAGAACACGATTCTTCATACAAATACAATCTTCACAAATGGTATCTTCGAACGAAGACGTTATCTCTGTCCTGTAAACAGCTGGAATCATGCTGTCAATCGCGGTGATTAGCAATCTGTGTGCACCGCGGAAAAGCGAACCCTCAGGTTTTTTGGGGTTTTTTTCATAAACAATGCGGCTATTACTCGAGTATACGGTATTCAATAGAGTTGAGAGAAATTAGAAGGGAAAACTCAATGAATTAGGTAAATAAAAGACGAAGAAAAAATTTTTCTTATGATACCAAGGGTACAATGAAGGCCGACACCTGCAGTAGAGCTCGCACGACGGTGAAGACATTGCGCTCACGAACCAGTAGAGAGAGAGAAAAAAAAAACAAGTAAAAAGCTCCACATATCAAAGGGAAAGAAACATGTCACCAAGGCGAAAGCCAGAACGAGGTTAAGCCGACAAGCCCGCAGTTTCGATTATTGAGGTCACTCCGGCGCCATCCTGGAAGGTGAACGGTGTGCGCCTCCGACGGTTCTGCGTCCTGACGCATTCTTTCATCTTATTCTGAACGCGCGTTCTCGGCCGTTTTGCGAGGCGCAGGAGGTTTATCGGACATCAGACAGTTTATATCTGAGACAGGAAGATTATTAGAACAGGCTAACTATAAGCGCAGCGAGTTAAAGCAATAAGACAATATTCACTGACTGAGTTATCTTGCATGCTGACATTAATGAAGTTGCGTTGTAGCAGTCATTCAAGTAACTAATACAAACGAAGTCTGTCTGCTTAATCTTGGTGGGATGACCTACCCTCGTCTTTACCGTGTAATTGGCTCCCCAAAGTAATTCGAAGAGAAGGCCACATTGCTGTAAGAAATAAAAGTACTGACGGGAATTGCTTAAAGATTTTGCAGCTGTTGTTGACTTCACTTGCTGCCCAGCAGCATGGCAGTTAATCTTCAGTTCAACCTATTACTGTACTGGGAGAATGCCAATGGTGCGAACCAAAAACTTTCTGAAATTGTACGTACAAGTGCACATGGGTGCATACGCCATGGGTGCGAAGTCCAATGCGCTAGATTACGTTTGTGGTGACTTTTTATACCGAGCAGAAAAGCAAAAATATGTTAATAGGCTAACACCGAAGAAGGCGATCGCAGACGTATTACTTCTGTAGGTAATTTAGATTTAGTTTTAGTAGCTGACCACTCCCTACTTAGCCAAAAATATGCTTACCTTCTACGAGGTACTGATATGGTGAAAGCTTCATGAAGAGTACCTAGTTGAATGACGACGATGAAAGGGTAATTTGAATTTAGTAATATAAGCATTTATCGGAAACAGTGAATTCAACCAGCCCGTTGTCCCGGCATCTTACTCTGTGAAATGTAAAGGAGAAAGTATACAATGAAGCAGTGTAAATATAGGTATAAAAAAGTGAGGAAGATAAGAAATAGAGTACATCCCGAGAGAAGTAAAAGAAAGGCACATACCTGGTCTCCAAGCATGTTTCCAATTATGCCCAACCGTGAGAACTACAACTACAACGTGAGAACTACTACTACAACGTGAGAACTACTACCGCAACGTGAGAACTACTACTACAACGCGGAGAACTACAACTACAACGTGAGAACTATTACTACCACGTAAGAACTACAACTACAACGTGAGAACTACTACTACAACGTGAGAACTACAACTAAGACGTGTGAACAACTACTACAACGTGAGAACTACTACTACAACATGAGAACTACAACTATAACGTGAGAACTACTACTAAAACGTGAGAACTACAACTACAACGTGAGAATAACTACTACAACGTGAGAACTACTACTACAACGTGAGAACTACAACTACAACGTGAGAACTACTACTACAACGTGAGGACTACAACTAGAACGTGATAACTACTACTACAACGTGAGAACTACAACTACCACGTGAGAACAACTGCTACAACGTGAAAACTACTACTACAACGTGAGAACTAGTATTGCAACATGAGAACTACTACTACCATAACATGAGAACTACAACTGCAACGTAAGAATAACTACTACAACGTGAGAACTACTACTACAACGTGACGCGAGCGTTTTCAAATCCTTCAAACCGAAGGCATGCGCAGTTAAAGAATCGACGAAGTAGCGCATGTTGAGTATAGAACGCACAAGTTTGGAATTACGTGTCGGTATAACGAAATCTCGGAAGCTATGCAAAGCGTTTAAAATCAGCCGGAAGCGGCTACAGAAAAAAAACAACAAAAAAACACTTCCGTCCGCAAACAAAAAAAACCAAAAACAAAAAAAAACGCACACGTGCGGAACAGCAGAGATTTTTAACGAGGAACCACGGTCACACTCCAACTTCCAATGTCGGAACACCAGTCCCCGCGATCTCCCACTTGCACCGCACTGTGTCCAACAACGCCGAAGCCGCCTAGCCCGACAAATATTAAAGCACGGCGCTGCGATGGGAATACCCAATCGCGCGTTTCGCTCCACGGTCGTGCATCGCGGGCATTGCTCGCCGCGTACCTATACCTCCGCACAGCCAGATCAAGTTCGTCACTCGGAATAATATCCGAGGCAAAGAGAAGGCAGATATCGCGAATCACCGACCGCAGATCAAGATCAAGGCCCATTCAGAAATCTCGGTGTTTGTTTTTCGCGCGTGCAATTAAGATGCTATCTAGTCAATGAGAAGCCCATTTCTGTGCCCGGAAAGAAAGCCGGTCGACATTTTCATATTACGTGCCCCGAAGCTCGAATCGCCCGCCGAAGAAACCGTCGACCGCTGAACGGGAGGGGAATCGCGCGGCTGCTGCTGCATGCGTTGTTTTTATCCCGCGCTGTTTTACATAGATATACTTGCACGCGTGAATGCGTTTCCAAAGAGCTCGGAAAATTGCGTCACATCTTACTATACTCCGGTATGCTCTCACTTGTACTACGAGGAAGGTAGTAGTTCGCGGTCGTTGAGGTTGTTAAGTAGTAATTAGTCATTTTCATTCAGTGACCGTTAGCTCCTAATTACTTAATCGTAGTACTTAATCATTTTCGCCAGAGAAGAGTGCAACCGAAATAATGGTGAAATCTTCATCCGTGTCTCGAAGATTAACAGCGTATAAGGCACACGAGCTGGGGAATATTAACATATATGACTGAGGAAGAGCGGGGTGGGGAAACAACCGCAAAAGAATTCCACGCGGAAAAACAATTATACAGCATATCTATAGGTTTTTTTGTTTTTTTTGTTTTTTGTAAATAAAACTGAAATAATAAACATAGGGACGGAAAAAACAGCTCATGTTCCCCTCGAGCCAAAACGAGCCATTTACTGACAAGTTGTTTGCTACTCTCGAGTTTTATAGATGTCCAGGACATCTCAGATGTTCCTGTCACCACGTTCCCATCGTCATTTACAGAGGCCTGTATTATCAAAATACTTAGACTTAATGTTTTTGTTTATACGTATTTTAAATAAAGATTCACTGTCGAAATATAAAATAAAAGCAATAACTATGTCAACAGCGCAATTAGAACGGTTCAGCCGTAATGCATCCATTCGTCCATACTTCAATTGATAAAAATTCACGTTCCGTCTTTTATTATGAGTATACCGAGACGTGCATCGGTGCAACTATCCTCGAAAGAAGCGCTGTGCGCATTGGCGCATTGATCGCCACTTGTTAATGCAAAAAAGCAACACGGGAAAGGATTTCATTTGTTCAAGTCTTTAGAGCCACGGTCACACTGCTTATACACAATAGAAAGTATACAGTCTAGAGACACTGCCCGAGGAGTGTCCGGACATAGTTTTGCTATCGTGCCTGCGGCGAACAGCACGTCTTTTTGTGTGCAATGTATGAGCAGTGTGCACTGAGCAGTGTGCACTCAGCAGTGTGCAGAGCAGTGTGGTACACTGAAGTGCGACGACGATTTTCTCTGTTCTGCTGCGGTGCCGCGACTCAAAACTTCAAAAACTTGCAACGCGAGGGACCTAAGTATGCATATTACCCTGGTGTCAATTTTACCCGCGCAGAGACAGAATTCATCTGGCAGAACTCGTCGTTCGAATCGTGTCCCCAAAACAACCTCTGCTTTGCACAGTTTTAAATTGTTCGTTGGCAGGTCGCATTGGGTGCATTATATTTTTAATCCGGTGCTTTTTCATTTGTCTAACATGGTCTGTTTTAGCCGGGTTTATGTATTCTTTTAATATTTGAACATCTCTCGCGCATATGGCTTCCTGGTTTTACTTGTTTTAGTTTTAGAACCAAATACCCGCTACATGCCGTACTTCGTATATAATAATAACACACCTGCTACATCTGTTTCCAGGTTTAGGTACCTAATGTCTAACACACAGATGCCTTCCATACATAAATGTTAGGACGCAGGAAGCTCTGCAGCCAGCATCGATCATGATACTGACATTGTGCTACGCCAATTTCAAAGAGGCACACCTCGTAAATTAGGAGCATCCAGCAGAGCACCTGGCTTTGGACAAGCTTATCCTTCAACGAGAAATAAGAAAAAAGAAGATTTAACAAAGATAGAAATGAAAATAAAAAAGTAGAATGAAGTCTGGTACAGTGGCCGCAATGAAATGTAATCAAACGAAAGACAGAACGAAAAGAGGATGGGAAAGGAGGTAAAAAAGGGGAAAGGCAAATTAATGAAAGGACCCATGTGTGTGTACGAGTCGACGAGTCGATGACGTCCGCGTAGGTGAAAACAGTTCCGCCGTGCGGCGCTTTTATTGGTTGTGTTCTGGCGGCTCGTCTTCTCCGTGGCAGCGACGACGGGCCTCGCATATTAATAAATCAGCAAACAGGTGAGCGGAAGAGAGGGAGAGGAGAGAGTGGGAAGAGAGAAAGCGAAAGGGGAAAGCAAAGACCGTTGGTGCGGGAAATGGCTTCAGCGCGCGTCTCGGTGTCAGGACGATGGGGAGACATGTCTGCTGTTTTTTTTTTTAGAAAGAGGTTAGCTTTTGGAAAAGAAAAAAAAAAAGAATGTGAGAGTAAAAAATAGTTATTGTGGACTTGTTATTTTGAAGGGTGTAACAATCTAAATAATGCACTAATTATCTTGTCGCAATTTTTTTCAGGCTGTGATATATTGGTTTGCAAAACAAATAGATTAACATAGAAAAAAAAGAACGTGACAATTACGTTTTCTTTTGTAACTTCTGATTATAGATATACAAATATAATAATGATTTCTGTTCACTACATGACCGATTTGAGTAGTTTTTTTAAGCAAGCAAAGGTGTGTAGTCTATATTTTCTTTTTATATCTCCAAATTGTTAAATATTCTATTAGCTTCCGATGTAGTCCCATTCATCATAATAGCCACCCATTTAAATCTCATATTTCCCAATAACGTTCACTGTCAGAAAAAATATAAAAAAAGAACTCGAAGTTAGGAAATGTTGTTAAGAGAAGGTACACGTAGTAGCATGAAAACACACAAAACTGCGGCTTTTCGTGTGTTTTTAATATTAACTTTGCCGGTTCATAGTAAGTATTACATCAAGAAAGGAGCCTTTACTCCCTGGAAACTCCGTTCTGGGCTTTCATCAACGTTTTCTTCAGGGAACGCTACCACACCTAAACATTAAAAAAAAAATCAAGGTCGAAACGTTAACTCCCAGAAGATGAGGGACTTATGGAAAGCCGTCGAACGCATTTGAATCGAAAACAGACAAAAAAAAAGGTAATTACCAAACGAGCGAAACACATTTACGCCTGCAGGCAGTAACAAAAACTGCCAAGTTCCATTTCAAGTGGGAAAATACAAAACGCAGCCAAAAAACTGCACGTGCACCCATCGGCGTCCTGAAACCCGGTGAAGAACGACCAGAGATTATGCGATTGTGGGAAAGGAGGTGGGGGAGGAAAGGGACGCTCACTTCCAGCTACGAAATTTACTTAATTAGCAACATTAGCAGCCGTGCGCGACGGAACGTCCGTGGTCCCCTTCAACGCCGCAGCGACAACTCGGTTTTGTTGATGTTGTTGCTTTCGTGTGTGTGTCTGTACTACACCGTATGCACGTGGATGCGTGTGATGTGCGTCTGTGCGTCGATTGTTGTCCGAGCGCTGGGTGTACGCTTAGTTTTCCTGACAAGAAAACTAGAGCAGCACGCTGGCCATGGTGTTACAAGGATGTTGCAATGGCGGGTCTGGTTCGGCTCTCCTTCTGCCAAGATGAAGCTCGCGTTTGTTCGGTACTTAGCTTGTTTTACTTCTGTTGGGGTGGTATACGTATTTTCTGAGTATCGTCTTCAAAATATTTTGAGAGAAGGCAGATTCGTATAGCACTATTCATTCAACGGGTATGCACAGCGCGATACTGTCACGAAGAAACCATTGTCGGTCTTCTCAGCTTTTTTTTTTTGTCTTTTCTTTTTAGAAACGGAAGTTTTTCATAAAAAAAATCTAGTTTGTTGGAAATCCTAATTCCGGGCATGAACATAAGCCGCGAAGTTTGATGCTCATCAATTCAAGTAAAATGAGAAAACGCGCTGATGTCGTGTTCATGACTATCACGTCTACACCGCGAGCCTTATTGCGTTCTGTTAACTACCATGAAACTCGAAGGCAGCGGTTATTACGTTATTAGCCATCAGTTGCTCAATAGAAGCTTTTACGAGGCTTTCTCGCGACCACCGCTTTTTTAACGGACGTGTTGCAGTTAGTCATCTTGAACTGAAATGAACAGAGACTTTTATTTTTAGGGACCGTCACAATTGACATTACGTTATTCAGTAAAAGGGCAGTCAATTCCAGTGAGCATACTTAAAAAAAGTGAGGGAAGTTCGACCTCCCTACAAATGGCTCTGACAACATAAAACAAACCCAAAACGTCATTCCCGAAAGGCAGCTGCGAAGGGAGGGCACACCGCACACTGTTATTTACAAAAACAAAAACAAAAACAAAAATCATCTTCTTTCGGCCCATCAAATCGCTCATCCTGCAATCTGGGCAGTTCATTGTACAAACTGTTTATCGAGTACACGCCTTTAATCCTAACGACTTCTTTTTGTTCGCCTTATCGTCTCTTCCGCAGGTGAAATCTAATCAATTTGACTAAAAAAACAAACGTCTTCTTGGGCTAATAACGGGAACCCTCTGTCGTCGACGACGAAAACATACGTTGACCACCCCGTCGAACGAGACCTCGCCCCCCGAAGAACGCCTCGGCGTCCGAGCCCCAAGCACGTACACACATGCACCTTCCGGATCCTGTTGGCAACAAATCCGGCCGACAAGAGCGCAACATCTGCGCGGTACCACTCATCTGAATAACTCGTAAGACGGAGAAGAAGGCCGCAAATTGACCGTTGCAGCATGCTGCTGCCTCTCCGGCGGCGGCTGCTCAAACCGACAGGACGAAAAAAAAAAACACGAAAATACAGAGGCAGCAGCCGGAGACTTGTGTTACAGCTCGCAACTCGCGTCGCGCGAGGGTCTCGGGGACATAGCCTCATTAAAATTCGATTCATTGCCCCCCTCGGGGACCATACGGTCAGTGGGGCCTCCAGACTATTTTTTCGGCAGTCCGCAATTACGCAGGGAGTGGTCCTTCGCTGCACATTGCGCTGTCTAGGCCTCGCTCAGAGGAAGAGAGAAAACACCGGGCTAATTCTTTGAGACGGTGTCTCGCTCGTCGTTGGTTGGTAGTTAGCTATACGTAAACCTGCGTCAACCCATCTTCTGGCTCGATGCATCGTCCGCAAGACGCAGCGACGGCGCGGGTCGACATTGCGGCGAATGCATCGTGGCCCGTAAACGATCGTTGTCGTTGGCGCTGTTCGTTATCAGCCGGTTTTCTTTTTTAGACGCCAGTATATGGCCGGTCGCTGCCAGGCTGCGCGTCAAACCAAAAATAAGATAAAATAAAACTGCAGTCGCGTCGTCCAGGTGTTTCGCGTCGTCGAATGTGTTTCTGTCCGCCTGTTTTGCTGTGTTTGATCGTGACGAAACTAATTGTACGTTTTTCCGAGTTTTGCACTCGCGTTTTTTTTTTTGTCTTCTTCTCTCGTTCTCTTTATGCTCGTTCTATCCTCGTGATAGAGCACTGTGCATCGTCTTTCGTTCAACTAGCGTGATAGACGAGAGCATGGTTGCAGGATCGATTGTCTCACGTATTCTATAGCGCGTACGGGTGTTGTTAACACGTGCGTGTTACTCAACGAAACGTATGAAATAATTATTGCTTCAAGGGGCAGTTTTGTCTCGAGTACAGCCTGACTAATAGAGTTAACTCCACTAACAATAGAAAGTTTTTTTTTAGCGCGTTTTGTCATTGCTACATTGCTAACCCGTGCATTCGCTTTAAAGCGAGACAAAAGCACGCGCCCGTAATGCCCGTAGCAGTTGCGCGCTTTCTCATTTGAGTTCTTGATCTTCTCGTGCAGTTAGAGAATCTTGAAAACGAATAGGCCCTTTTTCTCGTAATAATTGTTCGGACCTCTTGACCGACGAGTTTGTCTTCCTTTCTCCCTCTAGACCTTTTCGTCTTTTTTTTTTTTAATGTCTTTTAAAGGAATGTTTCAGTCAGGCACCCTCATATTTAATTGCATATCAACATTCTGTTCCGTAACAAACTCTTCGTTTTTATGTGTTTTTTTAATGGATTTTTTTAAACAAACAAAACAGCTGAAAACTACATCGTGCCTTGTGTCTTGTCGTCCTCCTCTGCGTTGTCCGCGTCCTGTTTGGGTGCAGTAGCTAAATATAAACCACACGAAAACTAGTCAAACCAGCCATATGGCAACAAATCACTTCCAATGCGGCATGAATTCTAAACTTCACAGACCCTTCACAAAATAACGAAACGGTGAAGACATCAACTTCCCGCGTCGTAGACCCTGCACAAGATAAAGCGTCCAGTTCCCATGGGGAACACATCAAATTGTAAAAAAATAATAATAATAAGTAGAAAAAAGGAACGACACGGGAGGCCTGTTAAGTTCGTGTGACTTTCAAGTCCCGGATGATGATCGTAATGAGGACAATAATACCTATAATACCGCCGCCTTTTTCCGCCGAGAATAATACACGTGTTAGAGGGATGCACCCCCTAAAATCGTCGTCTCTCTCATCCGGGACGGCATATTACGTGCAACGTGCAATCACAACCGTTTCTCGTGGAACAAGGTGACAGCGCGCGAGCGACGGCCGTGCTGGCTCCCACTAATCGTTTCTTTACACGTATACCTACATGCAACTTAAGTTCATTTGTTTATATTTTTGCGCGGAGCGTAATAGCGAGGAGGCCCAACTTCCTGTACAACGCCTTGCCCGAACTCGCTCGGAAAGACGGCGTGAGTCACGTGAGCACCGCGCGGAGATCTCGCACCGTCGCGTTTCGAACGAGAGTTAGCGTACAGCCGAGCCTGTTGTACGGCGGTAGTTGCTGTCGGCTGTTGCGTGAGAATCCGCCCTCAGAAAGCGGGGGGAAAATATATATATATCGGGGTCGTCGAAGACTGCGCGAGTCAAATAACGAGATGGCCATGCCGCCGAGTTGGAGCGGCAGACATTCGTGCGTGCAGGCGAACGATGATTGGGGTTACCATTTTTGTTAAAACACTTGAGACTGGGTCGTTCGGGGTGTTAAGAACACCGCGGTTAGTTCGAGTCCTCTTCTTCAAATTCAATTATTTAATAACTTGTTCGATGATATCAGTACAGTATTTTATAGAAAAAATGGTGGGCTTCATATTACTAACACGTGGTATAACTCGGAGTGTAATAAGTAGGAGTGTGCGAATATTCGAGTTGTGAACTCGAATCGAATAATAATCGCCCTAATAATTCTATTCGAGGTTCGGACTCCTAGAGTTCGAGTTTTCGAGTAATTAGATTCATCGAATGTTCGTACTTTTGGCAAAAATTTAGGTATATTCAGGAACGCTATTCATGCGATGAAATAGTCCTTGCAGGCTTTTGTTGGCCCTAAACCAAGCCTGCATTCGGTAGCTTCGAGTAACCAACAATTTAAACAGAAAGTGAATAGTTTCTTGTTTTTTTTTGTTTTTTTCGTGTCAAGTGCTGTCTTGCTCCAAACGTTTTGGATGCGCTCGAGGAAAACACGAACACCACGCTCGTCGCTCTTTTTAGTTCCAGTTTTTTTGCCTCACCTCCAGCCCCCTCTGTACATTACAAACCTATTCTCGGTTGCTACGCCCAATGTATAAACAAATTATGCTCGAACTACAAATAACAGAGATGACTAAATCGGTCTCTTTGCTAGCCCAACGCTCCCCGCGTCGTCGAGCACACTCTAAGAAATAATGGAGGAAAAAGGTAGCAACGGCGCGTCTTCCTCCCTTCTACTGACGCGCCCCCAAGCGGACACGAGAGGAAGGGAGGAACGAGAGGTTTGTCTCCTTCTCCAGGCAGACGGGAGAAAGCTTTCGCCCTCCCGACTCATCTCCTTTCGGTTTTGTTTTTCGAGCACGTCGCGCACATTGTTTAATAAATGTTGTTGAGTTGATTGAGCTTCAGCGGCAGCGAAGGCCGCCTGTAATTCCGTCTTCTAGTCCAAACGTGCAGAACATTTCGGCTGCATTGACGATTTTACCACTAATTTTATCAAACGAGCAAACGAAGCCGTTAGAAACAGCGAAGTTCCGGAGCAGTGCCAGCAGTGCTACGTACACTGGATAAGATGGCCGTCTCCGGATTGCGGAATCCACGCGGAACTACGGTAGCGGAACCACGCGGAACTGTGTCGACGTTTTCGGCGTTATGGAAATCGCAGGAACTGCGTCTAAGACAGGCAAAACGTTTTGCTGCCTACTGCCTGAGTGCCCTCCGTGCTGAGTTTGGTTTTGTTTTCCGATGCCGAGTGCCAACCGGCAATCAACGTGGTTCTGTATTTCTGCGTCTCAGCAACATAGCAGCAACATCGTGATGGCAGTGTTGTGCGTTGTGAACAGAAGACTGGAATTATCGCCGATGTGACCGTGTATTCGCGTATCAGTGGGGTAACAACAAGATGAGATGACGTAAACTGTCGGGCATTGATGCCGCTGGTCGGGCAGTGATCGGAGGGGGCGGGGTGTCGCAGGTTGACATTCCGCTTTACATGAAAGAGTTTAAGACCACTTGAGGGATTAGGTGCAATCGATCGACGTGCGGATAGTCATGTTGGAACGCTGGTCTGACCAGTAAGCTCCTATCGTACAGTGGCCAATGTGACTGTCGGTTGTCTCCTTCCCGAGAGCGATTGCGTTTTGTGGAAAGGCCTGAACAGCACGAAATTATGACGGAAAGTACGTATATTTACAGTGTGGAAGTTTAGTATTAAAAAAGAATAGTAGGTAAAATCGAAAAAAAAAAGCTACCCTTTATTTTGCTGTTTAAATATACTACGGTTCCTGGAGAAACTGCGCTCCAAATGGCGCGCTGGGATGAGCGCTATAAGTTTTCGAGCTCGCTACGGCGTAGCTCCGCACACCTGCCGCAAGTCGCGACTTTGACTGCATTCAAGCTGCCCGTGAAGCATTACTCTAGCTGAGTGAATATCCGCTCTACAGAGATTAATTCAAGTCGGCAGTTGCAGCCGTGCGCGAACAGCACAAATAGAAAAACAAACACTACAATAGAAATGCTGGCCACGACATGCCGTGCGGGGAAACAAACTCATGGCTTGAAACCGCATTCGAGCGGCTTGATTTATTGGCGTTCAAATAATTACGGCATGATCGAGCGTTTACTTTTTACTAAGACATTCATCTCTTGAGCCATTAAAATACTCTCAGAGGTATGACATTGCTGGAAAAAAATCAGCATGCTGGGAATATTGTTTATTGCTTAGGCAGTCACCGAGCAATTCCGTACGTACAAAACGACCAGTATAAAAGACTGAAACGCAGAGCTCGGGAGTAGTGATTGGGTTAGTGTGCTGTTGTACTGCTGTTGCGCTCAATGTATGTTGAGCGCAACAGCCCTACACGTGCTCGTGTAGGGCAAAAAAATGATGAAAAGAAAATAATAAATAAATAAATTGATGACAAAAAATTACACCATCTTCCCGAGGGCAACCATGGGGTGATGAGGAGCATCGCGGATCGTTATTAACGGTGTTAGTAACGTTGTTAGTAACGTTTTTGTCTTCAGTGGACGTAGCGTTGCTGTTAGTTTGTGGGGTGGTGCTGACGCTTGCTTGCGCCAACCCACTAACTGACGGGACTGTTGCTTCCATCACACTTCATCGGAAGAACGGAGTGAAGTGGAGTCAACAGCGCTGAACTGAACGCGCGCAGTTTGGTTGGTTTTTTGCTCTTTATGTTTATACAGCCTTGATGGAGATGCGCCTCAACGGGTAATCGGTCTCTTAGCTGTAGATGAGAAATTTAGCCCGTGCAGTACAACCACTAACCTGGGGTTTTTAACGTGCATCACGCAGTAGTGATCACACGAACGCGTGGCGGTACGAAACCCATCCAGATCGAAACGGGCGGGGGCGGCGGGGATCGAACCCAGGAGGTTCCCAGCGCAAGCTTTCGCTCCACGCTCCGAGCTGAGACGCGTTAGCCCACTCGGCCACTTTCTTTCCTCGAACGCGCGCAGCGCGCTACCGCTGCTTATATTCACACTTGAAGGAGAGGAGACTAGAGGAGGAGAGTTGCGCATGCGCGCGCGGTGTGATAGAAGCGAACGCACGCGAAGTGCACGCAGCTGGTAGAGAGAGAGCGGAGAGAGTAACGCGCAGCTGTTGGAGAGAGGGAAAGAGGAGAGTTGCGCATGCGTAGTGTGAGTGCGGACTACGACGCCGACGCCGCGGGACATAGACCCGAGCAAGAGATGCTCCGCATCTAAAAAACTGTTTGCGCAGTCGACAGGCATTCAAACCTGTGCGGGGAGACTCCAATGGATTTCTAGTCCACCACCTTAACTACTCGGCCACGACGGCGGGACGAGTAGGGGGCTCTGAGATGTGGTAGTAACTCAAGAGCTGGGGATGTCATGGATGAAACGTTGCATGTAGCCGCTCAACGTCTATAAAGGAGAGGGCGCTGCGGTCAATGCGTATATAATCGCGTTAACCTTTGCATGCATTGGCTCAACGTTTATAGACGAGAGGGCGCTGCGGTCAAATGCTCAAATGCGTATATAACCACGTTCCATGCCACACATTTTCTTTCTGACATGGATGAAAACGAACGAAAGGCTCGGCATGCTGCGGCTCAGCGTCTACACAGACAAGCACCACCAGAGCCTTGCCCCAATCAACATCATTCACCAGGTGGAGATGCGGTCAATTTTTTACCTAACCCTGCCCCCCCCCCCCCCCCTCTGCACTCTCTCCCCCCGTAAACCAAGAGTTCGTTAAAGTTAGAGGGCCAGCCTTCTAACTTCAACGAACTCCCTAATAGGGAGTATTCACTGGCGGCCATAGCTGTGTGCTCGGCTGCGGAGCGCGTGCTGAACGCGAGCTTCCACAGTTCTTTCGCCACGTGCATTCCGCACCACCAAGATTGCCGGTCTTGGCAGCCTATTAATGCGAGCTCGTTCTGAGCATGCGCTCTAAACAGTGACCTCAAATATGGCGGCCAGTGAATACTCCCTATAGATTGTGGAGACATGCCTGTGCTTTGTGGAAAAGTAGGTGTACAGGCCCTGGAGTACATCCGTCCGTTGAGTCCTTTTTTGGTCGTTTGCCAGCATATCATTCTGCTAAAGCTTTTTTGCGAACCTCCAAATATTAAAGAAAATTTGCTGAGCCTTCAGGCACTATTCACAACAGACCCTTCCACAAAGATAGTACCATCTAGTGGCTGAAATATCAGTCCATATTGTTGTATGCTCAAGGCGTATGAAATCTGGTACCTTTTCATCAACGGTGAACGTACGAAAGTTACGGTGTTTTTCGATGAAGAGTTATTAATCAATTTACTTAAGTTTCGACGGTGTCAAGAAAACTACCATCCTGCACGAGGCTCTTATAGTTGAGTAAACCTGTTGATAAAATTTAAACTTTATTAGCGAGTTTTAGAATAGAGGGACCCAAAGCTTTGGGTGCCCCAAACAGCTCGGGGCATCGCAATGAGCATGCGCAGAAGTTCTGCGCATGCGGAGTGGGACGCCCCAAGCTGTTTGGGGTACCCAAAGCTGTGGGGCCCCCTATTCTAAAACTCGCTATTTTCATGAGCTCTCTGGGGCATTCCGAAGTCCTGCATTTCAAGTACTTACATGATAGCCTCAAATGTGTAGCGCGTAGAAGCCTATAAGTCTCGTCACGGCGACATCGAACAACAATACAGCGAACTAACCTCTCAACACTCAGGCTCCGCACCGGTTTCTGTCTTCAAATTCTTCCTTCACCAGCCATCAAAAAGCAGCCATTCGCATGTACAGATGATACAACTAGGTGATGGTAGCTACCGAAGTGGCCAGACTGAATTTTTAAAGGGTTTATTAAAACGTATAGCAAATATAATGACGTCACCTAAATATGAAACAATCAGAACACGCGTTTACCCCCCATTCACACTGGAAGCGGATCCGCGTTCGCGAAGCGGTTGCGAACGCGGTTGTATAAAGATCTATACCTGTTTTCACCTTAAGAAAAAAGTACGTTTTGCGCATTGTTCCTACGCGGCGCGAAATAGTTCTCACGAGATTCGGTCGTTGGAGGAAAAAGCGATGCTTTTGACGTTTGGAACGTGTACGTCTTGATAAGATAACATATATCTAATCTAAAATTCACCTACATATGTCTTCATTATCCACATAAAGGGGGAAATTAGTAATGCTCCGCGAGGAGCCGGACTTGTTTTACTTCGGTTCTTAAGGTGAAAACAGGTATAGTACAATTGCACGCGCATTTGATGTCATCAAATGCGCGTGCAAATGTACTGAATCCTTATACAACCGCGTTCGCAACCGCTTTGCGAACGCGGATCCGCTTCCAGTGTGAATGAGCCCTTAAGGTTGCGGAATGGATCGTGCATCTTCCGATCGCATTGAACTTTTCCTCCAACATCACGGCCATTAATCAAAACCCCTGTGACACTCCTTGTTCACGCTCTAGGATGTGTATATTTCGTCTTCATTATATTTGTAGAACATGATTTAGGCGGTACCTAGCGTCACCTAGCCTAGCTACTTGCAATTATTCTGCTTAACTTGTCATCGGTGGCAAGCGATTTAACTTTCTTTCACACTACGCGATAAACAGCGGCTTCGAGTTTGTTCTTTTGAGAGCGGCTTTTGGTTTCCCGGATTGGTTAGCCATTCCTCCGTAATGTGCGATTGACGAAGGAATTGTGACCGAGGAACAGCAAAGGTAAGACGTAAAGTGCGCAAAGTAACTGGGTATCGATTGTCTTCGTTTAACATCGCAGTGTTGACGACGAGAAGACTGAGTGACTGCTTTTGAAATGCAAGTTTCTGTACCTGCGGGGGGAATCTAGCTTCGGAAATAAACTTAGTTCGCGGAAAGCTCATGTTACGCTTTAATTTGCTGGTCCTCTCATCCCGTACAAGAGACGTAGCGTCCTCGTTAAGCCTTATTGAGCTCGATTTGCTCGATTCGGGGCCACCATAATGAGATGCAGGTGACGGAGGAACCTTGCTCCCCTGCTTCTAGGGACGAAAGTTTCTCCCTTTCTAAAAGAACATAGGTTACAAGACCAGTTCCTCCCCTTAGGGAGGACTATCGATACCCTGTTTTCTAAGAGTGCAAGGTACCAGAGTTAGGTGACGCAAGACGTTATCCAATTCAATCGGTTCAGATATACAGGGGGGATCGGTGGCCGAGTGGGCTAGCGCACACCAGCTGGGAGCACGTGGAGCGAAAGCTGGCGCTGCAGAGCCCAGAGATCCTGGGCTCAATCCCCACCCCTGTCCGTCTCGATCTGGATGAGCATCGTACCGGCGTGCGGTCGTGTATCACTACTGCGTGGTGCACGTTAAAGACCCCAGGCTAGCGGTTGTACTGCACTGGCTAAATTGCTCACCTACAGCGAGTAACTTGTCGCAACTTTGAAATGGCTAACCAACTACATGCTGTATAAATATCCTCACAACCCCTATTATTATTATCATTATCCAGATATACAATTTTAGCTCCGTAACCCATAATTAAAGTTCCGCGTTTTCGTATAAATTCGAAAACTCCGAAAAGTTTCGGCATTTCAGATTTATCAAAAAAAAAAAAAATTCCAATTTCGAGGTAACTATTTGAAAATAAGAAGCAATAAAAAGGGGAAAAAAGACAGTATTTTCGATCAAATAACGTGAGAGCGCAGGATTCTTTTGGTATTCGTATTCGACTTTATATTAGACTTTTTTGGTCATTATTCGGCACTATTCAATTCGAATTCCATTCGAGTTGAAAATTCACTATTAGTTCACCTCTAGTAATACTGCTTATATTAATCCGATGCCACCATTTAATTCCGGTACTCTCTGTAATGCACGTACACCCGCCGTAAATATAAAGGTGAACCCCTTACCTGGTCTCTTGGCTGTTTTACGGCTCCCTAAATCTATATTAACTCTCAACGTCTCAAATGGTATACATGGCCAAGGGTCTAAACTTTGCGTTCTAGCCCTCTTCTGGAACAGAGCTTGTTCCAAAACTTGCAGGACCGTCAAAAACAAGAAGAGGGCTGCTCGCCTTCGTATCGCTCATAGGTGTACTACCACTTCTTTAAATGGACAATGAAATTAATTTTGGGCTGGGACAAATTGGAATTCTGCTAATTGCATATCTTTTAGTGCGCCAAAAGAAAACTAGTTCACGAGGCTAGAAAGCCAAAAGCCTGCTTTTCGGTACGAAATTTTGAAAATATAGCGGATTATTTCTTACCTCATTTCCTTCGAAAGCCCTTCGCCTTTTCACCACGATGCATCCTTGGTGACCAAGCACGTCAGCCGTAACCCAGCTCACGTATTGGTCACGAGCAGTGCGTCCCTCGGAGTCTCGTACACATGCACTCGTCAGCAATCAATACATCGACGAATGTGTGGATTCGTGTTTGCGACCAATGAGTGCTGAGGGGACGACACCTATCATAACCTGAGAATGGCAAGTTTCATCGTGTGCTTATAAAGCACGGTGGAAGCTTGGAGTCATCGCGTTCGGTGCCCTAGCCCGTCACAAGCACGTGATTTCTTATTTCGTTTAGAGTTGAGGATTGAAGCTAAGGAGGGAGTTTGTAATGGACCTGTGGCACCCCGCTGGTCTCTCCCCGCGGCCTTGTTTCGCGAAGCGCCTTCTTCTCTCTGACCGTTTTTGTTTTTGTCTATTTTGTGAGGGGGACCTTGCACGTACCCTGCGAGCGCGTGTCGGGTTGAGAAGTATCCTGTCCCCCATTACGTTTTTCGTGTTTCGTTACGGCAGATTTTAAATTAATCAGTTGGTCATTCTCAGAGGGCAAGGAAGACAGAGAGAGCCTTTAAATTCACGAGAGAGGGTAAGAAGGAGCAATTTCCACCTGATCCGGACGATTGTGACATCGACCCAGAGAATGCCAACTTCCCCTGTTTTGTACGTAGAACGTGTACATAGTTTGACTATCTAAACGAATAGATTGCACTCGAGTTCGACCAATCCTGAATGGCCTTCTGGCAACATCAACGACCGCCAGCCCGCACCAGATTATCTAGCATCAGCGAACCTTCAATAAGCTGAAAAATAATTTCATGGTCCCTTTCATTTTTAGCGCCTGCAGAAAAACCACAAGAAACCAGCCGGGAACAAATCGCCGTCAGGAGCATGTTTCCGAATTCCATCTAAAAAGTATGCACGTTTATGTGGGTCTCCTTGAAGAGAACAGGTACAGCGCACGGCATGCTTCGAGCAAAGGTCGTTGCCTTTTTCAGAAGGTCATACTGTATATGGTTCGGTTACATAAGCTGACCGTTTGTGCCATTCAACAGCACCGGCATGTTTGAATTATTTGCCAACATGTCGCCTTTTTTTTAAGTAATACGTTTTGAAGCATATAAAAGAATTTTCGGTAAACATAAATTCGATCCGTAGAAATAGAAGTCCTTGTATTTATAGGCAAGGGCTTAGTTTAGATCTGAAAACTGATGAAACTTTATAATATACACTATCCTTTATAACCGCAACAAAAAAAAAAGGATACTAATTTAAAATTAGAATCAGCTACGCACGGACGCAAAAGAAAAAAAACAACAGCTTAGAAGCACGCAGAAGCCTGTGCTCAATTTCCTGCTTCTGAAAATAAACAAAACAAATTCCCTCGATTTTAATAAAGCAACTGCGGTAAGTGTCGGCATATCCGACTCGGAAAGATTATTAATGGCATCTACGCGCCCGTACGCCAACGTACAGAACGACTACTTCCACTCATTATCGACGGTTATTAAAGCGGCGCCGTCCAAACCGCATCGCTTTTCGGCACCTCCATGCACAGACAAGCCGGGACAAGTAAACCTCATCAACGTACTCGCTGGTGAAGCCACTCTCCTGACGTCATTTTGTTCCGAGCCCTCCTCGGGCTTTAAAACTTGTTTCGGCCCTGAAGCAGCGCACTAGGTGTGAACGAAATAAAAACAAACAAACAAGGCCGGAATTAACGCAAGTTTGGCAGCGGCCGCCCGTATCTCATAGCCGCGGGTAACGTTGGGCGTCCGAAGAAGCGGCAGGCATCGTGGAAGGCGTCGGTGCGCATTATCCACGTGCAGCTCTGGTAATGAGGTAAACGGCCGAGGCGAAGGAAGGGGGGGGGGGGGGGGGGGCGGGGGGGCTCGAAAATTGGGCGCCGTGGAACTTGGTCGTGCACGGCGTCGGTCGGCAAGAACCATTTTGGGTGCCGAGTGGAACGACGATGTTGGTCTGTGCCGCGACGCCGATGTTGACGGCTGCTTGTGCGCGCTTTACGGTTGTGCCCCCCCCCCCCCCCCACCTCCTCGCTATGTCAGAGGTCACGTGGCCTCGAGGCAGCGAGTCTCGAAACCCTGGGGGAGACAAGGAAGCCGCGGCGTTGCAGTTTGTTATCTTGGTGTTCATATCCTCTCTGACCTTCAGATGACTGGTGCAAATAAAGTATTTTTTTAATGCGTTAGCATTAGAACTTTTGTTTTGACAAAAACCCGGCGGTGTCTTTCGTTTATTTAATTTTTAATCATTTTTATTTCGGGTTACCCTGCAGCGCCCGAAGGCATTATTGCAGGGGGAGGGGGGGGGGGGGGGGGGGGGAGAAAGTGGAGTACATAGTCAGTCGTGAAGGTGGAAATACACTCGTGCATATGTACCAAAAAACAAAACAAGGAAACGCAAGCACGCTGGAACACACACACAGAAACATAAGCGAGTCCGGAATATGATAAAAGCCACGTTGGTTGCTCGCATTCCAGCTATCTGCCAGATAATAACATCAGCTGAGGAAAATATGCGCTAACAGCACTGAAAAAAACAAAACAAAAAAAAAACTCTCGCTTGCCGCGTGACATATGAGTAAAAAACACAGATGTAGTTTTATCAACTACGCTTAAAGAGTAATAAAATAATCAAAGTAAGAACAACTAAACATACAGCAGTATCACGCCCAGTAATCACTCGAATTCTCATCGCAAGGATCAAAACATTTTTCTAGTCTTGTCAGTCTGCCCAGCTGTCACGTGACAGTCTGTCAAAGAAAATTAAGTTTGACAAAAGAGAAGCGGTGTTATTTGGTGAGTCATTCCACTTTTTTATAGTGTTTGGAAAAAATAAATATTTCAGAACGTTGGCTCGGGGTGTCGATTCGCTATTTTTTTTTTTTTTTTTTTGAATGGTCTAATATCCTAGAGACAAAGTTGGGTGGTTGAATAAACTTTGCTTTATTAATCCCGGTTCGACCATGGTAAATTGCATGAAGAAACTTCAAGCGAAGACGTTTTCTTCTGGAGGAAAGTGGCTCCCACTCTAATTTCTTTCTCTATAACTGTAGTTTCTTCCCAGCAATATCGCAGCCTTGCTCTGTACTTGCTCTAATGTTTTACCAAATAGCTCTCTTTTGGGTCCCACAGGCCACAAGCGTACTCCAGTATCTGCCTAAAGTTAGTCTCAAACAGAGTTGCTTTCGCAGTTTCAGGACAGGCCTGAAATTTCGTTTCAAAAAGTTTAGCATGCGGTTGGCTTCCGCCGTGATGAAGTCAATGTGGGCGCTCCATGACAGATTATGAGCAAATCGAACACCTAGATACTTTACTACTTCCTCCTTCTTCAGTTGGAGACCGCCGATCGGGTACGGAAAAGATACTGACTGGCGCTTCCTAGTGAACGTCATCTGGCAGCATTTATAAATGCTAAGCTTCATTCCCCACTTTTCGCACCACCGTGAAATTCTATCATGTCCTCTTGCAAAGCCAGGCAGTCCGATTCAGTCATAATACCATCGTATATGACACAGTCATCTGCGTAGAGGCGAATGCTTGATCCAGAGAGGAAGAAGAAGGGGGAGAGGGTGACGCATGCGACGTTCACATTGGTCTGAAGCGCTGACGTCAGCACGGGTCAACCGTTCCTCTCTCCCCGGCGCTGACAAACAGACAGACACCGCCGGGTTTTTGTGAAAACGAGCCCTTTCGTTTTTGTTAAAGTCAGGCGCACAGCTGGCGCGGAGCCAGAGAGGAAGACGCGCGGCGCAACACCTCCTAGATAACAAAGCCGTAGTGCTGAATGAGATGGCGTCATCAGAGAAGCTGGAGAACAGAAAAGGGGTGAAAAAAATGAGACGGTTTACAAATCTCTGCAACGCGAAATTAGAGCGCTGCTCTTGAGGAGGAGGTGAAGAGGGTATGGAGGGGAGAGTATGCCCCTCCTTCTCCTCCCCTCCACCTCTCCTCCCTCCCTATTCCCTCCTCTCCGCTCCTCCTCTCATTCAGTTTTCCCACTAAATTGACGTCACGGGACCTCATCACCAATTCAATTCCCCGCTAAGTCTAGCGGGAAAATTCCCCGCTAAATTTAGCGGGAATTGAATATACGTTGAGGGCACGTGACGTCAATTTTCCCGGTAAATTTAACGGGCCGGTTACGCCGACGGCGACGCCGACGCTGCGAAACCCGGAAACGGGCGTTGATGAGCTGTGCTCAGAAAAATACAGGATTCCTAGAGAATACGTTAGCATTACCCTTGGGAAACGCCACGCGCGTCCTCTTTTGGGAAACACTAACACTAGTGACCCCGTAACGAGGCCAAAAAGAGCTAGCAAAACACAGAGGAAGCAAAGAGAAAGAGAAAAGGGAAGGGGTCAGCGTCCGCGTTTCTCAAAGGTGGACGTGTGCGGTGTTTCCAAGTGTCATGCTAACGCATTCCCTAAGAAACCACCAATGGATCTTCCTGTATTTTTTTTTTTCTCTTCACTGCTAGGTTTTTTGTGAGTGAGCTAAGAGGAGGATACTGTTTTGAATCATAGAACCCATACAAAAATGTCCTATGGTCGGCTATAGAAAATTCTTTGTATGGTCGGCTTTAGGTAATTGGCCCAATTAGCTAAAAAATTTTCTATGGCTGTCTTTAGCATTTTTTATGGTCGCGTTTATGGGCCTCTTTAGCTTTGTCTATGGCCCTATCGCTGTCCAGCCATAGCGCTCTTTAGCTTTTCTAATGGTTAGCTAAAGACTTCTCTATGGCTTTCCCTATGGCTGTCTTTAGCCAGCAAACCCCCCCCCCCCTCAAAGAAAAAAAAAAAAAAAAAAAAAACTTTACTTCAGGTTCCCCCGACTTGTGAACGCTACATGGTCACGGTGTATGTATATATAGTAAGATATATGCGTAAATCTATGTATACAAATACATACATCTCTGAACACTTCCCCACACAGCAGTAACAACGCAAATCTACAAACGCTACGTTCGCACTAGCTGTATATATGGCAGTCTAATTTTTGAATCCGACTTTGCCGGTGACCCATTATTTGTCGCAAAAACACGGAGAGGCGGAGCAAATATTACTCGTACTTAATACATTATTTGAATTGTATCTTGGAATAGCCCCCATCTCTTAATTCAAAACCCTGAAAAAAGCAAATGTAGATCATTAGTATAATTAACTAAAATTTATTAATTATCTTTTTAATAAGTTTGATGAATCACGTTGACAATGCACTGATGACATGCAGTACACTGGTACTGAAGATTGCAATCAATCTATTGCTTGATTGCAGTGTTCGGCGCCAGTGTAAGTTATTTTCACTTTTCGGGGGTTATAATTAATTTTAATTGTTGCAGAAGTATTTTAATGGATTTTTCAAACAAACAATATTACTGGTTTTCACTACTAGTTGCAACTGCAGAGAACATATCTTGGGTCACGGTTTGTCACCGGCCTGACAGAAATTTAGTATTGATTTAATTTTCTAACGTGGAGTGTTTTTACTAAAAAAAGTAAGCGCCGGTAGTGATTTTCTGTAGGCGTGGAAAGAAAATTTATTGGTTCTTAGTCTTTAGACTCGGGGCCATAAATTTTCTATAGACGGGTAAAGACAATATATTTTCCAGTCTTTAAACTCGGGGCGAAGGAGTTTTCTATAGGTTTGAAAAGAACATTTATTGGTTCGCTGTCTTTAGACACGGGGCCATATAATTTTCTATAGGCGTCGAAAGATCTTTTATTGGTTCCCAGTCTTTAGTCCCAGGGCCATAAAAGTTTCTATAGACGGTTAAAGACAATTTATTGGTTCACAGTCTTTAGATTTGTGGCCAAAGAATTTTTTATAGGCGGGTAAAGAAAATTTATTGGTTCCCAGTTTTTAGACGCAGGGCCATAAATTTTTCTATAGCTGGCTGTAGCTGTCTTTATGGATTTCTATGGCCGACCATAGAGGGGCCATAAGGGGTGATAGCCTGCCATATAATTTTCCATAGACGACCATAGACCATTTTTGTATGGGAAAGCACAAGCTTTACCTCAAAATCGTATAGCTGGGAAACTACTTCTCTTTTATCAAACGCAGCGAAAAGCAATCTTGCGACGAGTATTATAAATAAATGGACGACGCTGTCATCATGGGGGTAACGTGATCGCCTTCAACTTATCTCTCTTAATATATGTCTGACGCAGCGTTGGGCGTAACGCGTTACCAGTAACGGCGTTACGGGTAACGAGTTATTTTCGTAACGTAGTAAAGTAGGCATTACTTTTTTCAAAACAGCAACGAATAACGTACTTACGTTACTCGTTACGAACCACTTCTTCCCAAGACATAAAAAGAAATTACACTTACATTTGTTTTCGTGTTTTTAGGCGCCAGGCATAGGAATTCTTGCACTCGTCCCACATGCCTTCAAAATAGTTTCTTTAAATATGGCGCTTATGCATACCCGAACGTCCAAAACAGTAAAACGTTTAATTTATAAATAAAAAGTGACGCAAAAGTAACATGCGTTCCTTTTTTATCGGTAACTGTACCGTTAACGTGTTCCTTTTATTTTGAGGTAACAAAGGTCCGTAAGGCATTGCTTTTACATATTCAATTAACGAATAACGCCTTTCGTTGCTCGTTTTCGGTTACGCCTAGAACACTGCTGCGGTCTGGCGTCCTGAGCTTGATATCTGGTAACCGCCCGTAAATTACGGCTGTAAAGATCAGAACGTAATGAATTTGCGTACATTTTGCTTACAGACTTGTACATAATATGGATATTGTTTAATGTGTCTCCAATACATCAGGTAAACAAAAGTCGATATTCTGCTAGATATGTCAGGTTATTGATTTTAAGCCATTTGCCAGATAATAGCCAGATACAGAAAAACAACAATGTAAAAGACCGCACAACTCAATTTAGCCGCGATGACGACCTGGTTGCTCCAGCTCGCCGTCCGGCTCGTTCGTCTCTAGGGGTAAGATTCTCGCTTAGGGTGCGAGAGGTCCCGGGTTCAAATCCCGGACGAGCCCGATATTTTCTTTTTTACTTTAATTTTTTTATGGGAAAAAATGGGGAAAGGGATTGGGTGGGGTTGGCAGCTGTCTTGATACACCAAGTGGAATGGGCCGGTGGAACATTGGCAATGGATTATCTTACATCTGCGCCTTGAACTTACGATCTGTCCAGATGCCCAAGCGTAACACCACGGAATTGTATGATTGTCTGCAAATATACGGAACAAGGTGTTGAACTGGGCGAGTTTTTTTAAGCTGTTACACCCACCATGTCAAATATACGGATCTACGAATGAAATAACCAAACTCTGCATTGTGAAAAATGTGTCACGTCATCACTTTTAGGCTATTTACCAGAAACTTACCATAGAAAAAAAAAGTGAAGCACGACAGGGGGGATTATTTTAACATGACGTATTTAACTCGAGCCTAAGAAGAAGAAAAAAAAAAGTGACTGTGGTAAAAAAAAAAAAAAGAACAGAAATCCTCAGTAAAAACAAGGGTATAACTTAGGCAGTTGAGTTGGTTTGAGACGTTGTGTTTTGTCCTTTTCTGCCCCCCTCTTGTGTTTCAATATGTCGAGAAACAGACAACGTCACTTTTTGTTCCTCCTACCTCACTCTCCGGTTGAATTCATCATGATAAACTTCAACCACCTTGCATGCGCAGCGACGGTACCTGGCATTATTGACTCCTCGGTTCCGACGAGGTAACACGATCACGGTGGATGGCTCGTTGGTCTAGGGGTATGATTCTCGCTTAGGGTGCGAGAGGTCCCGGGTTCAAATCCCGGACGAGCCCGATATACTTTTTTTTTTTTTTCGTTTTGTTTACCGTATTGGTATGTTGATTGTCGTTTTTTTGTGTTAGCAGTCTCCATCCAGCGTTAATCCATCAAAAGCTACCGACAAAGCGGACAACAAAAACGAAGAAACAGCTTACCTGAATCAATCACGCATTTTCTTCCTAACCACCCTCGGGCGCCGTCCAACGGGGCAGCAACCTACATAGTGCACGGAGCGTACAGCAGCGCAAAACGGCAGGCGATGTCCTTACAGACAGAGCTGAGAAAAACACGGAGCAACGTAACAAGAGCCATTGAATCGGGCGCTCCGACGCCCAGCCATCGAGCCTTCCCACGTTCGTAATTGAGCACTGGGTGCCGGGGCTGTAATATTCTCGCAGAGGCGGCAACACTGGTTAGCACGAGTGAGAGACCTAGAAAGCAGGCGTGTTGGCCGCTTTGGGGGAGGTCGGGGATGCACGAACGATGACGTCATACCAAGGCCTTTTCCTCTTTATTGGCGCGAGCGGGAGCGCCCGGAGGTCGAGCGTGAGTTCCAAGCGCCTTCGGACGCTCGCACGTCGGATTGCGAGGAGCTCGCAGACGTCGAACCGCTCGTTCTCCCGTTTAATTTGATCGAAGAAACAACGAAGCGAGGATGGGGCTCGTGTACGCTGGCTCTCGTGCTTCCGGAACGAACGAGCTCGGCTTGCGGAGTGGCCCAAGGAGAATGCTCCACACGTGATACCGTGATTTAGAAAAAAATAGATTAAAAAGAAATCATACAAATAAATGAGAAGACGAAAAACGGGAAATAAATTCTTATTGTAAAATTATAATACAACGTGTTTTTTATGTTTGTCTTTTTTGTTTTTTGTTTGTTTGTGTTTTACGGCACATAGCTGCGGGCTGATCCTGCTATGCAGGCTCGGAACCAGGCATGTACCAGCTGAAATTTATGGTTGGAGAAACAAATTCCGTTTCAGTAGTGAAATTGCGAGCCTATAGCGAAGTGCCAATTTAATATTTTCTTTATTTCGAGGGCGAACAATGGAAGAGGTTTCGATATATTAGGATACCGATCTCTTCATGTCACCATTCAGACGTGACATCAAGAACAAAAAAAAATAAATAAAAGCTTGTCATATGTGCTTGGTTTCTGTTGTCGAGTCGAATTATACACTTACCTTTGTTGAATGCTATCAGACTAACTATGCATGTGGTCGCACGTGATGCACATGACTCCGAAAACTGGAAGTGAGAACAGATCGACCTTTTCAACATTGTTCAAACGTCGTTTCAGTTGACGGCTAAAGCAGGAGAGAGATTATTTCTTAAACATCAATCTTTGTGTTTATTAAATTGAGTTATCGACGGGCTGATTCACAGTGATGTCAATTTAATGAATTCTCCACTTCATCCTGGGTTTTTTTTTTCCTTTTTTTTTTTTTTGACGAGGGAAAATTTAGTTTAGCGGATATCGGATTTTTTGACGGGCCATTTTCATACATGGCGGATTTCTGGTGGATGCCTCACGGCGCAGTGCACCAACTCAAAAAATTTTCCTTCGAAAGACAATTTTCGTGTGTTCTAAAAACAGAGAAACTGAGACTGGCGCGATAAGCGACCGGGAGCCCTCCTCCACCGCTGAAATCCTCGTGTCTTTCTGAAGCTTGGTTCAAAAAGTCGTTACTTCGACAGAGCCGATGGACGCTCTGACGTCCATACTTGATGACCACTTGGACCCCAGGCCATGTCTGGGCTACCTATTTGAGACGTACGTTGACGACATGAAGACCGACGGGTTCTTTCTCGCTGAAGAAGCTGTGATGGGAGAAAGGTGCATAAGGTTTATTGGCGCGCTAGTAGATCAAATCATACAGCGACTTCCCGACAACGTCGAAGTTCTCCAGAAGACGTCACTTTTATTGGTTCAAATTCTCTGCTGGAAGCGATGGCAGTGCACCCCCCTAGAAATCGTAAAAAACAAATTATAGACCAGTGGAGCAAAATCACCCTCAATAACTGGGAGCAAATATCGTCAACGCAGTCGTTCTGGTGTGAAGTTCAGTCCTATAAGGACGCCTGTAGCGAAAACCCGTTCGCCGAGTTGGCCGGATTTGTCATGTCGATGCTGGTGCTGCCCTACTCAAATGCCGAAGTAGAGAGGACGCATAGCCAGCTTAACTTAGTAAAATCCAAACCGAGGAAGACTCTGAAGCCTCAAACAACAAACGCCATCCTCGTCGCAAGAGTGGGGCTAAAGCGACACAATAAAAGTTGTTTTGATTAGGAACTTCCTATGGAGTTCATAGTTTAACTACCAATACATAAAATGAATTGAATGGAATCGAATAATCAAGTGAGTTCATCGGGACATCTGCGACGTATGTGCAATCAAGACACATCAAAAGTCCTGTGGAGATGATGTCCGACGACGACAGCGGTGACGATGACATTTTCGATGTGTCTTTCTTGGACCTGTAAGTTTTTTGTTTTTTGTTTCGCGTTAGTGAACATTTGTATCTTTTAGCCTGCAGCGGTTTGGCATTGCTGCTGCTTCGTAGGGAGGTACGACACCTGGAATCCAGTTCAATAGCAGTCGCCGCTGGAGACCTGTGGGGTCTCCAGCGGCGACTGGCCGCTGGGCCGAGTTGGCCCCACTCTTATAGGGGGGGGGGGGGGGGGGGGGGGTGCTTTCAGCGCTTCCCTAAGCCTCATCTGTGATAAGGTTGACGGCAACCGCAGCACTGAAGCCTCTTATATTCTAGTTACCTTCCATCGAAGACTCGTTCATATATTGTTTCAGCTGTCACATTTTTGGGGAGGTTTTAAGAATAATGAAGGTTTATATCATACAAAAATTTTAATGTTTCTTTTGTTAACAAAAAATGTCTTAGTGGGAAATTTGGCGGATATGTTTTAAAATTTAACAACATTTAAAAGTTTTTTTGTTTTTTTTTTTGCATTTTAGCAGCTTTTTGACGCCCACCGATGGTAACAATGAAGCTGAAATATTACGTTGGCCTGCGGGGCTGAGGCCGTCAAGAGCTCGATTCTAGAATTATCCTTTAAAAACAACGTTATTCGTAAAGCCCTTTAAATAAAGGTTAATAGGCGTCTCACCTACCCCTAATGCCTACAAAAAGAAAATAGGGACCACAACTTCGGCAAATGAGTCGAAAATCAGGTAAGAACTTGTACGAATTAAGCCCGGTTCACAGAACATACCGCGACACTAATAGGTAAAAAGAGAAAAGGGAACGAAAGCTGAAGATGCGAGTCGAAAGACAGCATACGAGAGGAAGAACAAAAAGAAAACAAAAAACCTAGAAAGAAGTTTGCGGCTAGATTCAACGTGGCCAGACCGGCACCATACGAAGAAGGCCACGCGGTGCTGTTCCCCGGCATCTTTACTTGCACCGCCGCCACCGCCGCCACCGCCGCCGCCGCGGCGTCCAAACCGGTCACGTTTCTGTTTCAGCGCAGAAACAATTATTCAGGCGGCCCGGCGACTAGTCGTAGGAGGAGGCGAACCCCACACCGTTCGGCCCTAAGCTGACAGTACGGTTGAAGCTGCGCTCTCGCAGGACCAATCCACCGCCTCCCTTTTATCGCCTGTCCCCGCTCGCTGCGCAAAGCTTACGGGTGAGAGCGTGATCACGTGATACAAAGTCGACGCACGACTGGTTGAACGCGCTCGTAGCTCCCAGCGCACTGTCAGGCCTATATAGCTGGGCGGAGCGTAGCGAGAGCCCGAGCGCATTCATCTTCGGGTCGCACCAGTCGAGTTCCACGAGCGATGCGCGCGCCAAATTACGTTTACGGCTAATCGAAAAGGAACGGAAAAGATGCGGCCGGTCACGAAACGCGGAGTCTCCCCGCGCAGCTCTTGCCTGCCGTCGCTGATTGTTTGCTCTTGTTGCTTCCGTGTCCCCGAGGAAGCGCAAAACGCCTTAGCCTAAAAGAAAGAAAAAGAAACATAACACAGAAAGACAAGCGAGCGTTAATAGCATCCTTAATATCACTTACCGTGCGGGCATGCTTGCTTGATCACAGTATTATCCGGGTAGAGACCGATGCGATAGGCCTACCGCGCACGAGGTAATGTAATTCTCTCTTTTTTTTTTTTTCTGCAACAATGTTTCCAAATTTTCAAATCATCGAGACACTTAAGATGTTGGAAACAGCACACATTTCCCAGTGTAATATTTAAAGAGAAATGATAAAAGAGCGGTCCTCTTTATCCGATCATCAAAAAGAGCACCATTACAGTCACTGACAATTTAAGAAACCCAGGACGTTGAGTGTAACGAGCACTTTATGATCGCCCTGCGGCCGATCATAACTCGCCGTTAGTCGATAAGAACGCAGAAGAGCGAATCATGACGCAAAAGAAGTGAACGCAATACATCCTTAACTCCATTGACTACGAGGTTTGTAACTCCAGTGACTATCGTAGCTTAAGTTGTGTATAGTGGATGACAGGCTAAGAGTACAGTAGAAGCTTCGCCTCCAGCAAGCCCTCCTTGCCTTCTGTCGGACTCTGGCTGCTAGGCACGTGCGAATAGTGGATTCTCAGTTCGAAGCGAATTTGAAGCGAATAGTAGTTTTGGAAGAATATTTTCGAACCGAATGTCGAATAGTTTCTCCAAGTCCCACTAGTGCAACATGTAAAAACAAAAACCCATGCTGAACTCGTCAAGGTTATTCCCGAGCTTTCACCTTCATTTCGAAGGTAAATCACTTTTAATCTAACTATGTTTATCGCCTGTGGCCATCAGAAAGACCAATGCCTACATTCGAGTATGGCAAGTAAACGACGCATTTTGGGATAAAATTAAATCTATAGAGATGCCCAACTATACCTAATCGAGGGGATTTCTAAATATTCTTGCTATATATATATATATTTAAATATATTTTCTTCAGTCACCAATTATTCACGAAGGTTGTTGGAGCATCTCTGTCTAGCATATACTCACGCATAATAGTCAGCTTAATTTCTAAAATGTTACTGCAATGTAGATATTAGCGTCCACCGAGTTTCCGTTTTTATTTAAATACACCGACCGGGTGCGTGCACCATCCCGATTTGAACGCGTGCTTTCCTCCTAAGCACGCGGCTGCTATATTTGTACTTTTCGAAGTAGTTGATCGCGACGTTTTAGCGCCGTCGAACGCACTTGTTACCGAGCATTGGTGTACTGCAGAGAAGCAACACCTGCAGAAGCGAGCTCCGCGGGTGGTGCTTTTCCGCGGTACACCCGTGTTCGGTAAGAAGCGCGTCTAACGCGGCCAACCTGCCGCGATCAACGTTTGGAAAATACGAATATCGAAGTCAACCTGGAAGCGAATGTCGAATAGCGTATTATTCGAAACTTCAATTCGCCGGGAAATTCGAATATTCGCGCTACCTTACTGGTTGCGTGTGTGACGATGTGTTAACGAAGGCAGCAAGCTTGTACTGAAGGTGGAGCGTTTAGTGCATTAATAACCTGTCTCGTACTGTAGTGACAATTTTGAAGACATTTTATGAAGCAGAAACCTTGCAATGTTGTTTCTTGTCTCCGTAACAAACCGCTCAAACAATACAACGTATCAAAGCTACCTACTCGTGCGGATGTCTTCTGCAGTGCATCTCCGATGATTTTGTTCGATTGGTTTTATAATAATCTGCCACGCATACAAGTTTCTCTTTGCATTCACCAGTGCATTAGATATCTTCTGGATGTTCCACTACTTCATGAGTTTCTTTCGTCAATAACAAAGACGATTTCGGAAATTGATTTACGTTGACGATTATTCAGCACTCAAATTGGCACAAAAAGGCCCCAAACATTATTTCGGAAGATATTCGACCTAAAATGCGAGATTGCAGTTATTTTCCCCCACATGAAATATTCATCATAGCTAGCACAGGTACTAAAACTCCTAACAATTTAATTAGGTGCCAAGGAGTGGCGTCCCTGCAAAAGCAGCAGCCAATATCTCCCTTTAATATTTTTTTTTCATTATGTAAGCCCAAAATACTATTTCGGAAGTTATTATAACATAAATTGCAAGCTAGCAGTTATTTTAAGCGGCATAAAATATTCATCACAGATAGCACAAGCACTACAACTCCTAGCAATTTAATCAGGTGACGTAAAGTGGCGCCAATGAAGAGGCAGCGGCCAATGTCTCCCTTTTAGATTTTTGTATATGTAATAAACAATAAAAAAAGAAAGAATAAAGATTCTTACTTTTTTTCGTATGAAGTGACGTACAACTCGTGTACGTTTACTCTAGCCCAAGTTCAACAGCCGCGATATCCGCCGTGCAGATGTGAAATCGGTGTCTGCGCCGACTCGCGTTGATTTTTCAAAACTGCCAGATGCTGAAAAGTACGTCTCACGTCGCATTTGCATGTTAAAACCGCACCTTTTTGCTCGTTGCAGAATGGACGTGGAGGTTAAGGACACTTCATTTCGTTCGAGGCGTCGAACGTCGTAACATTGACGACGGTAATACAGGATACCTTGTAATTACTTATTTCAGAGTCCCAGAGCATGACAGAAGTTGGGAATTTAAAAGTGCACTTCGTTTCAAAACAAGTCCTAGCGAAGCCGACTCTCTCTCTCTCTCTCTCTCTCTCTATATATATATATATATATATATATATATATATATATATATATATATATATATATATATATATATATATATATATATATATATATATATATATATATGTATACGATTCAGTGGAGTCAAGCGTCAAAAAGTGCATCGTCATGGTGATCGCCGTTTTTTCTCATTTGCTATCACCTGCTAAACCAATCCCGCTGAGTAAATGCGCCGTCATCCTGCGCTTCTTTTTTTTTTTGCGTGATGGGTTTAGCAGGTGATAGAAAATTCACAAAGACGACCAGCGCCGCGACGATCCACTTTTTGGCGCAGCTCAATTGACTCCACCTGATCAGAGCGTGGTCGGCTTGCGCTCGGACTCGGCAGTTAAACGGAGTGCATAGTGTGACTCGTGTGAGTGAAAATAAACGTAAAGCTGCGATCGCGCCGCTAATATAGATTCTACAAAAGACAGTCTGTGCAGACTTTATCTGGGGCGTGTTTCTTCCTTGTATCACGCACGTGTCACATTGGTCACATAAAAAAAAAAAAACTGCCTTAAACTTGTTCGATGTACATGTGCATGAAGGAGGCTCTCCGATATTCCTGCGCATATACACACAGTTCAGTCACGGCAAGAGAACCACCTCTGCTCAAAGACAATCCTATAAGGAGTATTCACTGGACGCCATATTTGTGGGTGCTGTTTAGAGCGCATGCTCAGAACGAGCTCACATCAACAGGCTGCTAAGACCGGCACTTTTGATGGTGCGGAATGCACGCGGCGAAAGAACTGTGGAAGCTCGCCATCAGCACGCGCTCAGCATTCGCGCACACAGCTATGGCCGCCAGTGAATACGCTCTATAGTATACCAGCGCAGTCTTCGTTTAACGGCGATATAGCGCGGATTCCACGGAGCGTATATCTTTGGCACGTATTTTCTTTAGCCCGCTTTGTAGTTTCGAGAAGTCGGTGATTCTATAGAGACACGTTAACTTTTCCCTCGCACATATCTGTTGCAACACGCGGTTCAACCGCGCGCAGGCCGACCAGTTGTTTCGTGTTATATGGCTCCTCGCTTCAGAGCCGCCAAATATATATCACGTCGTCGGGCCCTCCGTTGAGAGAACGCTTCGTTCTCAAAGGAACCGCACGCGGCCCTCTCCGAGAAGTGACGGCTGAATCGAGCTAGAGAGCGAGAAACCACGCGGTCGCGTTCAATGGTCCGAGGAACCCAGCAGGGCTGAACCGCGTGCACAGATGAGCTCGAAAGAAAGCGAAAACGCAGCTCCGTTCTTGTATCGTGAAAACGTACGTGCAGCGCACCGAGGCTTGGTAGCTGCTGTAACTCCGAAGAAGCAAAAAAAAAAAAAAAGCATTTTTGTTTCTACGTATTGCAACCACCTTGTGAACATAAGTGAACAAAAGCCACAGATTTTCACGTCTTCAGACTCGATCTGAAGACGTAAAAGTCTGTAGCACTAACATTCCAGACGTGCTGGTAGCTATAGGTTTCACTTGACCTCATTTATTTGTTCGGCTGCTGTATCTACAACAATAGCATCATTTGATCTTGCATCCCTTTTTTAATGTTCTGGTTAGGCATATTTTATCGGCACGTCACTTGCACATTTGCTAGAAATTCATCGGACTGTTCGCTTCCGCTTTATTCGGAGAGCAAGTCGTCTGCTTCCTGCGCAGGATTTGGGGTGACGTCAGCACGACGCCGAGCTCTGATTGGCTTTGATTGGAAGGATAGTGGGTAGACCTCAATGCTAGATGCCTCGTGGGCACGACTGGCTTTCACTCCCCCCCTCCCCCCCCCCCCCCCCCAAACCTCCTACAACGCTTACTACTACTACTACTCTACCCACTATTTTTGTTTTTCAAACAGCCAATTAGAACTTGGCGTTCTGACGTCACCACAACCCCCGCAAGAGAAGCAGACCAACTTGCGCTCCACATAGTTGACGCCTGCTTAAAAAACGCGGGGCGTGACGAGTCCCGAACCTTTAATTATCGCTCGTAAGCCTATGAAAGTGCATCATTTGGTCGGTAAGAAGGCCAAAGAACCAATCGCGAAGCAAGAATAGAATTAACAAATAAGCCACGCCCTACGTTTCTTAAACTCACCGTGACCATACACCGAATCCAGAATTTTTTAAAACACCTTGTCACCACTGTATAGTTTAAGTGTGTTTTTTTTTATTATTCGCAATGACCTCCTTTCATTAAAAAAAAAACAAAAAAAACACAGCATTGACTGTAAAACAGTGCGTGAATCGCGCAGTTGCCTTTATGATATTTGTTCTCTATTCTGATCGTTATGAAATCCCTAAGCTGCAGACTACCATTTAGGCATCTGACTGAACGTTAAACACTGCAAATAAATACGTAAAAAAAAAAAAAAACAGATTGAGTCATACTTTTGCATTGTCTCCATGAGCACCATTTGTTTTCTCTCACATACAGTAAACACTGTAATGGTGACGTCATGCTGTCTACATTTCGTCACGCGTGTCTGCCACGTAATTTATTTCCAGGTAATTACATTAGAAATGGGTGTATCGTAACAGTACGTTTGAATCCTCCTGCCTTTTCCGACGGTTAACAAATGCTGCCGTCGACAAATTAAGTCTGCCAGTCGACGGCAGCTGTAGAGCGACCTCGGCAGGTGCCCCCGAAATTGACGATGTGGAGCGCGGGAAGATTAATTTAGAACACGAACGTGTTTTGTTCGTGGAAACCCTCGGAGCTCAGCCTGCTGCTGCGCATCTGCCGAGAGAGCGTAGTTGTTTCCGACATTTTTCGGGGCAAACGTGCGGGCTCGCGCTCACGTTCCGTTCTATCGAGCAAATTCAGGCTCGCGAATTCCAACACGCGGACGAAAGCATAACGATGAAAAAACCTGTATTTATTTTATGAGTAACGAAGGAATGCTCCTGTTACTTTAAGTACACTCAATTGGAGCGATATTTTGACTAAACCTGTAAGGCATTTCTTTGAATTTGAAGCACACGTAAACATATTAATTTTGTAGAGTCACTGCTGCTTTTAGATTTGTATAGTAACGATCTAATTCGAAAAAAGGGGGTCTTCCAATATGTATAGGTATAGGACCAGTACTTATTTCGGTAATTTTGTTCCGCATAGATACAATTAACTGCATTAAAGTCACACAAATCCGCGAACGCCTCGCAAATGTAACTATTCCCTTTATTGTTGGAACACGTAACGCGTACTTTTTTTTTTAAATAATGAAACTTGCAACGAGAATCAAGTCCCAGAAAAGAGAGAATGAGCGAGAAGCGGGCTTTCGTTCTTGGAGGATCGTGTACAACGGTGCGAGTGTATGATGCTCTCTACTTAGTGCGCTCAAAGCAAGAATGCCCCAGGTAAAACTAACATGGCCTTCCGTCACCTCTTGATCTGACATCATCAGATTTTAGGCATTTACATGCTACATCAGGCTGCAGACGTCACAGAATATCCAAGCTGTGTATTTATCTGCAAACTTCCGAATCACACAGCGGCTCTTGTAATCTTTCTTTTGCTTTGTTTGATCGGAAATGTGGAAAATGAACTATTTTATTAGAAGTGACTCAAGCCGACTACAATTTAAAGTGGGTTTCCCAAGCAGCCTCTTGCACCTAGTTCGACAACACGAGCCTCTAACATGTGAATGCGGTGACCCATTTGAAGATGTAAATCACACTCTCCAAGACTGCCAATGTTTTTTTGTTATTTTTTTTCGTGTAAAGCACAGGGTGAATATTTGTCTTGAACAGCTGGACAGACGACCCCCGTCTTAAGGAAAAATACTGGGCCGTTGATCAGACTACAAAATTCTCAAAAGGGAACGCAGCATTATTCGCACAATCTTGAAAGAGAGTAGTCTCTGATATAATTATTAAGCGCTAAGACATTCACCAATCCGTGATTGTGTATGTTCGTGAACACATGTCCAATGTGAGTGAACCCAACAGCTCGCGCAGAGTGTGTGGAAGAAGTTATGCCTATCTTCACCACAGACGCTCAACGAAGAAATACAGTATTGAAAAGCAACCAATGTTTTCGTTTTTACCTGGTTTGTTGTGTGACGTTTAGCAAGAAGTGCTTTGATATACCGTATAGTCACTCGCTTCGTGTTTTTTGTTGCTGTGACTGTGTTTCATTTGTGATCGTCCCTTTTCCTCATCCCTTTTGTTTCTCACGCGTTCGCTCCTTTTATAGCATCATAATTCTCTTTCATCTTTTCACTTTTCACTTATGGGGTAGCCGGCGCCAATTTTTAAGGCCGCTAGTTTTTCACAACCTTCAGTTATTTTTCATGTCTCTCTCTCTCTCTCTCTCTCTCTCTTCAAAAATAGCTTACAAAAAAAAACCCAATAAACTAAATAACCTCTTTTCTACAAAAACCAGATTTGAGTCATCTTTTTACCAAGGAAACAACTCAAGAACAGTCGATTTACGTGCTGGGACTTCACGTTTAAAAATATATATGCATTCGATGCCGACAGCTGAACTTACCCTTCTACAAAGTTTTAATTTGTATCGGTGGAAGAGCATCCCCTTATATGTATTACGTCGAAAGTCAAACTTCCACGTCTCATGCTATCGAGCAACAGTAACGAGTATGGTTACGGACTGAAGATAATACAAATGTATCCCACGAAAAAAACAAAGAATGCCGTAAGAGCCTTGTAGACACGGTGACAGCGTTTCTGAGTATTTTATTTACGGCGTGCGAGGAGCTTCTAGCTCCCAGAAAAGCACGTGTCTCTTCAGAGCATGTAACACGATAGCCTTGAACGCGGGTTTTCTCTCTTCCAGGACACCACCACTGGAAAACGTTGAAGCCTGGCAAAATTTGTTGTTGTTGTTGTTGTTTCTTCTTTTCTTTGCGTGCGGTACAACAATCAAATATAAATAGAAGGAATCGTTTAGAAGCATGCACCGACTGCCGCATGCGAGAAATAATATTGATAGTGAACAAAAGGCGGGTAGATTCCAAAACGTCTTCAAGAAACAGGTTGTTTCATCTTCTAGTGTAGGATACATGTTTCGTTCCATTTGTCTGGGGTCCCATAAGAGTTAAAAAACGATACTCAATCAAGTTATACTGACGTCGGAATGTATTTTTGTTTTTACTAGGTAATGACAATCACGGCCATTTGTAGTCTTCCTGTAGCTGTAATCCTATTAATGGTTTAAAGCGTTCAGCACTGCGTGCCTAGAACGCAGAATAATCCCTTCCAAAACAAACAGGGACTGAGGGCACGCGATGACACTCAGCTAAACCTGCAACGACACAACTAAAGCTGACTGAGCCAAAGACAAACTATAGCAGAGAAATGCAGTCCTCTATCGATCAAGAGCTTTGTGCGCTTACAAACACGCGCATTAACTGAGTCCTTGAACTAAGCATTTTGCGTAGCTGAGTTTTCAATCCCGTGATTTCTTTATATCACTGAACACGATCTGTGACGTGGGAGTACACTGGCCAATAAGCTCTGCTTTTTAGCCAGAGGACGGAGCAAATATTCACACGCGTATTTTTCCAGCTTCCTCGCGAGCTCATTATACAGGGTGAAAGCCATAATTCAGCAAACGCATGCTCAGTGATACGCAACATTAGCAACTGTATTCGCATCTGGGAGTAAACACGGTTGTGGACAAGCGTACGCTGCTGTCTGTATTACATTCTCTAAAACCGATAGACTGACTGCTGCCATGTTTTAAGTTACGTCCAGAGAAAAGGCCTGAACATCAGTACAATCTACGCAGTGGCGCCTTATAATTTTGGCAGCCGAATATCGCAATGACACGCCGTATTCGATGAAGCCCATTGGTTAGTGTAGCAGAAGCGATACAGCAAGCAGCCGATATGGTTTGTTGAGCTGAGTTGCAGCCTTAATGGCCGTTTTATTCAGATAAAACAATGGTCATCGTACAATTATTAATACTAGGCCTCCGACGTAATCTTTTTTTTTTTGTTTCTTGGGGGGGGGGGGGGGGGATATTTGATTCACAGCGTTTTAAGAATCTAGTGCCCACCCAAAATATTAAAAATAAAAATAAAAGGAAGTCGAGAGACGACTTCAGTAAGCAACTAACGACGGCACTACCTCATGGCTTCCGTAGTAAAGTCTCATCATACAGGTGGCACCACGGGACGGCAAGTCTATTATCACCCCAGGGGTGCAAAAGTAACAAGAGGTGGTTCTGGCATCCAAAGAACGGCAGCGACTCCTGGTTAATGCCAGGGACTAGTCTTTGACAGCATGAGAAAGTCAGAGCGACGTTATCAATGATGGTCGACCTCCGCGCAACCGATGATACAGTCCAGTACCATCCGATAAGAACAATTGGGGGGGAAAGGCACACTCTGGGGCGTGCTTTATCGCTTATGTGTCATAAAGGTTACATATCCGCTGTCGGAATATGAGGTTCAAGCGAAACTAACCCGTATACATTCGCGCAAACGCCCAATGTTTCCACTTGAGAGGTATCGGCGACGTGCGTGACCAAAAGCGTCGCTGGGGGTTGGCCTTCCACCATTGGCCAAACGCTCACTACGGCGTCTTCGGTACAATTAAATTAAACGTCTAATAGAGGCGATAAGATCGAGGAACGTCAGGTTGTCAACTTTGACGGTGTTTTTTTAAGGACGTGATGGCTCCAAGCTTCCGTGGACGCGTGCTTTCTTTATACACCGTCGCGATTGTCGTCGGCTATCGATAATCTCGCTAGTGACGTCGCAGACACGAAAGCACAAAGGGGAGCCACTGAAACAATCTAGTTTCACGAGCGGTATATCTCGACTGAGCCAAGTGGCGGATCCTGCGCAACCTTTTTTTTTTTTTTTTTTTTTTTTCCTACGAGAGGGCATACACCACCGTGGCATACACCGAACGAGACACTGAATGTGCCCACCGTCAAACCGGGGCCATCATACTCCAACTATAATCACTGGCCACGTTTACACGAATGCGACAATAGAGCGTCGAATTTAAAGGGAACGAATCAGACGCTCCCGGCCTCTCTGCTTTTTTTCCCTTCTACCCTATCACAGTCGTCCTATCACGATTCGATGCGATACGGTCGCATTCGTGTATCCGCGGCAACTGACAGCTTTAGAAATGAAGGGCGGGGCTTATTGTGTTCACGCTCCCTGCTTCATGATTGGCTCTTTCTGGGTGCTTATCGGCGAATGCCGCACTCTCATTAGTCGAGGAGCGATAATTAGTTGCTTGGGTCTCGCCCCGCCCCGATTTCTTAAGCTGTCATTGAAGTTGACAGCCCAACCAACGATCGAGACACTTCGTAGTGGTGAATCCAGCAGCTCGAGCGACGAACAGAGCTGCTGAAATGTCGAAGGGGAATAATAAAAAAAAAAAAAAGAAACTGAAATCTTGTTTGGTTTCTTTGTGTGTTTTCTCTTCATTCATTTATTGTTCTCTTCGTAATAAAGCGCGAACACTCTTTTTACAACGTCCGGTGCACGCGAGACACACAGCAGCAGCAGACACGACGCACTTGTACTCTGAGATCCGCGTGCACCAAGCACACCCTCCCCCCCCCCCCCCCCCCCCCCCCCCCCGCTCCCGCGGCAAGCTGAGCCGACGGTTCTCTTTTTGCTCCAATTGGACCTTCCCTCTTTCCCCATCTCTCTCTCTCTCTCTCTCTCTCTTTCTTTCATTAATTTTATATTACGTCATGGAAGCAGCACCGGCACAAGTGTCCTCCACCGCAGAAATCTGTATACACCGCCGTGTAAAATCTGTCTGATGGATGTCGACATTTCGTCATTCTGAAACAGAGCGGACGAGGAACTATATGATTTCGTTTCACCGTCAGCGCATTCAAAGGTGTGAAAATACACACAAACGCATACACGGAGGTTTGCAGCGAAAGGTCACGTCGCGCTCCCCGTGTTAATTGGATGAACCAGCGATGACACAGGTAAACAAAGACGACAAACCCAGTGACGTTGCGCTGTCGGCATTGCTTGGTTGGTCCTGCCAACTCGTAGCGTCGGCTGCGCTCTCAATTAAAAAATTAAAATAAGTTGCGTTTAGACCCTGGGGTCGCGTGACAATTTAGACGACAAAATATGACCACGTGCGCAGCTGAGTTCTGCCGCTCTTTGGGAAAACTCCGAAGCGCGCGCTTATAATTGTGAACAAGGACACTTATGCCGAAAGAGCACTGTGTGAATCGTACATTGGGCGTGTTCCTAATAAGCGTTTCATCGCAACATTCAAATGATTTCCGTTTTTAGTAATGAAACGTAATTTTGATTATTTTAGGTTTTATGTCCCACGAGTCATCGCACCAGCATGCTTTTTCGTAATCCGAATCGAACGCCTTCTGCGTAATAATATTTATACTAAGAGAAACACAATTACTGACCTCTCTGTTAATCACTTTAATCGATAAATTATCATCGCACAAAGAGTTGACATGCCTTTCTTTTTTTCGCATTTCCCTGCCGTAGGTACCCTTATCACTATTGTAATTCCCCTTTTGAAGTTTTACTCCGAGAGAGAGAGAGAGAGAGATAGATATAGAGAGAAGGTGAAAAAAACACGAACTTATGTGACAAGAAAACCCGAAAAGTACATGAGCCACACGCACACACGCACATTTCAAGCAACCACACACTCGCTCGGATTTTCACTGTTTTTTTAACAAGCACAAATATCTTTATACAGCAAGTCTCCATCACTGATAAAAATTTCCGCTTACAACCGATCTTCGTTCGGATAGAAAAAAAATATATAAAGATTCGCAGTTGCGGCGTCTTCACAATGACCGCACTTTCGTCGCCTATACACGCAGCGCACACCCGCAGAAAAAAAAAATCGCTGCCGCGCACTTCGCAGTACAACTATGTATAACGTTTTCTTTCCGCATCGTCCTCTTATGTACATTAGACATACAAAACAAAATGAAGGAAGAAACGTGCTGCAAAAGCTCGGCCCCCGGTGTGCACACGCACGCGCGTGCACGCGCATGCGCGGGAGAGCTGTCCTGCCCGTGTATCTCCTATGTACAGACGTAAATGGATGACTCGGTAAACTGTTTGTCGCGACGTATAGTTACAGGCTCTAGGGAATGTGACGAAAGCATGGAGGCAAATGAGGGGCTCGGGAGCTTTGGAATGATCACAAAGGAAGCACACGTACGCAAGAAAATAAGAACAACAAAATAAGGAAAGGGGGGCGCGTGAGGATCACAAAAGAAACTTTTAAAGCTGAAGTTACGGGCCTTTATAACCTCGTTCGTTAATTAAAATAAATCGTAACGGTCATGGCCACTGCTTTTATCATTAGACTGCATCCATTGCCAGGCTGATCGTATTTAATAACTTTCGAGCTTGTCGATGTCAGTATAATCTGATATTTGGTGAATATGCAGCGGTATAATCATAGTGCGATTTTAGAAAAAAAAAAAAAAGGAATACTTATGAACACTCTAACGAAAACTCCTCCGATATTAATGGTCAATGCGTTACCGGACCCTCAGATGTTTAACAAGTAAACAATCGAAGATAGCAAACCCTTCTAAGTTAACATACATCAACATTGTGCTTCAGTTTTACGTCTTTGTGTGTTTTCTCAATAGGAAGGGGATTAAATGCTAAGCGAACTTTTTTTTATTCTTCTATACGACCAAAGATATTTTTTTGAACACCAATTTGTGCCTTAAATAAAAATTGTTCCGACAAGAAAAAACACACACTTCGGAAGGGCACGAAAATAAGGAGGGCCGCCATCTCAACATGGATGGCAATAAGGAGTGCGCACGTTTTTGCGTCAAGAAGTGTGAGGAAAGTTGGTGATCGCGAAACCGGACCCCAGGTTCGGTTATCCGAGTCGTGGCAGGATCCAGAGGGGTGGGAGGCATTGAATGAGTGAACAATCTCTATTGCACGCCATTTATTAATGCTGTCTTCCTCGCTCGCTTCGTTTCTCAATGTGTGTTCCCTGAATTCGCAACAAGCGCGAAAAAGAGTTACAGTGTTCACCTGCAACGGCACATCGAATAACTGCACAAAGCTGAGCAAAGGTCAAGGTGTCTTCCTCGCGAACCAGCCCCGCTCGTCACACTATTTTCTCCCTCCGTGCCTCCCTCTATTACTTCCCACGCCGTAAAAAAATATTATTACGAATTAAAAAGGGGACACTCGCTTCCTACGGCGCCCGTTTTCCTTCGGTTCGCATTTCTTCCACTCAAGCCGCGAACTTCTGTACAATTGTACAATCCCGTAGGAGAGAAAAGCGTGGCGGGGCCTACTCTGTATCTACAGGCGCGACTACTACCTCGTAAACCGCGAAAGCCACAGGATAATAACACCACTATCCAATACTGGAGTTATCATCACTAATCCATTTATTACTTGGCTGATCGAAATTTGCAGTCAGTGATCGCCCTGTTCGCTGCCGCCCCCCCCCCCCCCCTCTTTTCCTCTTAAAAAAAGAAAAGTAATTCTAGAAAAGTGTTTTGGGATATCGACTAAGATCTTGCTGCTGGTTCGGATAGTCTGAAAACTTAAGGTGGAGGAAATATTGGTTCGTCAGGTCGACGGGAATAAGTCGGTGTGTATAAAAAAAATTAATGCTCGAATGCATGTGGCGTAAACATTTTGCTCTCGCACGTTCTCCAGTCCATCGCCCGAACCGGATTTCACATTCGTCAGCAAAATGTCTCGATAAATTTTATGTTTGTTTTATTTTACTTTGAAGCCGGGGTTGTAGAGTGAGGCCCCCCGTAGAATGGAGACTGGCTTCCATTTACCAGCCTCTATAAAATAACGTCGTCGTCGGGTACTAAGAGAGTGACAAGATTCATGTCTGCGCGGAAATTCGTGGCAGATTTCCGTACACAGCAGCAAGACACTAGGGTGCGGGGAACGACTTTTAGGAAGTTTAGAAAGTGGCAACGCCGGTTCTGCTTTTAAATTTTTTTTCTTGCCTCCGAAATCGGACGAAAGAAACTGAATCGCGACCCAATCTTGAGAGTGTTAACTGACGACAACTAAAGAAATAACAAATATTTAAAACTGTCTGACAAAGCAAAGAAAAAAATAAATAGAACACTACCGAACAGTCCAAAAAAAAATGCTGACGCCGCTTTGACGTTTTTTTCGAAGCCGAGTAAGAGAAGTAATCAGAAGGAAAATGTCTGCGTCAAACAATATAGTAGTGAGCGAAAAGCTGAATCCTACACGAAACGTATCAGGACGGAAATTATCCCTCCCTGGCGGTACAGAAGCAAAACAGAAAACGCCATCTCGCATTAGCTTGATCAAATATGCGATATGCAACGCAAACATCAGCTGACTGTTTACGGGTGCGCCTCACAGCGACGACGTCTCGAACTTTTGGCGCTTGCATCCAACTCACGAAGAGACAAACATTAAAGCGTTTTCTGACGTTCATGTATTTTACGAATGCACAAAATAAAATCCCGAATCTTTCAACTACATCCTATAGCCGCGCATGAAAAAAATAACCCAAAATTTAACCCAATAAGTTTGTTTTCACGGGACGTTCTTTACTCTTTTTTAGGTAAAACTCGAGGAGGTTTAGGTTGGTCTCCCAAGTTGTTTCTCAGTCATTCATGGGTTCTTTCGAACTCTAACTATTTTTGACAGGAATGTACCGAGCGACGTCCCAAATCGAGAATAGGGGGGCCACTTTTCGCAGATTAAGCTCGCAATCGCAACTCGTCATCGAATTAAAAGTCAAGACTAAAACGCAGTTTAATCGCGGTGTCAGCATGTACAGAAATTTCTCTCGGCAACGCAAACCTACCATCCGCAGTTATCTGGTCTCCTCGTAACCACTAATACCAACGTTTAAAAATAAAGAGAGAGATTTTCAATTGTGCAGCGCGCGATGAACTTTTCGGGGTAAAAAAAATGCAAAAAAAAAATCGAATATCTGCTATGCCAGAACCTAAATACCCCAACCGAAGGATCACGTAAAACGGCTTTCAGGAATCTCTCTTAGACTGACCTGCAGCACACAAAGTAAGAAATCAAGAAGAAAGCAGACTCTGCCACACAACCAAGATAAACTCGGACGACCCATGGCGGCCGAGTCTAAAAGTTGAGTAGCCCAACACGCTATAAGCCCCCCCCCCCCCCCCCCCCCTCCCTTCCAACTTATCCGAAGGAACCCCTCTTGCAAACAAGACGGCAACAAAAACTCGGGCGATCACTGACCGGAATTTTTTTTTTCGTTTCTATGTTTTTGGCCTTCTCACGGCTCGCCCCCTCGGAAAAAAACAAGAAGAAAAAAACAAGAACAAAAATAAAACCATAATATAGAAATAAAAGAGAATCCCTCGCCGCCGCCGCTTCCTCGGTGGGGGACTTCTCCTCGGCGTTCGGCCCGAAAACGAGTTGCAAGGCGAGGCGGTTGCATGGGCAGAATTGGTTTCTGAGGTATATTATCTGGCGGGGGGGCACGGCACAAGCAACAGGCTCGCTCGTCGCCTTCCTTCCGTGGCACCTTTGAAAGACCGAGGGGGCAGGCTTCTTACTATGAACAAAACAAAGAAAAAAGAACACTGCAAGTCTGTATAATCCGTTCTGTACGTATAAACACCCCAAAACTGATCAAAAACCGGGAAAAGCTAGCGAACGATCGAACGCCGACATGGTAGCTCAAAACAGCAACAACAAGGGACCACAAAGTATACAGCGACAAAACAAAAGAAGTGCAAAAACGAATTAAAAAAAAAAAAAAAAAGATTAGGACTGACCTCGGTGAAACAGCAAAGGGAGGGGGTGGAGCGGCGACAAAAAAAAAAAAAAAACACTTGCAGACGGAGCAATGGAGCAACGAGAGAGTTCTTTGCCTACCTGGACTAGTTGGGCCTGGCTGTGTCGGTCTGTGTGCGTGTGAGCGCGCCATGGATGGTGGGTTCGGCGAGCGCGCTTGTTGGGATGGTGTCAGGTGTGTCTGTGTGTGCGTGTTGTCGGCCGTCACTTATTTAACAGCGAACCAGCTTTCACGTCTTGGCACCTTTTTGTGTTAGCGTCTTTTCGTGTGTGTGTGTTTTTCCTTCGGCTGCAGGCAATGTGTACGCGCGCGGCAGAGAGGTTCACTGCGTCACGACACACACAAACACACCACGGGAGGCTTTCCAAAAGGTTCCACCGACCACCGCTGCGGCATCGTGTCGTCCGGCAGCCGTGGTCGTCGTTCTATGTACAGGATCACCCGCGCTCGCGCGTGTGTGAGGCCGACCGCGTCGCCAGTAGATGTGGACGAGGATTGCACTTGAAGGGTCAACCGGGAGGGGCCGCGGCGCGCACCCGAAGACACACGCGCACTGCGGCGGACCTCGGACGAGCCTCGGCGAGGGCACCGGTGAACCTCGGGGGACCGGACGATCCTGAAGGAGGAGCCGCGTGAGGCCTTCGGGCCTCGCAGGTCTTGCAGGGGGCCAGGTGACCTGGCCGCTCGGTCTTGCGGGGACCACGCGAAGGAACGCGTGGCAGCGTCCCGGAGGTCTCGCGATCTCGGAGGGACACTTCCAGGAGTCTCACGCGGCGAAGGCGGCGGGGTCCTTCGAAGACCACCGGGGACCCCGCGAAGGCAGACGGCCGAGGCCGCGCGTGGCGGCGTCCCAGACGGCGTGGGGCGGGCCGCGGCTCGGTCCCGCACCCCTGCCCGGTGCCTCAGACGGCGGCGTCATCGGAGCCGCAGCTGAACAGGCAGGGGTAAAGCGTGGGTCAGTGGGCCGCCAGGGACTGGCCCGGGTGGAGTCCGTGGGGGTTCCCCTGAGGCTGCTGCGACTGCAGAGGAGGCGGCGGCGGAGACTGGAGCATGGGCGGCGAGTGGTGGTGCATGTCCCCCGGAGAGCCCCCGTGGCACATGAGCTGCAGGTCTGGCGTCGGGGGCCCGCCCGGTGCCCCAGCCTGCGGCTGGTTGATGGGCGGCGTCATCCGCTTCTCCTTCTGCCGCCGGTTGCAGAACCAGACGCGGACCACTTCCTTCTCCAGCTGCAGGCTGTCGGCCAGGGAGGCGATCTCCTGGGCGGACGGCTTGGGCTGCTTGTGGAAGTGCGACTCCAGGGCCCCCTTGACCGACACCTCGATGCTGGTGCGCTTCTTGCGCTTGCGGCCCTGCGCCGCGATCTTGTCGATGGACGTGGGTGAGCCCGTCGTCGAGTCGGCCTCTTCCAGCCACTTGGCCAGCAGCGGCTTGAGCTTGCACATGTTCTTGAAGCTCAGCTGGAGCGCCTCGAACCTGCAGATGGTGGTCTGCGAGAAGACGTTGCCGTACAGCGTGCCCAGGGCCAGGCCCACGTCGGCCTGCGTGAAGCCCAGCTTGATGCGCCGCTGCTTGAACTGCTTCGCAAACTGTTCCAGATCGTCCGAACTAGGCGCCTCCTCCTCTCCGCTCTCGCTCGGGTGCCGGTGGTCCAGCACCCGGGGGTCCTGGTGGCCCATGTGCGGGTGAGGGGGCACCTGGTCGGCGTGAGGGACCTCGCGCATCGCAGGGTGCGCCTGGGCAGCGCCGCCGTGGCCCAGCATGCCGTTCATGCCGCCGTACGGGTGGTGGTGGTGCTGCTGGTGCGGGTGCATGCCGCCCATGCCGGCCATGTGCGGTGACACGGCCCACGAGCCCATGTGCTGGGCGCGGGGGTGGCCGCCGAGCCCGTGGTGGTGTCCGAGCGCCGCCATGTCGGCCGTCTGCGGGGGCTTGATGTCGGCCATGGAGGGCGCCATGGCCGACGACCACATGGACGCCTCGGCGTGCGTGGGCAGAGACACCCACTGCGCCGCGTGGTGGTGGTGGTGCGAGAGCCCGTTGGGCCCCTGGTGCTGCGGCGGCATGTACTTCATCTCCGGCGGCTCGCGGCCGTAGCCCGACGGCTGCGAGCTGGCCACCTGCATCGGCTGGCTCGGCGGCAGGTGCACCGACGTCAGGCTGGACACTGCGCTCGTGCCGATGTAGGGGTTCGACGAGCCCGTTGCCATGCCGCCCTCCGCTCGGGCGCCGCACACATCTGACTCCGACGGGAGATCGCTCCGCTGTGCGGGCGCGGCGCACACCGCGCCGCCACGGGCGCCACTTCGTCATTGGGCCCCGCCGCGGGGGCAGGGACGCGACCTGGCTCCACCCCAAAGGGGAGGAGCCGCGCAGGCGCACTAGAGGAAGTGGGCGGGACTTGTCGTTAGGCCGCTTTTCTTTCCCGGTCCGCGGCACGCGACGCTGGCGCCACAGCTCGAGCAAACGAAGCACCGGCGACGGAGAGCGCGCGCGCGAACACACCGTTTCCGAACCGCGAGGCGCGACAATGTGCACGCGGTTTTTCGAACCCCAGTTTGGGCGCCACGGTATTCCTCGACGAGACGACCGCCGACGGAAAGCCTCCTCTACATTTCGAATAAAGTGAGGACTCAAGTGTGTCGTTTCCCTTCACAAAAGCGTTCGTATCCGTCGAGAAATACCCTATGTTGCTATTGTCCCTCATGATGTCTCTTTATACCACACTATTGTCGGTGACAAGTTCGGAACCCAGCACATGTTCCACCCACTTCACGCGGTCGTTGCCTTCCGCTGTGCTTTAACTGTGCGTGCCACAAAGTGCGACGAAGGCAGAAAGCTCGTGATGAAGGCAGAGCATCTACGCAGTTCGTAACCCGTCCCAGACTGTCGCTTCCTCGGATAAGTTTAACGTCACGTAACTTCAACTCTGACAAGTTCCGTCTTCGCCCTTACCCAAACCCTCAGGTTCCTCGGCATTCCGAGACACGGATTGACACTTCGATGTCGATACTGCCTAAACTTTAACAAAGAGACGCCCTTTTTGGCTTCCGTTCAAGTCTGAGCTGCTTTCAAGAGCGAAATTATATCGACGCACCCCGCGACACAAAACAAAACAGCGCCTATTCCCACACACCGATCAGGCGTATAATATACACGGCGTCTCGGATGTTAATTGAATACCCGATAGCGAAAGGCATAATCGTTTTTGCTTAAGCCGGAGGTGTGGTGCATAGAGCGTATGGAGAGCAGACGCCGCGCATGTATATGAATGTAAACAGGTGTATGACATCTCCATGAAGTCGCAGGTCCGCAGAACTGCTCCGTACCACGAGAGACCGCATCCAACTTTGTGCTCCCGACAAGAACGGCGGCACCGGCTCTCCCAGATAGATGGATAGATATACGTTGGAGAAACGGGAGTATCTACAACTTTGGTAATGCCGGTGTAGCGAAGTCGCCGATGTTTTATTAATGTCTTTTTTTTTTTTCGTCCGACATGACCGCCGAAAGAGATCGTCGGCAGCGGTGTGCTCGACGCGTATTCCGATCAGTGCAAATAAGAGTCAGCACGTTATGGCGGCGACTCGCCGCGATGCCTTGTCCCGCCGCAGTCCTTCGCCTCTCGGCTTCGTCGCCTGGCGGCTGCGTCGCCGGGACGGTGGCGAAAAAAACATCAGGGAGGGGGATTCTCCGCGCAAACGCATGCTCTGAAGTTCGCGAAAAGAGTCGAGACGTGTGGCTGGGACTCTCTGCACTCCGAGAACCGGGGTTGTGCGCCCAGAGGCTCTCCAAAAAGCGCGCAGGTAAGGACTTGGTATTGCATGCTGTTTGTTCTTTCTGCACATAGAGCGAACTTCGTGAAGCGCGACGTGCTTGTTTACGTGCCGCTCGTGTGACGTGACTTGCCGCATACAACCGCCAAAGAAACTGAGCGCCGCAAAATGACGAGGCGAAAATTATGTAATGATGCGGCACGAACGGATGTGATTGGAGACGCTCCGCGCATCTTATATAGAGTGTCCGTGATCCTAAACCCATGTGCCGCTGAGAGCGTGAGAAATGCAGCTCGTCGTGGCAAGTTCCGCGCATCTTAGTCTTGTTCCGCAACCAATGAGATCACGGCGTTAGTGCAGATAAGAGTGCCGATCGAAGAATGAATCACGTGCCAAGAATTCTCGAGATACTAAGCCACGCCCCATGTTTCTTAAGTTGCCGGCGAACATATACAGACTGTCTCGGCCGTCCTAAGAAAGGCGTGGGTTCTCACCCAACCCCCAGTATATATATCCATCTTCTTATGTTGCAGCACTTGAGGCCCATCTCAAGCTTTCGCGGTGTTGTGAGTGAGGTGAATACGCTTTTCTTCGCACAACGCCGCTCTGAAATTGTATATAGTTTGCGTGCGTTGTTCATAATCTTACCGAAACTTGTGACTGTCACGACGAGTTCAAATTATGCGGGCCGTATAGAGCACGACATATCTTAGACGTTTCAGAGATACGTTGCCTAACTGAGATGGCTTAAGAGCAGCAGTTGCTCCGCTCGTGCATCGTACAAAAAAAAAACGAAAAAAACGGTGTTTGCTGAGGGCATGATGAAAGATTTGTCACACGTCAAGCACGTTCGAGGCACGATTGCTTCGTATACATGCTTTCGAAAATGTCTACTGACTGTATTTTTGTGTGACGACCTTTTTGTGCGATGTGTATTAGCAGGGTGACTTTAGGCAGGGAAACTGCGGGTGTTTTGCGCGGAAAATATACGCGACGCTGCTCACAGACAAAGCTTTCGAAACTGCACGCTGTTCTGCGGTCAAGCCAGGGACGTCACAGGTCATCGCAACAGATTAAGAAAGTCGAGATGCGTAATGTAATAAGGGACGTTGCGAACTTTTTCTTTTTTTGATGAATGAAAGAGCTGCATGTTTTGTCGCTTACTACTATGTACGCGCCAAAATATGTATACTAAAAATGTCAAACAAATATATAAATTCATGATAACCGAAATCGTAACTTCAAAAGAGAGGGCGTAACCCCAGAAACTCCAATTGGTCGTCTACACCCGACGCGTCATCATTTTTTTTTTTTTTGTGTGTGTGGACATTACAGGCATTGAATTCAAACAATGTCAGCGTTTCCACGTAACCAAGAGAGAAAAACTAAAAACAATGTAATCAATGCTTAAATGACGAAAAAACTAAAGAAAGTAAAAGTCACACTAAGTTGGATTCCTCGTCTGTCATATACTTTCGCAGCCGGTAAATAATTTTTGGCCCTCTTTATGAATAGCGCGGTCGTTATTCATATACAAACACGTCGCTTTCTCTATGTACAAAAAAAAAAAAAAAAACTTTCCAAACCTACTATAGAACGGGCTCGTTTATCCTAGACAGTTATTGATATTCTCGAGGAATCCAAACCCCGTATATACACCTACATATATAAACATATATCGTATACATATATACAGGAGCGGATCTCTCACGCTACACAGGCACGAAGTATCACATGCATGTATGCAAGATGCTAATGAAATCAACAGTGCCGCGCACAATGCACCAAACGCGAGGTGCACACACACACACATACTGCGCATATGAAGCGCGCGCGTCGCGGTATTTACACGCGAACCCTCAAGGCACGGAAAACAATCCTTCGTTCGCACAGACCGAGCGTGCTATAGGCTCTGTATCGCTTCGTATTGGCAATGGGCGACAGCGAAACTGTTTTGTCGCGTGACTGTCGCGCTCGCGTTTTTTGCCCATTCATCGACGGATGCGTATAGATCGCTCGTCCATGCCTGTCTAGAAGTGAAAGTTCGCGGCTTCGAGTGCATGCTTGTTTGTGTGTGGAGTGTATTTCTTTTTCTTGTACCGTTGAAACGCGCCATATATATGATTAGGTGGAGGCCTCGTGCGTATTATTGAATAGGACCGAGAGTAAACTTTGGACCACTTGAAACGTCTATACAGATAAAAGTTGGACGGATAAACGAGGGTAAAATATACGGTGTTGATGGAATAAAACGAATATGTGTACGGATGACAATGAGGCAATAATGAAAAAGGAGTAGAAATAGTGGCATTTATACGTCCTATAGTTCGATAAATCTACAAGGTCGTAAACGAATCTCATATATTGAACAAACTGCATGAAAGATCATAAAGCATATTAGCACCGAGATGTTTCGGTGGCGCCCTCTTACGGTTTCCGTTCGTGACGCCACGACCACGATGTCGCGTCACGTGATTGGAAGGATTTGCGAGCTCGCCGCGATCCGGCGATTGGGGGTATACAGGAAGCTATGCGTGGGGGTAAATATTTATCGACACTCTCCATGTCCCGCGTTCCTTAAGCTCTCATTAACTCTATTATAGCGAGATTATGATGACTGTATATGGCATATGGTGCCTGGAACGCGTTTGCGATAGCGTCCACCCCGCCCATCAAAGCTGGTCCCGATGTGGAAACAAATGACGTAACAGAAGTCGGGGTGTCCCACCGTCGGATGTCGCGATCCTGGCGGTTGGTCGTATAGAAATGCCGGCGAAAAGCAGGAGCGAACGTGAGATGTCGCTGTCGTCGCGGCGTCCCAACTTCTGGTTGCCGAAGCTTCCGGGGACTGTCAAGCTGTAGTAGAGCGACCTGCAGCAGAACAGGCGTCTGCCACATACACCACCGCTACTGGGACACCGCCAGGATCGCGACCGGCGACAACGCGACACTTTCATGACGTCACGAGGAGAAAATCGAGGGACCCCTTTTTGTTTTGTTTTTGAACGCGGTAAACACACCAGTTGCAGCTTTGCCAATTTATCGGTTTTTGCGCTAAATGTAGCGGTTTCCTGGGTTGTCTAGCGGGAGAGATTGCCGTTTTGCGACTGGCGGGATTCTTTTTTATTATTTATTTCTTCTAGCGATTTTTGAATTACGTTAGCGTGTTTTCTGGCCGGGTCTAAAATGTTCTAGAGTCCTCCCGTCGTTATTTTTGCTTACTCCCAACAAAATTGTTGTCAGCGAGAAAAACGCTGGCAACTCCATTGAGATATTACGGAGGGGAGTGGAACAAACATTGAAACGCGGTGTTAAAACGATCGCGCCTTATTTAACGGTTTTTAGATATTCTTTTCCCCGTGATTTCTTTAGCGGGCACGTTTATATAATGTTTGAGTTTGAAACGCCAGTTCATTGTTTCTACACATGAACTATACTCGGGCACGTCTATCACACAACGCGTACGTTAAACCTCAAGTGACTTCAGGCGTGGCCGTTTCTGGTGCCGCAGTTTCATTGGCTGCGGAACATTAACCGAGATATTGCCGGAGACTTGCCATGGTCTACGTTTCTTACGTTTTCGGTGGCTGGAGTCGGGAACAATAGCTACTTACGCGAATTGTTTTGTTCTTTATCCGGAGGAAGTTATCGGGCACGTCGAATGCAGCAGCGTCATTCGTGAGCGATAGCTTCGAACACGAGGAAAGGATACCCGACAATCGACGCGTGGGGGATTGGAATCATGTATAGCCTTCCGATCGCGATCATGCCGAGGAAGAAAACAAAAGAAGAAAAAAAAAGAAGGGGGAACAGTATTAGAGATTCCTAGCTTGCATATGCAGTGGGGGATACTTGGCGCCAGATTATAGCAGTCGAATCATCGGCAGCTATCGGGGGACAGACCAATTTGTCTTGATTATGCCTCGGACGTCTGAAGTGCTTTTGGATAGACCCAGACGTCCAACGAAAACCGCGTCGATTGCGGAAAAAAAGCTTATTTTTTTGTTGTTGTTGTCGTTCCTTTGGCTCGACAAATCAAACAAAAGAAAAACAAGTGCAATTTCCATTAAACAAAATTGTTATACGGTACTATATAACAAACCCTCCTGCGTTGAGACCTTCTTGTGTGTGAAGCAGATACTTGACGATCATGCTTAGAACTTGGAAGGTCATGTTACTCGCGTAAACTAAGATTCCTATTGAGAGCTTTTTGTTTTACTTTAAGACTGGACGTGGTAACTTCATCACTTGGCGATGGAAAACTTGCATTGACGAGTCACCAAGCTTATTTCAGTTACACACGATTTTGTTTTTTAACTTTAACAGACTTGTTTATTAAAAGCCGTAAAAGCTACACTCAGGCGGTTTATGCAGGTGGGTTATACGGCCAGGGAAACATAATATAGATGGATAATCGTCACTATAATCATTAACTAAATATGTTAATTAACTTTTTAATTAGTAAAAAAGACATAGTGTTCCAATGACAAACTTGCTGAGCATACTTAAAAACCGCTACATCAGTCAATATTACGAAGACTTTGAGCACGTGGAAGGCGCAAGAGTGCGTTAAAGTTACCACTCGTGCAATAAGCACAACGCTGGCTATGATAAGAGACGGATAAACCGCGCGGGCGCTTTATCGCTTCGGTAGCCTTGCTCCTGCTCCACGAGTGGTAACTTTAGCTCTCCCCCGTGCTTTCCAGGTGCTCCAGGTATTTTTAATATTGACTTATTTAGTGGTTTTCAATTATGTTCAGCAAATTTCTAATTAAATCTATATGTTTATTTTCAATAATTAAAAAGTTGATGAACATATTTTAGCTCATTAGCCGACTGATCGTTATGATTATCCCCCTACATTGTGTCCCCCTGGCCGTATAACTCACCTGCACAAACCGCATTAGTGTAGCTTTCATGGTTTTTGTAAACAAAAATGCTAAGCTTTTTTTTTTTTTTTTTTAAAGCGCTCTGCATCTATATTGATTTTCGAACTAAGTCTTTGACAGCCCTTTTAATACGACTCATTGGCGCACACTTTGTGACCTTTGTAACTTTTTTTTCCTTCCAAGAAAAATGAAAAAAAAGTAGCAAAGAGAAGATTACAGGTCAACGAATTTCTGCAAAACATATTACTCAAAGGCGCGTGGTGTTGCTGGTCGATATAACCACCAACTTACTTCCTGGTAATTGCGGAGGTACTTTATGTCTCCTGCGACTTAAAATGTGCTGTGCGATTGAAATAAACATAAACACAAGAAATATTTATTGCCGGTGAACAGCGACAAAAAGAATTATATTCGAAACGGCGACCGTCTACTCAATTTATGAATAATCCTCGGAGAATTCAATATTAATAACATCAAAACATTCGTATACCTTTACCTAGTCCACTTTCAGTCCTGTCCTACGAGATTCGATTCTTAATAGGGAGAAGCGAGACAATCCCATGCTTCGTCGGATTCCAGCAATATCATACTCTTCCTGTTCGTAAATATACAACTAAAATAGAGCGATTACACTCCAGCTGCCCTTGAAAAGCAAGTCCAAGTAAACTGGGTGACTCGGCGACCTTGCCTGAAGATTCTCCCAAATCGATGCAAGCGGCTCATTTTCCGCGCCTACTCTTCGAACCATCCCCTCGAGCTAGGGCGAACTCGTGAATGAAGCCTACTCATCAGTATTCCCTGCCTGACGCTCGCTTACTTTGTAGTCGGACCCGCAATGCATACACGAGTCCTCGCGTAGCACCGCCGTACCTCATCAGACATTCACCAGCGGATCCCCATCCAGTTTCCTGGAGGGTAGCCATCTTAGCTCACGTCACATCCGGACAGTAATTTGTTCGCGCTTTTTTGTTTTTCGATTTTTTTTTTTTTATTTAATCGAAAGGTTTCTTTAGGAGACGCGTTTACTGCGAAGGCCGGTTTCTTTTCTTTTGCGGCGGTCTGAGATAAGGTGCGAAAGCGAGATTGAAACGGACGACGCTCTGTGGGGGAGCCATCACGAAACCGCCGTTTGACCGGAGTGAGACTCGAACGATCTGAGTTGGTCCCGCCATCTATCGAGGAGTGGCGGAACTACAGCGCCAAAGGCAGGCTCTGCGCGCGAGCTGCAGACAACTTTGGACCTACGTGAGTCCGTCTGCGGAAGTTGGAGTCGTAAAGTGTTGGGTTTAACGTATATCGTATGCTTCTGGTTGTGGCCCCCGCGGACCCGTGCTCGATTGTTGCTCAAAGTGACGGCACGAGCTCCTGAGCAAGAAAAGCTTCCGTGTATATGGTATGTTTCTACCCAGACGCAGAACCGTTTGACTGCGTTATTTCGGGATACAACCGCGAGTCTCAGGGGTAGCCGCACTTCGTATGAAGCGTAACAAGCAGGTAAAGGCCGACGTACACTTCGAGCTATCTGCTTTTGCCCGCCTCCTCCTTTCCTATATCTCCACTTTCTACCTTTCTTCAATTTGGCTCCCCTCGCAGTTTAGAAGAGGGGAGCGCTAAGAGGATTATCTTCCCTGCAGAAAATCGAGGTTGTACATCGGCCTTTAAGCGCCGTTTACACACTTGCAACCGAGATGAATAGTGCACTTATTATTTTATATGCCTTTCATTGCACCTTGGCGTTTGGCTCGGTGGTTGCGAAGTTCTTATTTACACCTGAAAGCAACAACGTGTGGCGTGAGATTCTGTTATTTACCACTTGCGTCGTTCCCTGTGTGTGTTTCTTTTTTTTTCATGGTGTGCTCAGACGCGGTTGTGCCGTATCATGCGAGTCAAGTCTCGCCCAGGCATCGTCAGCTGGGCAGCCTGAGTGCAGTCGAGGCTGCACGCGAACGGTACATGAATCCGGAGAAACAGTTGGACACGCGGTACGCAGTCCCAATCAGTATCAGGACCCCGACACACCGACAGCAAACAAGCTAACGGAAGTTCACGGGACAACTGCGAGCGCGGCACACTTGTCTAAACTTCAAATGTGCGATAAAGCATCCTTCCTGCGTTGCCCAGGGGGTGCTGCGAAAAGTGACTTGTTAGGACTTGTTTTGGGGAAGTAGACACTTGAGCGTCTCAAACTGCCACCCATGTAGAAGCGTGCTTGCTCTGGTGCGGAACGCGAGATCACGAGGAGAATACAAAGAAACAACAAAAGTTCGAACGCGGTCAAATCATAGGTCAAAGCAGAGCCACCATACGAGCCTTTTGAAATGGTTGGAATAGACCTCCTTGAACCTCTGCCTGTGTCCACTGCTCATATTCGATGGATCGTCGTCGCCATCGACCGCGCAACACTCTACGTCGAAACTGCTCCTCTCCCCAATGCGAGAGCAGCAGCGATTGCACACTCTAAAAAAAAAAAGAAAAAAGTGTAGCCATTACACCCCTTGTCACATATACGACACCCCAAAAACTTCAGTCTGACGTACAGCGCATGGACGTCGAACTGAAGGCTTCCACTTTTACGAGAGGCTTGATGTCGGTGATATATAACATATTAAACGGTTAAAGTACGCATGAAAGTCTACAAAACAAAACAAAAACTGAAGTTTTGCAGTAGGCCCATGAAAACCCCGATAACTTTTGTTGCAGTCAGTCACACGTACATTAGCTATTTTAATAAGCTGCACAACTCGGCCATCAAGCCTCTCGTGAAAGTTGGTACCGTCGGTTCAACGTCAGTGCGCTGTACGTCCAACTGAAGTTTTGGGGGTCTTATATGTGACAAGGAATGCAAAAATAATAGCTTTTGTTTGTGTGTGTGCACCATTCCTGTTCTATAACATTGTTCTCCGTCATGAAGCCCCACCCGTCCTCATTAGCGACCGCGGACGTTCCTTTGTCAAACCGTGGAGGCTTTACTACACGCTTAGGATGTCAAGCATCGTGTGACTTCCCTGTGCCACTCTCAGACCAACGGCCTTACTGAGCTCTTTAAAGGAGCGGTGCAACGATATTCAATTGGAATGTTTTTCACTTTACACGAGCTTACTGGCACTAGTGGGACTCAAGGATACTCGCACGCAACGCCGCTGGCCAAGAAACTTCTTTGTTGCGGTGTGATTTCAAGGACAAAAACGATCATTTTCATTCAATCTCTGCTTTGCGAAACTTGATGACGTAACGTGGGGATCGCAGTACATCCCAATGACGATATTTGAATGCGGTTCATAGATTGGACCCGATAATTGCGTGGGCACTCGATTTGGGCTCGTAATAATTACTGGCTCGTAAAGCATTCGGGTAGTGACCCGTGTCCAATCGCTGCAACGACGACAATAGCCGAGCCATAACAATGTCTGGAACTCTGCGCGTGTCCTGTGCTTTGCCAACACCAGCGCGTGGCTGGCTGCGCGTTGAGGGTGTGAACGCTGCTCGTTTTTCTTTAATTTTTTTCTGAGACTTCTATTGCGTGGGGTGAAAAACGAACGCGTGTTTCATAGGTCATTAACGTCAGGGATTTGTTCTAAGCGGTATTTGCGCAAAGTACAAAAATTGTTGCATCGCCCCTTTAACCACACTCCTTCGGACATGATTTCTATCTATGTGAACTTACAACACTCGTACATGGGGCGATATTGAACCGCTTGTCACATCTGCCTACAATAGGGCAATTTAATCCACTACTGGCTGAACTCCATTTTATTTAGCGTATGGCCGAGACCCGGCGTCTACATTGGACACCATCTTTCCCTTCCCAACTGGATATGACCAGGGGGGCTATGTTGCGCTTTTTGGACTCCCAGGAGACTAGGGAGAGGGAAGTGACGTCAACAACACAGCAAATGCAGATTGGATGTTGATTTTGTTTTCTTCTGTCAACATCCAATCTGCGTTTCTCTAGTCGTTGACGTCACTTCCCTCTTCCAAGTCTCCTGGGAGTCCAAAAAGCGCAACATAGCACCCCTGGACGCTTCTATCGCCCAACTATAACATGGGTTGCACGTGACGTCATATCCTTCCTCCTTTCTGGTGGCCGAAACCTGCTGTTATACTTCGTTTCACCTTATGTGCGAGCTAAGGCAAAGCTTAAAGCGCGAGCACGAAAGCTCCGTGCCTTCAGGCTTTGCTCGAGCGCGCGAGCTGGGCAGAAACGCAAAAAGCGCTGGTCTCGCGCTTCTAGCTTTGGCTTCACTCGCAGATAAAGTGAAACGAAGTATAATGAAGCTGTGCTCACTCCTTTCCGCTCGCTCGCGACGCTCGTGTACTGCTCGTAGAATATGCACAGTAAAGGCTACGCTCGAGGAACTTCGGCCACCAGAAAGGAGGACCAAATTACGTCAGTGCAACCTAAGTATAGCCTCCCGTACCAATACCTGTCATCGACTTGCACGCGCCCAAACACTGGAACACCAAGAAACCGCCAAACTTCGTTATCCGCACACCATAAAAAGGACCACTTCTCGACCTTGTCCTCTTATCCACCCCATTGCGCCAACTTGGTCTTTGCGAAAAATGTCTCCCGAGATACAAAGGATCCTACCGCATTATATACAGCAGACTTCGCAAGTCAACTACATAGGTGAGCGGACCACCCCTTTCCTCGATCACCGAACCCAGGGTACGCGCGTTGTGTACGTCAACCGAATAAAGCTGTTGCTCCCGTGCACACCTCTTGAGTGACCACTATCCATAGCTTGCAGCGGTCGCCATTGCTGGGTACTGTCGTTTATTGCTTCTTACTGATTCCTTCGAATTACAACTTCTACGTTGTGAAACTGACACGGAGAACCGAACGCTCGTGGCGCATAAAACACTGGCATGGCCGCAAATGACATCACATGAAAGCTGCAGCCAATGCGACAAGCACGAGAGCACGAGATCCCTGATTTGAAACGTTTCTCCGCAAGAATGAGCGCTCGCGCTAAAAATGCACGCCTCAAAGCTGCAGAAGTGCGGGCTAGCTCGCGCTTGTAGCTTTGGCTGCAGTCTCAACTTAAGGGTGAACGGAATATATAGTGACCACCTTCGGACAGGATGGCCTTCTTCAACAGGGAGGAATGTGTGGCGATGGAAGCGTCATGGCCACACGTGGCACGGCGCAGCAGACGTGCGGTGCTTGTGAAACGTAGTGTATTTAATGGCTCAAATGAAAACGATGTATTTGAGCTGTCACTTTGGTCTGCCCTCATGGTTTGAACAGATACCGTATACATATCGGGCCCGGACGCGTGCCTGCGTGAAAACCGCTAGGGTACCAGCGAGCGTGTGACGGTTACGAAAAGGAGCATCCGCCGGTCTCCGTTTCCGTCTGCCCCAGTTCGTGACTGGTCACCGAGAGTGCGACACGTCGACTGCAACAACCGCCTGTCACGCGAAACGACAGCGACACGCTGTGACGTGACCAGGCGGGAATGGACACTCGCCGCACCGTGAGAAACCGAGCCAGACTTTAATACACTGCTGCGATCAGCGCAGTCTTTGTTTTACAGTGTACTCTGGCTCCAGAGTTGTCTACTCGATGCGTTGTGTATAGGGCACAGTGGCAAATGTGCGGCTAAAGAAAACCGGAACATTTTGTGACCGTGGGCACGTTGTTATTTTTTTTCTCTCGAAAATCACTTGACCATGAAGCAGCGATGGTCAAGCTTGCATATAAGTAAAGTCTTATTCCCCTGCCACATGACAAAGTTAATGAGATTTCCATCGAATGAAATTGCGTCATCGCTTGTCATTCTAATTACGAGCGCCCCCCCCCCCCCTTTTTTTTTTCCTCCCTCAAACAAAGACAAACCAATCATACGCAGTTACACATCTCGCCTTACCCGCATGAAAACATTATTCAAAGGAACATGGACGAACTAATTAAGTACTGGTGTTGTATATGTTTATACAGCCGGTGGTTAGTCAGCCTCAATGGGCGTCTGGTGTCTCAGCTGTAGATCTAGCCAGTGCAGTACAACTGCTGGCCTGGGTTTTTTAACGTGCACAACGCAGTAGTGATATACGACCGCACGCCGCTACTATGTTCATCCAGATCGAAACGAGCAGGGGTGGGGACTGAACACAGGATTCCTGTGGTTCTGCAGCGCGAGCTTTCTCTCCGTGTGCTCTGAGCTACGGTGTGAACAAACTCCTGAAATCGCACTTTCGATAGAAACTCATCTATTTACTGCGAGTTTTGACTAACAGATATAGGTTTGGGTGTGGTGAAACCTGGCTGCAATTTTCATAAATTGTATTAGAAAAAAAAATGTCAGCCCTTCCACTTTGGTGAAGAAGGAAAACCAGCGAAGCTGTACTATGGTGGGAATGAAGTAATGGCGCTCCACAAGTCGGCAAGCCAAAGTGGAAAGGTTGAAAAGGTGGCCGCGATCTATGAGCGATGGTGTCAAGCAGACAACCGCCAAACACAATGGATGGATGGATGAATGGATGGATGGATGAATACGGCTGAGCCCTTTGGATCGGGCGGCATGCTTACGCCACCTAGCCATTTTGTCTTACCCTTTAAGCTTAGAATATTTAAATGTGAAAACTATATTCACTCCGTACTGAAAAGAAAGTGAGGCTATAAATCCCCCTTGCCATCAGTTAATAAGAAAATGCCTAGTTTTCTCTCGCTTTCTGCCACCATTCACTTAATCTTTGCTTGGTAATCTCTACTGTCTTGAAATCCACTTTTCCTTCGCTGTCTTTAAAACCCAATGACCTTATTAAATCTATGTTGTCTTTGGTATGCATAGGGTGAAGCCCTTTACAGTAGAGTATCAAGTGCTCAGCCGTCTCGTCCTCCTCTCCACAAGCAGCACACACTGTGTCCATTTCCTGGTACTTCGCTCTGTATATTCTGGTTCGCAAAACACCTGTCCTTGCCTCAAACAACAATGAGCTTCCCCTAGAATTGTCATAAATGCTTTCTTTGGCAATAACTGTTTTGTTTAATCTATAGCCTTCCAGAGCCTTCTTTGTCTGCATTCCCTCTAGCCACCGATCTCTTTCTGTGGCCTTAACTTTCTTCTTAACTGAGACCTGCTCTTCCGTAACCCCACTATAGCCTAAAAACTTTCCTCTTAATTTCCTAGTGCGCTGTCTTCATTTTGTGTCTATACTCCTCATGTATAAATAGCTGAAAACCTTTCGTGCCCATTGCTCCCCACCCATTTGCCTCAACCGATCCTCAAATTCTATCTTGCTCACAGCTTCCCTGCCCTCAAATGACGCCCATCCCATGTCTCCTTGTACTCCCTGGTTTGGTGTTTTGCAATGTGCCCCCAAAGCCAGCCTACCTACTCCACGCTGTTTTATTTCTAGTCTTGCATGCACTTCGGATTTCATGCATAGCACTGCGTTTCCAAAAGTCAAGCCAGGCACCATGACCCCTTTCCAAATCTCTCTCACCACCTCATACCTGTTGTAATTCCAAAGTGCTCTATTTTTCATTACAGCCGCATTTCTGTTGCCCTTACCTATTATATACTTTTCATGCTCACTGAGATATTCTGCACCACCACATATCCATACTCCTAGATACTTGTATTTACTAGCTTTCTCAACTGTAATATTCTGTATCTTCAGTCTCTCAACATCATCATTGTTAAAAATCATGACTGCTGATTTTTCACTACTGAATTCTAAACCTAATTCCTCTCCTTCCCTACCACAGATGCTCATTAATTCCTGCAAATCTATCCTGTTGTTAGCCATTAGTACGATATCATCCGCATATATCAGTCCCGGTAAGGATTGCTGAATTGTTTGGCCTAGCTTACTGTACGAAAGGTCAAATCCAAGCCCACTCTTCTCTAGTGTATCCTCCAATCCTCTCAGATACAACATAAACAGCAAAGGCGATAACGGGCACCCCTGCCTAAGGCCTCGTCCTATCTTTATTTTCCCCGTTGCCTTTCCTTCCCATGTTATAATCACCTTATTATCTTTGTAAATGTTCCTTAATATTGCTGTTAGTTCTTCATCTAGGTTTAAGCTCTCCACTATGTCCCACAGAGGTTTTTGGTTCACATTGTCATAGGCACCCTTGATATCCAGAAATGCCAGCCAGAGCTGTCTGTTTTCTTTTTGCGCTATTTCTATACACTGTTTTAGAGAAAATATATTGTCTTCCAACCTTCTTTGTTTCCGAAACCCGTTCTGCAACTCGCCCAGTATGCCCTCGCAATCTACCCATTCCTCCAGTCTGTTCTTTATAATCTGCATTACCAACCTGTAAATAACTGGTGTCACGGTTATGGGACGATAATTCCTAATGTCAGACTTATCTCCCTTTCCCTTATATATCATACTCATCCTACTAAGCCTCCATTCATCTGGAATATTTCCTTTTGTTACCATAGTGCTCACTACCTCCCTTAGTTTTGCCTTAGATTTAGGACCCAAATTCTTCACCAGCTTGATTGGGATACCAACTGTGCCTGTCGACGTGCCACTAGGGACTCTTCGTTCCGCCTTTTTCCATTCTCTTTGTCCAAAATCCGCGATGTCAAAAGCTGGATTGATACTGCCTTCGGTTCTCCTATCTTCCACATGTACCCGTTCCCAAAATTTCTCCTCCATCATTGCTCCTATATATCGTATCGCATCCTCTCCCTCTAATTGATCTCCCTGATGCGAGAGTATGAACCTCTGTCTAGCTTGCGTTGTTTCACCGAGTGAGTTCAAGTGCTCCCAAAACTTCTTGGCTGCGTTTCTATCTTTCTTGCTTACATTACTCATCCATTCTTCACCCTTTCTCTGAATTTTCGCATTGATCAAACTGGATGCCTCTCGGCGACATGTTATAAAAGTGTTCCATCTTCTTTTTACTTCCGTTTCCGACTTCCCACTACGCTTGGAATGCCTGTGTTCTCTAGAGGCTTCCTGACGTTTTTGTATCGCTTGCTTCACTTCTTTGTCCCACCAGCTTTTTGGTCTATGTCTTCGCTTCCCCTTTCGTTTACTCTGAACTTTGTCTAGTTCCAGAACAAAAAGCCCAGTTAGGCTCTCATAGGTCCAATCTGTATACCGTTGCCCTGAAACTGCTTCCTCTATTACTTGTAACTTACCATATATTTTGTGTGACATAAGTACGTAATCTATAGTTGAATGTAGATTGCCAGTTTCCCGCGTTATGTGCCCGTCACACTTCTGACTGGTATTACATAAAACTAAGTCATGCTTTTCCACCAGTTCTAGTAATATGCTTCCAGTTGAGTCCGTATACCCATCCAGACCCTCGATATGGGCATTCATGTCTCCCATAATAATTATTTCAGAGCCTTCCCCTAGCTCACTAATGTCTCTTGATATGCAATCAATCATTTTTCTGTTTTCCTCTTTAGCACCTTTCCCTGTCCATAAGTAAACAACTCCAAGGAGTGTTGATTCCCCAGCGACTTTTCCTTTCAGCCACAAGTGTTCGGCGTACTCCTTTCTGATCCTTTGAAAGTTCATGTTCTTCTTAATAAATGCTCCAATTCCACCTCCCTTCCTCGTTCCCTCCGTTCTGTTGCATTCTTCCCACACATAGTCAGGGTTGCAAGGTGGCTGCTCCATGTCTCTGAGATGTGTTTCCACAAACCCTTACACCACTAAATTCTCCTTTATTAGTTGCTCCTCCACCTCTTCCCATTTTAACCTATTTCTACCACCCTGCATGTTAATATATCCAATGTCTGATTGTGTTGTTTGTTTATACCTGTTCTTACGTTTTCTCCTCCTTTTAACCCTGGGTGCCTCTCCTGACTTTGTTGGGTTTTCAGTTACTTCAGTACCCCCAGGGCCCTCGGTCCCCCCAAAAAAGCAGTCACCGTGCGGCCCATCCTATCCCCCACCCTGTAACCCGTGGCCTCACTGTAGTGAATGCCATCTGCAAAAGGGCGGGAGCCAGCCTCGTACACTTCCCTGTTTACTTCCATTACGTCGTACCGAAGCTGTCGACTCATACAACACTCTGGAGAGCTACCGCCATCTATGAGCGACGGCGGCAACCAAAGTGTAGTGTCGACATTTCTGTGCGGACGACACGATCCTGGGGAGCCTAGCCCTTAACTGCTCCGCTGTAATACGGAGTAGTGTTTGGACCGGCACGACTCGGCAATGGTAACTTGTGAGGCTGCGCGGGCAAACAACAATCGTGGTGCTGCGGTTGACAGGGCAGCAGAAAGTCGCTGCCATTCGCACGTGCCACCGCACGCGCGCGTTCACGAGGCGCACGCGCACAGCTACCCAGAGGTCGGCATTTTAGGTTGCCCTCACTCACCCTCACCCTCACAGCCACAATCACCTAAGCCCCTCACTCACCCTCACCCTCACAGGTACACTCACCTTCAGCCTCTCACTCACCCTCATCCTCCCAGCTACACTCACCTTCAGCCCCTCAGGGCCCTCACTCACCCTCATCCCCACAGTCACACTCACCTTCAGCCCTTCACTCACCCTCACTGAACCTCACGCCCCTCACGGTCCTTCACCGCCCTCACGCCCCTCACGCACTCATGCCCCTCACGCTACTCACCGCCTCGCGCCCCTCACTCACTCATGGCAATCACACCCCTCACGCACTCACCACTCTCACGGCCCTTACGCCCTCACGCCCCTCACGCCCCTCACGCACTCACCGCCCTCACACCCCTCACGCACTCATGGCCCTCACGCCACTCACCGCCCTCACGCCCCTCACGCACTCGTGGCTCTCACACCCCTCACACACTCACCGCCCTCACGGCCCTCACGCACTCACACCCCTCACGCCCCTCACGCACTCATGGCCCTCACGCCACTCAGGCCCGCTTCAGATGGGGCAATTTCGCCCAGAAACTTGATGTCGCAACACCAGCAACACGGGCCGCCCACGTTTACACGCAGCAAACAATTGCTGCAATTTGCCATCATCATCTTCAAATTTTATTTTTCTTGCACTATTTAGACACACAATTACGTGCTATAAAAGTGTTTTTATGCATTTAAATCTCGTTGAGAATACTAATGCATATTTCTGAAACAGTTTGTTTCCAAAAACGACCAATTTCTAACCAGAACCAAGTATTTTGTTGTCATCATCACTGGCATGAAGTATCACGTGAAAATATCGCATCCCTGATTGGATGCAACCGCTTCAAACGTCTTCAAATTGCTCCGAGTTGATCGCTTGTTTCGAGCCGGACCCAATCTCAGCAATTCGTGTCGATCTAGGGAAAGCTAGGGAACAACCCGCCATCAACACCAAAATTGCTGAAAAAGTTGCTCCATCTGAAGGGGGCCTCACGCCCTCATTGCCCTCACGCACCTCACGGACTCATTTTTCTCACACCCTTCACGCACTCACCGCCCTCACGGCCCTCACACTCCTCACGCCCCTCACGCACTCATGCCACTCACCGCCCTCACACCCCTCACGCACTCATTGCCCTCACGCCACTCACCGCCCTCGCGGACTCATGTCCCTCACGCCCCTCACGCACTCACCACCGTCACGCACTCACGGTCCTCTCAGCCCTCACAGCCCTCACAGCCCTCACGGCCCTCATTCACCCTCGCACTCATGAATTTTCCCGGTTCAGAACCTCACTCACCCTCACCTCACCTGTGAAGATGAGGGTGAGGTGAGTGAGGGCCCTCATGAGTGAGGTTTGCCGAGGTATGCAGCTACCACCATACCATAGCCTCCTCTATACTGACCATACTGACTCTACTGCTGATGCGCCGGTGTCGACACCTATTGACACTACACGCCTCACGCGAGCCACTCCGGTCCCAGCACTACCCTGTATTTCTGGTACAGTGTAGTTTACATTCGTTTGGAAGTCTGGATCACAACAATGAAGTTTCTGGTCCTCTTTGCTAGCACGTAGAGTCATGCATGCTTCTTAAAGGGGCGGTGCAACGATATTCGTTTTGAGCGTTTTTTTTTTTTTTTTGGTATGAGCTTACTGGCACTAGTGGAACCCAAGTACACTCGCACGCAACGCCACTGACCAAGAAACCTCTTTGTTGCGGTGTAATTTCAAGAGAAAAGCGAGCGTTTTCTTTCAATCTCTCCTTCGCAAATTTTGATGACGTACCCTGGTGGTAGCAGCATCCTCCAGGGACGATATTTGAATGCGGCTCATATATTGGACCCGAGCATTGCGTGAGCACTCGATTTGAGCTCGTGATAATTGATAGCTCGAGAAGCATTCGGGTAGTGGCCCGTGTTCAATCACTGCGATGACGACACTAGCCGAGGCACACAATGTCTGGAACTCAGCGCGTGTCCTGTGGCTTGCCAACCCCAGCGCGTGGCTACGGCTCCAGATCAGGTGGCCGCTTGTTCTGGCTGCGAGTTGAGGAGGTGAACGCTGCTCGTTTTTCTTTAAAGGGGAGGTGCAACGATTTTCGTTTTGAGCGTTTTTCACTTTGTATGAGCTTACCGGCACTAGTGGGACCCAAGTACACTCGCACGCAACGCCACTGACCAAGAAACCTCTTTGTTGCGGTGTAATTTCAAAGAGAAAGCGAGCGTTTTCTTTCAATCTCTCCTTCGCAAATTTCGATGACTTACCCTGGTGGTAGCAGCATCCTCCAGGGACGATATTTGAATGCGGCTCATAGATTGGACCTGAGCATTGCGTGAGCACTCAATTTGGGCTCGTGATAATTGATAGCTCGAGAAGCATTTGGGTAGTGGCCCGTGCCCAATCGCTGCAATGACGACAATAGCCGAGCCATAACGCAATGTCTGGAACTCAGCGCGTGTCCTGTGCTTTGCCAACCCCCGCGCGTGGCTGTGATCAATATTGGCGGCATATAATCGGCTCCAGATCACGTGGCCGCTTGTTCTGGCTGCGAGCTGAGGGGGTTGAACGCTGCTTGTTTTTCTTTAATTTTTTTCTGGGACTTCTATTGCGTGGGGTGAAAAACGAACGCGTGTTTCTTAGGTCATTAACGTCAGGGATCCGTTCTAAGCGGTATTTGCGCAAAGTACAAAAATTGTTGCATCGCCCCTTTAATTGTTTCTGCGACTGATACTGCGCGTGGTGAAAAACGATCGCGTGTTGCATAGTTCATTGGCGTCAGGGATTCGTCCTGAGCGTTATTTGCGCAAAGTACAAAAATCGTTGCATTGCCCCTTTAAATTCCCCAGTGTGCTATTTCAATATTGGGGAAAGGTTCTGTGAGCATTTCTGTGAGCCATATCTGCTTCTCTTCTTCTCAGTGAGCACCATGGTCACTAAATCAGTCAGTTGACAAGCTTCTTAGAACGCCCGACGCCATTTCGTGGCGCGTCCGCTCGGTGGCGCTCCTTACGCCATCAGCCCAGAGCCGTATATGTAGAGAGTGTGGTCATTAATTGGTAAGAACCGGGCGAAAATAAGGGCAGGTCATTAGCCGATATTGTTTCAATAACCTTGGGCGCGACGATTGACAGTTCTTCCGACCAACCACTGGGCTAACATATTCCCCTAGCAGAGGCACCGAGATTAACGAACACACTCCAATCACAATATCTAGGTAAGAATGAACTCAAGTACTTCATTTCAGCATGCTAGATTTCAAATTTGCGACACCTCGTAACCGAAAGGGCAACACACGTGACGTTGTCGTCACGGCGTCAGTCAGTATATATGCACTCAAACTTTCTTTCTACTGCACTCGCGGCCGCAGCTATGACGGAGTAGGCAGCAGAAACGCTGGGCTCGGCTCAGTGGGAGTTTCGACCCAAACCCCGACCGCACACCTCTCATTCGGAGTGTCGCGTCATGTTTCAGGAAATTTTTCTCGTGAATGTCACCTTTTCTGGCTCAGTAAACGCACCCAGCACCTCGAAACTCCCCTTTTCCACGAATCTCTTGCAATTACGCATTCGTGTACTTTCAGCCTCATCCAGAAACAAAAAAAAAATACCTGCGCCGCACTACGCGAATCCTTCAGAGTAATCCCAGCGCATTCTTACTTCGCAACTTCATCACGGGGGGAATATGCGGCGCTGGTGACGCCGCCACGCCGTATTCGCCGCTTCACCCCGGCTTCCGCCGGCTCAAGGAGGTTATAATGGGCAGGAGGTGGCGTCCCTATCCCCAATGCATGGAGCGAAGTGTAACGGAAGTAGGCGTGGCCACGAGCCGCGACGAGCATTTCTTGACCAATGGGAAGCCTAGTGAGTGGGCGCCGCCATTAATTTCGGTGCAAACAACCGCGTTGCGATGACATTTCCGTGGCAACGCGATTGTGTGCACCGAAAGTAATGGCGGCACCCACTGTTATTTGAAACAGCGCTTAACGGGAGACTTTTAAACCGGTATGGTCGGAATTGGATGAGATTATTATAAACGAACGCCTGGTTGCCCAGCAGAAAGTAAGTGACTATACTCCGTTTCACCTTACGATGGACCGCGATAAACGCTACGAACCATCGAAGCCAGTCCAATGCCTTGTGAGTGCCACGTGACCTTCGAGATGTGCGCAACACGCCGCGCGGGGCGCGTAGCCAGACGATACATTCACTGCACGGGATTGGTTGGGATGGCTGGTATCGCCTGCTGCGGTTCAGCATAAGGTGAAACAGAGTATAGAGTTGAGACGCTCTAGACGACGCACCGACTGAATCGGTGTCGAACAGGCGAGATTTCGAGCCCAACACTTGCCTGACCAGTAGGACTAGGAAGTCGGTGTGTAGCGGACGCTCTCGACACCGCGCGACCGCGCCTGGAGCGTCGTCTCGAACGAGTCGTCGTAGCGCGGCTTTGGAAAGCGATCGCGAGTCAGTCATCGTAGGCACGAACGCTGAGAAGGGCATCGCGGGTTGAGAAAGCCGTACAAATTCTGCTTCGAGAAGATGTTGGTTTCACTCCGCCGTGATGAGTATTCGGGTTCGCATCGAAACATCTTTTGGTGCGCCGATCGAATCGAAAGCCAGCCGCGACAGCGAGCAAACGAAGCAGACCGCAGGCACGGAGCAGACGTAGCCTTAGCCTAACGACCGAGCGGAGAGCAGACGATGGGAGCATGGTTGAATTTAGTTTGGATGAGAGAGCGTCGGTGCGCGGGGCAGTCTGGGATTGGGTTGTTCTTCCGGCGTCGCTGGGTATGACGTCATGCCGGGTCCTGCCCTATTTAAACGTCCTTGCGCCGGCTCCTCCCAGAGCCACTAAATGAGCTGCGCTTAGAGTATCGGCACTCCGTTCCCCGACATTGTTGTGGGCGCCGCCATTTTTGTTCGTATGCACAGCAGACGCAAATGCCGATCGTCATGATTCAAAAGTGCGACTTCCTCAGCAATAGATGCGGTGTTGGGAAGGTCATGTAATATTGCTTTGCTCTGTCGCGAACTGTTTAAATGTTTGCGGTGGGCGGAAAAGCGTTTCATGTGGTTTCAGATAAAGCTTCAGATGACAGGCAACCATGATTTTAAGACACAATATGGCCAAGTGTTGTTACTCTGAAGCGTAGCTTATTTAGTGGCACTAGCTCCTCCCATTGACCAGTCTATCTCTACACTCGGCTCTGAGCAAGTCATCTGCTTCTTGCGCAGGGGTTGCGGTGACGTCAGAACGACGCTAAGTAATGATTGGCTTTGATTGAAAGGATAGAGGTAGACCTCAATGCTAGATGCCTTGAGGTCTACCTACAATTTTCCTCAATCAGCCAATAAGAGCTCGGCGTTCTGATGTCATTGCAACCCCTGTGCAAGAAGCAGACGAACTTGCCCTCCGCATAGGAACGCCCGCCCTTACCTACTCGCGTGCAGAGGTCGGCATTTTAGGTCGCCCTCACTCACCCTCACCCTCACAGCCACACTCACCTCAGCCCCTCGTTCACCCTCAGCCCCTCACTCACCCTCTTCCTCACAGTCACACTCACCTTCAGCCCTTCACTCACCCCCCCCCCCCTTGAACCTCACGGCCCTCACGCCCTTCGCGCACTCATGGCCCTCACGCCCCTCACGGTCCTCACGCACTCACGGTCCTCACAGGCCTCACAACCCTCACGGCCCTCACACCCCTCACCACCTCACGGTCTTCACTTACCCCCCCACTCATGAATTTTCTTGGTTCAGAAACTCACTCACTCTCATTTCGCCTGTGAAGATGAGGGTGAGTGAGGGTGAGTGAGGGTGAGTAAGGGCCCTCATGAGTGAGGTTTGCCGAGGTGTTCCCACGTGCAGGCAGCAGAGAAGGGCCGTTTTCCAACGACGTCTTTCCGTGGAGCTTGTCCATTGCTATTAGCGACGTAAGCGAACGAAAGCGTCGCTGTGGTCGGCCCACCACAATTGGCCGAATGCTGACTATGACGTCAGCAAAGGATGTCTCATCGACGGAAATAAGAGGAATGTAAGAACTTCAATTTTGACGGTGTTGGCAGTGTTGCTTTGAGAGCGCTATGATTTCAGGCTTCCACCATGCCCATTACAAACACCATCGAACTTGTTGTTCACAAGGTAATGACGTCACGAAAGGTAACCGAACGAGGGCGCCACCGAAACATCTCGCCACTAATAGACTTAAGAACTTTGGTAAGCACAAGATAATCCCCACATGAATCTACGGAAATATAGGTATAATGTCATATCGTCAACTTTGACGGTGTTGCGTTGAGCAGGCGATGACTGTACTTTGTTCACCCTCGAGCTGAGACTGCACAGCCAAACCTACAAGCGCGAGCTAGCCCGTGCTCCTGGCTTTGAGGCATGTATTTCTGGCGCGAGCGCTCGTTCTGTGGAAGAACGCTTCAAAGCAGCGACTTTGTGCTTGTGCCATTGGCTTCAGTCTCAGCTTAAAGGGGTCATGAAACGATATCAGGTTGGAATGTTCACAACTTTACAGAGGCGTACCGGTCCTCCTATTCTGGCCCTAGTATACTCGCACGGACCGCCAATGATTCAGAAGCTTCTTGGTCGCGATGAAATTGCGAGGATGAACGGAAACTATTTCTTTCAGTCTTGCCTTCGCAAAGCTTGATGACGCTATAGACCCTTTTCAAAAGTCAGAGTCACCTTGTGGCAGTCCCAGAAGCTCCATTATCGCCACTTTAATGGTGGTGATAAGAGATTGTGCTCGGCAAAATCAAGCAGCCTCGATTTCGTGAATCGAAGGTGACGTAAAAGAACCAACATTTTTTTTTCTCGTTCAATCCTATTCGTGACGTCACCTTCCAGAGGAAGACGCACGCCACACAGCGGCAGCAGGTGTCGGCCTGCTTCGAACTCCTTCTCGTGAACTTCCGCGGCGTCGCGCTTTCAGCGACAGCACGAAGGATACGTTGCAAGACCCGTTCTCCCCGCGCGTGTTTATTTACGGCTCCCGTCAGTCACGACGGCTTCTCTTCGGCCAATAGCGAGCGAACGTTCGCACCTTCTACGAACCAATGAGGAGCCGGCCACCTCGAGAAATCGTGGGACGTCCGGCCCAATAAACAATTACTGTTTGGACCGGCTTCATTACACAGTCGTTCGCCCTTTGTCGGCGGAAAAGAAAACACTCACGTGGGGCAACAACAGCAAAAAAAAAAAAAAAAAACAGAAGGCTGGCAGGTTTTTTTTTTTTTTTTTTTTTTTTTTATTGGTGTCGATGTTGCGGCGATTCTCGGCAGCCCGACACGGAGAAAGGCGGCATTTACATAATAAACGGCTCTTTGGTGGAGCTCGCGTTTACGGCCAGGTCCGAGCGGGATGCTGATTGTTTCGTTCTTGAAGCTGCCGCGTCGAAACCGGCCCGAGGCTGCGATGAAGGCGGCACCAGACGCTGACGAGACCCGGCTGTCTACAATGCTTCGAGAATGAGCCGATGGGTGGCGACGCTCGATCCGAACTGCCGACGAAACGACGCATACTTCTTGTACGCACGAGTCCCGTTAGCCGATCGCGCGATGCCATATGCAAGCCGCCACAAACTAACCATGAACTCGTTGGGAATAAAGTGTCTCGCATTTAGCAATCTTTTATTTGCGTATTTATTTTCCATTCTTCTTTCTAAATGGATTATGCGATGTCTTTCTTACTTTCACTGAAATCTTCTCAGAACGAATCCTTGACGTTCATAAAGAACAAAACGCGGGTTAGTTTATTGTAAAAAATAAAAAAACACGAAAAGCGTCTTTTTTTTTTTAGCTTACAGCCTGAATAAGTGGGCACGTCACACAGTCATAAGCTGTGAATACCAGTGCATCTCGTCATGGCCACTCGCTGGGGCTGTCAGTGCACAGGGAAAGTTCTGTGCTCCAGACATCGTTAGAGTTCGGTATTTTCATCTCCCTCATCGATTGGACACGAGCCATAACCCGAACGTGTCTACCGGTGCACTGATTGTAAGGGAGTCATAGTCGGGCGCTCACAAGGTATTAAGCCCGGTTCACACTAGTTCACACAGTTGCGTTTGACTGCGTTTGACTGCGTTGCGGCAGCGAGACACCAGGACATCCCTGCTGCTTATATCGCGTGCCAAGAAGATTCCTTGAATTGGATTTCACGCTTCATACGAAGCACAGATGTGCCGGTGACTCGCTTTCGGTTCTCGCCGCAACGCAGTCAAACGCACTCAAACGCAAGTGTCTCAGCCGGCCTTTATCGCCGAATTCAGAAACCTCACTCAAACTACACTCAAACTTAAGGGCCCCTCCACTTCCGCGAGGAAGGCGCTTTAGTGGGGTGGAGCGAAAGCTCGCGCTGCAGAACCCAGGGATCCTGGGTTCCTTCCCCACCCCTACCCGTTTCGATCTCGATGAGCATTGTACCGGCGTGCGGACGTGTATCACTACTGCTGCGTGGTGCACCTTAAAGACTCCAGGCTAGCGGTTATACCGCACTGGCGAAATTGCCCATGTACAACTGAGAGACAAGTCGCCCGTTGAGGGAGACTAACTCTGTACTGTATTAACATGCATACACCAATTTTTATTAGTGGGTAATCCACGTGCAAAGTTCGGCTGTCGACACAGTCGGGCGATTCCTGCGGCCACGTACGTCAAAATCGGGATCCACAAATTAGCAAGTTTTGTGGAGGGCGGACTTAAATAAACAATCAGTTTCTACACACTCGAATTTACGCTCCGACAAAGGTGCTTCGGGCTCGGTGGCGTTGCGTGCGAGTATACCTGGGTCACATTTGTGCCGGTACGCTTGCGTGTAGCGTGACCAATGCTTATTCAATACATGGCTGGTGCTGACGTTACATCAGCGTTCATTGTAGTGGCCTTGCTGCCGAGTGCGTACCTTTTTCAGAGTGTACATTTGACACCATCAGGTTTTTTTTTTTTTTTTTTTCGTCAAAAACGGGTATAAATAACCACCAGAGCTATGCAATGAAGTCACGTGCAAATCATGCATTCTGTTTCGTGGTCTGCGCAGTTATCGTTCGTAACCACCACCCTTATTGATCCAGTCATGTTTAAAACAAATTGTGTAGCAGCCCCTGCTGAGGTCACATGACTTCTGATCATATTTGACGAAACGAGACCATTGTTGTATTATCTTTGTTTCATTTGTTTGGCAATGATAATTTCACAGGCCATCAAGATTTGTCATTCCTAACCGAATCACAAGGTGGGCCAACAGAACACACAGTCCTTTCACTGCCGGTACATTCCCAATTATCAAAAAAGCAGGCGACACAGATAGTAGTTTCGTAAAAACTCGCCCTTTCTATGTTTATCTTAGAAGTTACGTAATGTATACGCTAAAAATTATAATATTTTTTATGCTTTATATTGGTGAAGAAACCAAACGAAGATTGCGGGCCTACGGTTATGCTGGTTGGCTACTCCGTAGAAGAAGAATGAAACATGTAAGAAATCTAGAGTACGACGAGAAAATCTAAGAATTAAGTACTCGAACTATATCGACAGAGAAAATTAGTTTCGAATCTTGCCGTAAACACTCAAAACAAATTGCACTTTAGTATTTTCGGGTCTTCATTCATCACGAGCAGATAATTGTAATACGTAGTGCTATTTCCTAGTAAAAAATGGCGGCAACTGGTGAAAAGAAACCTGCATGACAATTCGGTTACATATATTCCATTTTACGATGTACTACAACGGATGCGCTACGAGCGATCTTAGCCAACCATGTGCCACGTGACTTGAGGCTCTGCGCGTCGCTCCGCCAGCCAAACCGGAAGGACACACGACACACACCGAGCTACAACGTGCGGGTTTACACGTTACTTAAAGCCAGACAATACTTTAATTCTAAAACTTTAATATTACAGTATTTTCATAGTCACTTACAATATTGTGTAGTATCGTGGGGTTTTACATACCAAAGCTATCTACAACCGATAGTAACGCTACAAAAGCGGGCATTGAGAATACTAGAATATGCAAGTTACAACGCCCATTCAGCTCCCTTATTTCAAAAACAACAAATAATGCCATTTCATGTGTTAAGAGACTATAGAACTGTAATTCTGGTGCATAATATTGTATTAAATAATATACCACTCCCATCACGTATATTTGTACAATCAGGTAGAGTCACGAGGAATGTTCTTATAAATAACTTCAATACTCCGCCCTATAGCAATACTTATGGTCAACGTCTAATAGAGTATGTAGGTACAAAAATTTGGAACTCATTAAGCACAAACATAAAAGAAAGTAAAACATTTGCACTGACTGTAAAAAGCATTATTTGGAAATCTTGTAAAACATGCATTTTATTTGTGAGGCACAAGCACGAGTGCCAGGACCGACCCGCATGCCTTATATTGGTACATTTATATAGATCCAGAACTAGCCTTGTTGGCTAAGGATCCAGATGCCATAAGCAGGGATTTCGATGTATACAAAATATGAATAAATATAATAATTATTATTATTATTATTATTATTATTATTATTATTATTATTATTATTATTATTATTATTATTATTATTATTATTATTATTATTATTATTATTATTATTATACTGACATAGTATAATGACATAGACATATTCGAGTCTTTGCGGATGGCGAAATGTTCTTCCTTGTTTCTGCAAATGGTAGTGTTAAACCATTTTTGGAATAACGACTTTAAATGCACTCTCGTCCCCAGCAGGAATCTCCGTCAGAAGTCCCCTTTTGTTACCACCCGTTGTGTTACGCGTTATGAAAAAAGACTCCACTCCCATTATGTGCCCTCCATCTTTAACAAACTGCCCGATTGTGTCTTCGAAAGTACCACAAGAAGAAAATTGAAAAAAATGCTGATCAACTTAAGATTGTAGCCTGTCTTACTCGCCATGTTTTTATTTTCACCTATAGTTTTTTTTTTGTGTGCTTGTTACTTTATTCACTTCCCAGCCTTGCCGTTCGGCTCCCGGGTCCTGTCCCACAAGCCTCCTTTGGCTTGGACAGACCCGCATTTGTACTGTGTTATTCTGATATGTGGAATAAAATGGATTATTATTATTATTATTATTATTATTATTATTATTATTATTATTATTATTATTATTATTATTATTATTATTATTATTATTATTATTATTATTATTATTATTCTTGATTATTGAAGAAGAAGAAGCCACGGGTTTCAAATGTTCGTTGGCGTCACTCCAAGAATTTAAACAAAAAGCCCAAGGCCCACAATTCTTAATCGGACCTATGAGGGCTGTCCTCAGCGGCGATTCTTCGCGAGCCCGAGGTGAGGGTCCCTTTTGTGGCCTGTTCTTGCCTCACTCCGACATCATTGAAGGTTTGATCAATCACCACTATGCCTAACCGCCGACCATCTTGCTTATAACACGCCTACATCTTCACAACGAGCCCAAGACCTCCACACGGCTGCTCCTATCGGCATTTCTCTGGCTTCATGTGCTGCGGCTTGCCGGCAACACCTGGTCACTACTGGCATCCGAACAAGATCATCGGTGTCGTCTGGATCTGGTGTGTTGTTGTTCGTGCGCTACAGCTTTCACGGTTTCCTCAGTGCCGGGCCCGAGTACAACATCATCGCTCAAGAGCCATCATCAGCCCAAAACTAACGTAGCCAACTGACACCTTTTATTTCACGGGTGAGCCTGGATCTGTACATTCTGCTTTCTTTTTGTTTAGTCATAACCTCGGCGGCAATAACCTTCCTCGTTTTTCCTCAACTGAAATCGACTATCATGGCTACATCTGAACTCTGTGCACTATGCTCCGACTCCATGCCAAATGACGGCCGCTACCTGAAGGGCGATAAATGCGCCAAGGTCTACCACCTAGGAAAAAAATGCTCAGGTATCTCTGAAAGCACATTTAAGGGAATGAGCGCATCGAAGGTAGACAAATGGCGCTGCCCTGCATGCCGCGGAAGGCAGTCAAAGGCTAACTTGGAAAGCCTTGTTCAATAGTGACAATGACCGGCTTGCGTGTTTGTGCATATGTGCAGGTGTGTGTATACGTGCTTTCCCTTAAGTCTAAGTTTTTTAAGTGTCACAAATGTTATTGGAACTGACAAATTTCTTTAGTACGTGGCATAGTTATTTTTGAGGCCACTGCAGATAGGTTCAGTCATACAAGTCCTGGATGGCTTTGACGGACCTGACTTGTGACGTGGACATGCTAGTCTTTTGAAATAAATTATTATTATTATTATTATTATTATTATTATTATTATTATTATTATTATTATTATTATATTATTATTATTATTATATTATTATTATTATTATTATTATTATTATTATTATTATTATTATTATTATGCTCCTCCATCATGGAGGGATGTCACGCCTACCATCTCGATGTGACATCCCTCCACCTATACTGGTCAGATTCTCTACGGCAGCGCTTAGAGATCAGTGGCTTTCCACAAGAAAAAAGCTGCGACCTCTTGCAGAAAACGGGTCTTTACCCAAACTCTTCTTCAACGAAAACCTCACCCGCAGGAACAAGGAACTCTTTAGGAAGTTACGTGAGAAAGCAAGAGGCATGCATTACAAATTCACATGGGTGAATAATGGTAAACTGTTTGCAAAGAAAACGGAATCCTCTCCTGCAGTACGCATCCATCGGTTTGCTGACCTGGAGAGGATTGCTTAGCTCTTCTCTTGCCAAACCGACAGATAACAAGGTATCGGATGACAACAACATCGAATTATGGAGGTACAGTTTTCTAACTGCTCAGACTTTTTATCTCTGCAACGTTTCTTTGATGCAGTCAGAGATAGCACTTTTGGTTTATTACATGTTAACATCAGGAGTATTCGAAAATATTGGGATGAGTTTACACTAACTGTCAAAAATGTAACGTCAATATTTGATGTTTTTGTCCTTACAGAATCAATGTTAAAGACGTTTCCTGTAATGAATTCCAAATACCAGGGTATAATGCACACTTTTTCACACGTCCGGTTGGCCGAGGAGGAGGAATTGCTATCTTTGTGAGAGATTCGTGGGGTACTGAAAAGCTTGATGTCGATTTCGTTAATTGTGAGACACTCTTTATAAGGATATGGAATTCAAAATGGTCTTTATGTTTGCTCGCCTTCTACAGACCTCCTTCGGCTCATCCTTGAAGTTTTTGGAAGAGCTCAGGAATAAGCTTCAGACTTTTCAGTCCATGAATGACATCTGTTTGGTAGGCGACTCCAAGAATTTAAACAAAAAGCCCAAGGCCCACAATTCTTAATCGGACCTATGAGGGCTGTCCTCAGCGGCGATTCTTCGCGAGCCCGAGGTGAGGGTCCCTTTTGTGGCCTGTGCTTGCCTCACTCCGACATCATTGAAGGTTTGATCAATCACCACTATGCCTAACCGCCGACCATCTTGCTTATAACACGCCTACATCTTCACAACGAGCCCAAGACCTCCACACGGCTGCTCCTATCGGCATTTCTCTGGCTTCATGTGCTGCGGCTTGCCGGCAACACCTGGTCACTACTGGCATCCGAACAAGATCATCGGTGTCGTCTGGATCTGGTGTGTTGTTGTTCGTGCGCTACAGCTTTCACGGTTTCCTCAGTGCCGGGCCCGAGTACAACATCATCGCTCAAGAGCCATCATCAGCCCAAAACTAACGTAGCCAACTGACACCTTTTATTTCACGGGTGAGCCTGGATCTGTACATTCTGCTTTCTTTTTGTTTAGTCATAACCTCGGCGGCAATACCTTCCTCGTTTTTCCTCAACTGAAATCGACTATCATGGTACATCTGAAACTCTGTGCACTATGCTCCGACTCCATGCCAAATGACGGCCGCTACCGAAGGGCGATAAATGCGCCAAGGTCTACCACCTAGGAAAAAAATGCTCAGGTATCTCTGAAAGCACATTTAAGGGAATGAGCGCATCGAAGGTAGACAAATGGCGCTGCCCTGCATGCCGCGGAAGGCAGTCAAGGCTAACTTGGAAAGCCTTGTTCAATGTGACAATGACCGGCTTGCGTGTTTGTGCTATGTGCAGGTGTGTGTATACGTGCTTTCCCTAAGTCTAGTTTTTAAGTGTCACAAATGTTATGGAACTGACAAATTTCTTTAGTACGTGGCATAGTTATTTTTGAGGCCACTGCAGATAGGTTCAGTCTACAAGTCCTGGATGGCTTGACGGACCTGACTGTGACGTGACATGCTAGTCTTTTGAAATAAATTATTATTATTATATTATTATTATTATTATTATTATATTATTATTTATTATATTATTATTTTATTATTATATTATTATTACTTATTATTATTATTATTATTATTATTATTATTATTATTATGCTCCTCCATCATGGAGGGATGTCACGCCTACCATCTCGATGTGACTCCCTCCACCTATACTGGTCAGATTCTCTACGGCAGCGCTTAGAGATCAGTGGCTTTCCACAAGAAACAGCTGCGACCTCTTGCAGAAACGGGTCTTACCCAACTCTTCTTCAACGAAAACCTCACCCGCAGGAACAAGGAACTCTTTAGAAGTTACGTGAGAAAGCAAGAGGCATGCATTACAAATTCACATGGTGAATAATGGTAAACTGTTTGCAAAGAAAACGGAATCCCTCTCCTGAGTACGCATCCATCGGTTTGCTGACCTGGAGAGGATTGCTTAGCTCTTCTCTTGCCAACCGACAGATAACAAGTATCGGATGACAACAACATCGAATTATGGAGGTACAGTTTTCTAACTGCTCAGACTTTTTATCTCTGCAACGTTTCTTTGATGCAGTCAGAGATAGCACTTTTGGTTTATTACATGTTAACATCAGGAGTATTCGAAAATATTGGGATGAGTTTACACTAACTGTCAAAATGTAACGTCAATATTTGATGTTTTTGTCCTTACAGAAATCAATGTAAAGACGTTTCCTGTAATGAATTCCAAATACCAGGGTATAATGCACACTTTTTCACACGTCCGGTTGGCCGAGGAGGAGGAATTGCTATCTTTGTGAGAGATTCGTGGGGTACTGAAAAGCTTGATGTCGATTTCGTTAATTGTGAGACACTCTTTATAAGGATATGGAATTCAAAATGGTCTTTATGTTTGCTCGCCTTCTACAGACCTCCTTCGGCTCATCCTTTGAAGTTTTTGGAAGAGCTCAGGAATAAGCTTCAGACTTTTCAGTCCATGAATGACATCTGTTTGGTAGGCGACTTCAACATCGACGCGCTTAAGCCAGTCAAGTCTCTCGTGTGTGACTATCTGAATTTATTGGCATATTTCGGTCTGGAGTGTTTGACTCTTGGTCCCACACGAGAAGAACATTTAGGTGATCATATTGTCAAATCATGTCTAGACCATATCAATGTACGTGCTCAGAACATAGCAACAAAATCGGCCATAATAGAGCAGAAGCTTGCTGACCATTACTATGTGGCTTGCCAATTTGTATCACAACTCACTCTTAGGCCCTCGACGGCTGTAACACAAAATATAGAAATAATCGATCGCGCACGACTTGATAAGTTGGTACAAAAATACGATTGGAATAGTCTATTGCATATTCAAGACTTCAACGACGTCTACACTAGGTTTAGCGAGCAGTTCCGCCTTTTTAGGTGGCAAGCTAGAAAAGTTATTACTGTGAGGCGGCGTCGAAATGACCATGATTGGATAACCGATGATATTCTGTCATCTATAAAATCTAAAGATGCTCTTTGGGCGCGTTGTCGCCGGTCTCCAAATAATGCCCAGTTGAAAGAAGAATTCCGCATTATGCGAAACCGCGTAAACGCGCTTATTCGTTCAGCGAAGAGGATATACTTCCGTGAAGCGTTTTTTAAAGCCCGATCAAATATTTCACAGACATGGTGTTTGGTAAATCAGTTGCGAGGCAAGGGTGTGAAGAGGTCGATTGATGGCACACTTGAAACTGTTTTTGGCCATAACACTAAGAAATTGGTAGAAGAGTTTAATAAATTCTTTGCTACGTTCTCCAGAGTAGCCCGTGACACTTCTCTAGCTGCAACAGGTGCTTCAGATTCAAACTCCGCCTCGGCTTTCCTTCCCCAAATGACCAAGCCTGATCTTCGATCCCAGCTTTTCAGTTTCAAGGCAAACAAGGCGCCTGGTGTAGATGGGATCAGTGCGGAGGATCTAAAGAGGAATTATGATTCCATAAAACATGTGGTCCTTCATATGCTAAATGGTTTTATTTCTTCCGGATCGATCCCCGACACTTTGAAGAGCGGACTAGTGAAGCCTCTATTTAAAGGAGGAGAACGCAACAAACTTGACAACTATCGCCCAATTTTAATTTTACCTTGCATAATACAAATATTGGAAAAACATATTCTCGAAACTATGACGGCCTTCCTTGATAGGTTTGACATTATTTCGCCTAGGCAATATGGCTTCGTTAGTGGGCGTGGGACCCAGCCGCTGTTAGAGAACTTCACAGATGAATTGCATCTCGCTTTCGAGAAGAATCAAGTCGCCTGCGCGCTCTTTATTGATGTTTCCAAGGCATTTGATACTGTAAGTCATAGCATTCTGCTGAAAAAATTATCCAACATTGGATTCCGCGGTCCTTTCTTTTCTTTACTACAAAATTTTTTAACTGGTGGGACACAGGTAGTTTCTATAGCCAATAACCGAAGCTCCAAAATTGACTTAAAGGCCGGGGTTTCCCAAGGATCTGTTTTATCGCCTCTCCTTTTCAACATCTTTGTTAATGACATGTCCAAAGCAATCTCCGCTTGTAACCTCTTCCAATACGCGGATGACACGGTTTTGCTCTCGGTCCACCTTATTCCGGCTACTGCAATCACTTCGCTACAAAACGACACTTGCCGTTTACACGACTGGTTTGAAGCAAATTGTTTAACAATAAATGTATCAAAAACCAAGCTTGCCTGCTTTCATAATCCCCTTAAAATTCTAAAGTCCAACCATCCCCTTTTCATGCATACGTCTGGGTGTATTTCTTGCAACTGCAGTCCTGTAACTTACGTCGACAAGGTTAAATATCTTGGGATAGAATTTGACAATGATTTGTCATGGAACACTCATCTCTCACAGCTTTGCAGAAGACTGCGGTGTGTGTCATGTTTGCTGTACAATACACGATCCTTAATACCTAGTTCAACAAAAAAAACAATAGCTCAAGCATTAGTATACGGAATTTTGCGGTATGGTATAACAATCTTTGGACATAGCTCTGGAGTCTGGTACAAGAAAATAGATACAATTCTGAAAGGCATTTTTAGAAGCATTGTCTATGGACCAGCATTGCAAACTGAAGAGCAAAAACTCGCCGACTTAGGTTTGCCCTTCTTCAGGGCTTTTTTGGTTCAGACTGTGGTCCTTAAGTATTTTTGGAGCGATATATATAAGATACCCCATGTGGCTACTAGATCGCTTAGACACACAGAACGATTTAAGGTACCTTTTGTCACAACGAAATACGTAAAGAAGGTTCGGGACTTTTATGTACCAACGATTTTCAACAGCCTACCAGACGACGTTTATGGTGCGGACTCCCTGAAGAAACTGAAACGAGCACTCCAAGATCTCAACAAAACATCTTGAATTTGTGTGCTGTGTGTGTGTGTGACCCTGTGTGTGTTTTGCGTGAACGCTAACAAACGTGATTTTTTCTTCTCTTCTTTCTTTAATCATCATCGTCACTATCATAGCGTGGTAACAGTTGCCTGAGTCGGTTACTACAAATCAGGGGGACATTTTATACTCATGAAGTGAAGGGTGCTGTCCCACAAGTCATCCAATTGGCTTTGACAGACCCGTATTTCTACCATATGATACATGCAAAAAATAAACATTATTATTATTATTATTATTATTATTATTATTATTATTATTATTTTGTCAGCTATCCGCTATAAAGACGTTCTTTGGGCTAGATGTCGGCGATCTCCAACCAATACCAACTTGAAAAAAGAATTCCGTAGTTTGCGAAATCGTGTAACCGCGCTTATTCGATCAGCAAAAGAAAGTACTTTCGAGATAAATTTTTAAAGCAAGGTCAAATATTTCAGTGACTTGGAGTTTGATAAATCAATTACGAGGCACGGGTGTAAAGAGATCTATCGATGCCTCCCTAGGAATGGGCGGCAGCAAGGACGTGTGCGGCAGCTGCTCCGCTCCATTCTATGGGCGGCAGCAGTACCTCGCCTGTTCTGGTCCGTGTAAGCGGCGATTTCACTGCAAGTGCATCAACGTGGTTGAGGAAGACTACGAGCTCCTCATGGTCGACGGTCGCAGCAGTTACAAGTGCCCCTCCTGCGCCAAGCGTCTGGACGAAACGGGCAACAAGGTCAGTGACGATAGCGTCGCAATCTCGCCTCATGAGCAAGAACCGAGTGCCGACGCCGTCATGGATGGAACGGACGCCCATCTTCTCGAGCTGGTGGTCTTACTGTGCAAGAAAATCGACGACCTCACGAATGTTGTCAAAACTTTGAAGGTTGACAACGAGTCGATGCGCCTCCAACTATCGCGCAACAGTGAGTTGCTGCGTAAGCTCTGTTTATCGGGAGAACTGACGCCCGCACAATCTGTATCATCGAAAAACTTTGTCACTGCTTTGAAGAAGCCAGTTCCCTCGGCGACTGCTCTGAAGACGCCAGTGCCCTCATCGAGTTGTCATGACGGAAGCGGCGATGGAAACTGTGCAAGCGTGCGCCCTTCTACTGCGGCAGTCGCTGACGGCGCTGCTAACTCGGAGCACAGCCGTACGGGACCTGTGGACGACGAGGGATTCATCACCGTCACAAGAAGGAAAAGGCCTCAACCTACCGAGGGCAAGAACACTACCAGCAAGCTGGCCTCCGTACCACGACCGCCAAGACTTCGTGCGCTCTTCGTTTCCAGACTGAATCCCAGCACAACGGTTTCGGACATTTCAGATGTTGTGGCCGCTACCCTGAAAGGCAAGTCTGCCACATGCACCAAACTTGTGTCCAAGCACGATAGCTACGCTTCTTTTCATATATCTGTCAATATTGAAGACTTTGAGATACTTAACCAAGCAGAGATGTGGCCGGCTGGATGCCTCTTTCGCCCTTTTTTCGGGAGACTAAACATTCCGGGTGATCCTGCAACCACCGGTAATGAATAAGACAATGGAGTTCACTGTTTATTACCAAAATGTGCGTGGTATCAGAAGAAAGGCGTCTGAGTTTATGTCTGGAATCGTAGGCACTTCATTCACCGTGTTATGTCTCACGGAGACGTGGCTTGAGGAGGGCATTTCTAGCTCGAATTACTTTCCCCCCTGTTATTCCGTCTTTCGACGCGATCGAGATTACGCAAACACGGGTCAGATATATGGCGGCGGTGTACTCACAGCGGTTGACGCCTCTTGGCGTGCATGGAGAAGGCACGATCTCGAGTCCTACTCTGAGTGTGTGTGGGTCGAGATCGCATCTAAAGATGGCGTCAACCATTTAATTGGGAATTATTACTTTCCACCCCAATTCAATTACGATCTTTTTGTGGGCCACCTAAAAGCGTTGGAGCGAAGCCTGAATGTTTCAAATTTTCGTGTTCAGATATATGGTGACTTCAATATGCCAGGAATAGACTGGACGTTGGATCATGTTCGGACGGACAGCAGTGCTTTCAGTCCAAAGGCGTTAAGTCTATTAGATTTCATATATATTAACGGGTTCGAACAGTGCAATACAATTAAAAACTCGGCAGGTAACATACTTGATCTAGTACTGGTGTCTTCGCCGATTGACAGTATCAGTCTAGTCGACGACCCTATAACACGTGTTGATAATTTTCATCCTCCTTTTGTTGTTTCATTTTTCTTTCCGCCTGGTCAGCATATTTTTCGTAGCCAGAGTTACTTTTTGTACAGCAAAGGCGATTACTTTAACCTGTACTCTTATCTCCAGAGTTATGACTGGAACCCGATTTTGAAAGACGTATGTGTAGACTCAGCGACTGAAGCGTTTACTGCAGTTGTGTCGAGCGCCATGGATGCTTTTATACCCAAGCGTGTTTCACGGCCAAACAAATACCCTTCGTGGTTTTCGTGGGAACTGAAGTGTTGTTTACGAAAGAAATTGCATTATCACAGGCTTTTTAAAAAGTCAGGTTTGGAAAAATGGTCCCTAAAATTCAGTGAGTGTCGCTCTTTAGCAAAATGGCTGTTCAAGAGAGATGAAAAAGTTTATGTATCTAAGACCGAGTCTGCTATGTACTCTAACCCCAAAGACTTTGGAAATTCGTAACATCTCAAAGAAACAAAAAGAGCGATAGTGCCCCTTTTTTGCGTGATAGTTCCGGCTGTACGTCGGATCCGGCGGAAGTCGCAAACATGTTTGCTCAGCATTTCAAGTCATGTTTTTCATCTGAATCCAATGCGAATTTTTGTTTCATCCTGCGCAAAAACACTTGACTTTTTTGCTTTTGTCCCCATCGATGAATTAGAAATAGAAACATGCATTAGAAAAATGAAGCCAAAGTTGTCTGCTGGTGCAGATGGAATTCCCAGTTTTATCGTAAAAGGCTGCGCTGATCTTTTATCTCCGGTGCTGTTGCACATTTTTAACTTGTCGTTACGGTTGGGCAAATTTCCGTCTATATGGAAACAATCTGTCATAGTGCCAATTTTAAGTCTGGTGATCGTAGCATTGTCAAAAATTATCGCCCAGTGTCTTTACTCTGCAGTTTTCTAAAGTCTTTGAAATGACGCTTCACGAACGTCTTTATAACTATTTCCGTCAAAAGATTTGTCCCGAACAGCATGGTTTTATGAAAGGAAAGTCGGTAGAAACAAATCTGTGCACATTTCTGGATTATATTGTGCCATTTGTTCATGGTCACCAGCAAGTTGATGTAATATACTTCGACATGTCAAAAGCATTTGATAGGGTAAATCACGATATGCTTCTGCATAAACTGGATGATTATGGGCTCTGTTCGACGTACTGTTGTTGGTTTAGAAGTTACCTTTCCAGTCGTAGGAATTTCGTTCGCGTTTCGGGATTTATGTCCGAACCCTTCTTTTCGTCTTCAGGTGTGCCCCAGGGGCGCAATTTAGGCCCTCTTCTGTTTTTGTGCTTTGTTAATGACATTGTGTTTTCGGTTAAAAATTCTAAAGTGCTATTATTTGCAGATGATATAAAACTGTTTCGTCAGGTTCGTTCGCATTCTGAGTGTGCACTTCTTCAGAATGATGTGTGTGAAGTGTCTAAGTGGTGTCACGATAATAACCTCCTGCTGAACGAACTGAAGACAAAAACAATTAGTCTTAGTAGAAAACGAGACCCACTTGCGTTTTGCTATGTTCTTGATAGCAACGTCATCGAGCGTGTTAGTGTCATTCGTGATCTTGGAGTTTTTATAGATACCGCGTTGAACTTTAATCACCATGTGTTTGTCACTTGTAATGCCTCCCTTAGAACCTTGGGAGCACTTTCTCGTTTTACCAAACAATTTTCTTCGCATGCATGTTATCTTCGCTTGTTTTGTTGTCTTGTTCGCTCAAAACTTGAGTTTGGATCTGTTGTCTGGAATTCTTTAAGTCATACTGCATCATGCTCTATTGAGCGAGTTCAAAATCGTTTTATCGCTATTGTTTACGATCGATTCTTTAGACATAAGTGGTACTACAGTTTACGAAGGGCTGCTACGAAGCTCGGTTTATCTTCTCTGCTGGACAGACGACGTTATCGGGATATTTTATTTTTATACAAGGTTGCGAATGGGATCGTCGACTCCCCTGGACTGTTAAGCTCGATTTGTTTTCCATGCCCCATCACGCTCGAGCCGTAGTCACAGACTTTTTACCCACTCACATTTTTGTCACATCACCGTTGGTAAGAATGCAAGCGGAATTTAATAAGATCGATTCTTCACGGCTAGACATATTTAGTGACTCATCAACTTTTAGCCGTAATCTGGAAGGCATATTACTTGTATAGTTTGGTGAAGCCATCTTGTGCTTACGCATGTTTTTGCATTCAGCCAATTTTCTTCTGTATAGTTTTATTTTTAATGTATTGATTTCCTGTGTTATGTTTCGAAAATATGTTGTGTACCACACAAAAGGCCATGTGCTGTTTGTGGACACATAAAATAAAAGATTATTATTATTATTATTATTATTATTATTATTATTATTATTATTATTATTATTATTATTATTATTATTATTATTATTATTATTATTATTATTATTATTATTATTATTATTATTATTATATCAAAGTTCTGCAAAGTATTTCAATACGCCGATGATACAGTTTTGCTGTCCAGTCATATACGTTACCGTGATGCCGTTGATTTGCTCCAATTAGATCTAATACGGGTGATGGATTGGTTTTCGGAGAATGTCATTCGGATCAATGCAAAAAAACGCAACTGATATGCTTTCGTAGTCCGCTGAAATCGATTCTCTTGGACAGGCCACTTTTTTGCACGGGTCAACTGTGTATCTTGCAACTGCGTGCCAATCGACTATGTCAACACCACAAAATATTTAGGAATCCATTTGATTGTGATCTATCATGGAACTCTCACCTTTGCTACATCTTTAAAAGGTTACGAGCCGCTTCCTGCACCCTCTACAACCTGCGCATATTTATTCCGATGACAACGAGAAGACTTTTGGTGCACGGGCTCGTGTATAGCCTACTTCGGTATGGGATAACTGTGTTCGGACAGTGTACGAACCGATTGGACTCTATGGTGAACTCCTTACTTAGAGGCATTTTGCGAAGCGTGGCATATGGCTCGAGTCTCCAACTATCTGATAACCTGTTTAACGACCTCTCTCTACCAACATTTCAGGCACTATTTTGGCAAGCTGTAATAATCAGACACTATTGGGATAACACTTTTAAAACCCCCAACAATGTATGTCGGGCCCTTCGAGATCCGACACCGTTTACACCGATGCGCATCAACACACATTTTGGAAATGCATTCGCCTATATTACGTACCTCACATTTTAATAACCTTCCCTCTGCGCTAATTGATGTGACATCTCGAGGAACCTTGAAGCGTCAACTGAGGGCTTTTTGTTCAGGCGTGTAATGTGTCATGCGTTCCGGCTCTCGGTCTTATCTTATATTGATCTAGGTGTGTATTGAATTTAATATTTTAGGGACTAGTCTTACAAGCCTTTATGGCTTTGATGGTCCCGCTATTGTGCATTGATGTACCTAAAGCACCTGCAATAAATATTATTATTATTATTATTATTATTATTATTATTATTATTATTATTAGTATTATTATTATTTTTATTATTATTATTATTATTATTATTATTATTATTATTATTATTATTATTATTATTATTATTATTATTATTATTATATCATCATCATCATCTCCGGTGGCTTGCAGCGTCTGCTGAGGGACATCCCAAGGTGAAACAGAGTTATGTCTCCAGCTCTGGTTGCTTGCTATCGTAGTCAATTGCGCTTGGACGGTGTCTGCAAATGTAACTTCACCGCGAGCGGCAAAGTGATGCAACGAAGCTCACCTTCAAAACTCAAGGGTGGAGTTCGCGTACTGTTTCGTTAACTTCTTCCGATATTCTGCCACCTTGTTGGTTCGTCATTCTAACCCTTGCACGCTCACTTCACACTAAAGACTTTCTTTTGTTTTGTTTACAACCTAAAGGGTGTATAGTGGGTGTTCCAGACACATACAACCTGGCTACACCTTTTCACCGTCGTCGTGTTGGGTAGCACTGCCTTTATCATTTTAAAGTTAAATGTGTTTGCATGAAACACAGTTCATTTCTTAAAAAGCGTAAAAAATGAAGATAAATATGTTAGCCCCCAAAATTTGAGAAGTCTTTGGGTGTAGGCGATATATACACGTGTGGCATTCGTAATCCTTAAGTGTTTGCGCCGGCGGTTATCCAATAATTAGTGGACGGCTTTCCAAGGAGCACGCGTATATAATTGACAGCGGCGGAATTATCGCACCTACATCTCTTCCTCGTATACGTTCCGCGTGATTGGGTCTGCGTCACACAGTACTCAAGGTGAAATTTTGCGCCAAAGCTCTGGCGAAGGACTACCCAAACCATGCGTTTCCGATAGATGAATTTGTTAGTTCGTAAAGTTCTCGGTTCACCTTTTCAGCTTCAGAATACGAATCCCACGGGAGGTTTGTACTCCGAATTTTTCAGTTTAGTCGACGGCTCAGCAGCATAAAGTTTGTCATGCACTTCGACGAACGAATATCGAATAACGTACAGATGACCCTCTTTTACCAGCGTGAAATATTTTACCTCGCCATTCATTCTACTCACACGGCTGTAATACATCAGAGAGGGTCATTACCCTAATGAAAAAATAAGTATATAACTGCTGACAATAAACATATCAGAACTTATTTAAACCTTACACAATTTATATGAGTTCTGATATGTTTATTGAACAAATCATCTATGTAAATGTTCTCGCTCAATATGATAGTAACTTTTTGTGAGATAACTCGTTCAATTTACAATTTACGTCGTTCAATATGTCCGATATCCACAAGCCTTCGTCATGTTGACGAAAGCTTATTTGGCGTAGCTGTCTAGTAACAGACATGCCGGTTGGATGTTAGCTAGAATACTCACACATGCACACGTTACCCCAAGGAAGTAACTAAATACCATTGCTCATTACTTGCTCAAAAAGTAACTAAATACATACTTAGGAGACACTTTGCTTACCACGGGAAAGACTGCTCAACTCTTTCCCGTGGTAACTAAATACGTCACTCGCTACCGATTCTCAAAAAGAACGCGTTACTTTACCTCAAAAGTAACGAGTTCCTGTTCTCGTTCCTTTGACGACCAAATACACAACTGCTTTTGTTTCATGTTTTATTGTTTTCTTTTTCAGTAGTCATTGCATTTAAACAGTAGCGGCCTCTCCAAGTTTTCATCAGTCATGTTTCCCCCGCTTCCTTGAGAATGCGTCTCCGGCGACGCTGAAGAGTCGTTCTACTGACGCGCTCGAAGGAACGGCAGTGTTGTGCTTCAGGAACAGCTTGTGAATCTGGGATTGCACTCTCTCTTTTGCTCTCTCCGCTTCTAAAGTTCCAAGTGGACAAGGGGTTCTTTGCCTCCCCGCGGTTGCCACCCCCGGGTTTACATTCGGTCTGTACACGATCATAGAAGGTTCAACCAACGAACTTTATTTTATTCTCTGGGTGAAGGACATTCTCGGCTGTAGTGTTCGACTGACGTGTTCAGCGATAAACGTTGCTATACTGTCATCTGTTTCGTTGTTTTTCGGGTTGCTCATCTGCCTTTGTCGCAATAGACACATACTCAGGTTGGAATTGAAACGAGGCTGTTTAAACGGTCTTATGCACGTTACTCCTCAAAAGTATCAAAATACCGTTACTCATTACTTGTCCTTAAAAGTAACTAAATACGTTACTCGTTTCTTTTCTAAAAAAAGTAACTAAATACGTTACTCGTTTCTTTTCTAAAAAAAGTAACTAAATACGTTACACGTCACCGAGAAAAATAACTCGGGGGAAGTAAATCGTTACTAGTAACGCGTTATTTACATATCTGAGAATACCAGGTTGCCTAAACCAACCAATAGTCATCTGGGACTTCTAGAATCTTGCACACTTGTTTGGAATGTAAAAGTAAGAAAAGCTGCATTTCTCGGCTCATGTTACGGGTGGTAAAGAGAAGCCCTTCGTATCCTCTCTAAGCCCGGAAGCGGGGGGTGGGTATTCAGCCAAAACTGCAGCACTCATGCAAGTTTTGCAACAGGCGCCGGCGACTCCCATCTTCGCGAGCGGCGTTTGTACCTCACACCTGACAACGCGCACACGACGAGTTCGGTGTAGAGGCAGTGCGCGCGTGTACACGAAAAGAGTGTATCCAGCGACGCATGAGCGAGCTCGATATAGGCAACGGTGTCAGGGGGAAGTTGGATTGGCGCCCGAAAAAAAAAATGACGAGGCGCGCAAGGAAGCCACCACTGCGCACGAAAGTAGCGAGAAGAAACCAACAAAAAAAAAAAGAGGAAACAACATAAAATAAGAAAGAAAGATGGCTGCAGCCGGGTTTGGTAGACCGAAACTCCTCTCGATCGTCGCAGACTAATGCGCCTAGATTTCAGAGTGTTTCCGACTGCTCGACCGGGCTCACGTGTTTCAAGCCGCTGTCACGTACTGCTCGTATACATCATATGCAAAAGACACGCGTTGTTCGCTCCAGACACTCTGACAGAATTACCTGCGGCACGGCGCAAGCATGCTCGAAGCATGTGGGCTTCATACATGCTTCAAACATGTCTGCAGACTGTCTTGTATATGCCCCGCGACAACGCAACGCATGCGCACTTTGCAACCGATCTGCGTGTGAAGCGTCGGCCATTAAATTGCAATACCCTCTGCGTGGTTTGGAGTTGCTCTCTCTTTCTCTCTATCTCTCTCTGGAATCTATAGGCTCTCGATCGCCGACATTCCCAGCCAGCGAGAGGATGACGCTGCGGAAATGCGGTGCAGCCATATAGTTGGGGAGTACTGTGACACGTACATTAGGGGCGGCCGGGGGAATTTCCGCAAAACAAAAAGGAACGGCTAAAGCCGACGGAGCGTGGTGTACCTTTGTGGCACACTTTCGATTTGATACGCAGTATAGGGGCGTATGGATACACGACAGGGTTCGGAGGTTAATAAACAAGGTGAACAATCGTTCGTCGTTATACTAAAGGAGAGGGCATAAAAAAAACGTTGTTCGGATGATGATGATGATGATGGCCAATCGAGGCTAAATATAATTCTTGGCGGCACTGTAATAAAGCGTTAATTAGACTATAATAAATTAAAGTGTGCGAGGCAAAAACTAAATAATGAAGTAAGATTGTGCTGCTTTGACCAGTACGCACTATATTCGAGCATTTTGTGTTACACTTTATTATTATTTTTAAGCTCGGGCAGTAATGTAAATGCCGCAATCAGTGGTCTAGTAACATAACAATATGTAATAAAAATACAATATTTTGGAAATAATTTGAGTTACTGTACTTGCTGACAAGAGACTCCTCTTTATCACTTTTGTTCGACGAAGCTTTATAAAACTATATACTGTAAAACCCTCTAAGTTCGCGAGCCTTTAATTTTCGTAAATTTCGTGAATTGAAAAATTGGCGAAATTTAAGGGAACGCGAAAATTCTGGTCCTTAAGAGCTTCAATTCGCGAAATTTAGTGGCCGTGACTTTACCTCCATGTCCGATTTGCGAAAAATAGGGGCCGGGAAAAAAAAAAAGGGGGGGGGGGGGCGTTTAGCGTAACCTCTTTTACGAAAATAAATAGGTCGTCAACTAGTGGGCTACGTGAAACAAGGAAGAAGTGTGGACTCATATAAGGGGTGTGCGAATATCGCTTCAAATCTAAAAACGCAGTTTGATTCCTAACTTCGACGCTGTAAAGAGAGCCGGTATGTCACACTGTGGCAATAATTATTCAACACGATTCTATTTGAACAACCATTATCATATTCTTAGATGTATAAGAGGCCAGCCGCACACTGTGGTACTCATTAACGTAAACGGTTACCACACAAAAACTGCGCATGGATCGAAGCTCTTTGTCCTGACGTTCTCAGTATCAGGGTGCACCTCTACAATCTTAGAAAAGAAAAATCTATAGTCGGATGCAACCTAAGAACAATCTTTTAGCTCCACCCACAAGCGCATTGCGCCCATCAGAAGTGCCTCCGCCGTCGAGAAAGTAGTTCGCTAGCAACGTTGCTTTTTCTTCTTTCAGTAAACGTGTCTTAAACTACTACAATATTTATTTAATTCATTCAGGACGTTTAAATAAGTTAGAATACGTTTTTGTCAACGAAATAGCTGTTTAGTAAAGAAAGTCATGTCCAATGTACCGTCTTCCCAATTCATTTTCTATCTAAGATAGTGTCTAACATACCGTCTTCCAGCGCCTTCGATTGAGGGAAAGCGGCGAAAACGAAAGCAACCTTTCTCTCGCCAAAATTATAAATAACAAAGCACTTATAGTTCCTGCAAATAATAAATATTTAGTGATTTACTTAGTTTTGTGGACTTTGCGCACGAAATGTGTGCCTTTATTTTGTTGGATGAATAGAAAACAAGAATAATTATACTTTTCGGGTTTTGACAAATCGGCACCCTCCCAAGTCATCGACACCACCACCGCGCCCCGCTAGAGTGCCTTCATACACACGCGCGCTTTTGCTTGAGTGGTGACATCTCATTCATTTTTACGCCCATCGTTTTTTTTTTTATGCATTTTGAAGTACGCGCAATCCGGTGTCAATCAGCTCGAGCGCGTAGCTTTGGCTAATGCATAGACGCCATTTTAGCGCCCAGGTCACGCAACGAGTGCGCGAGAGCGTCACGCGCTGAACATTCAGTGCAACAATGGATGTCTTCACCCTGAGACAGACAGACATATAGGCACCCTACGCCCCGCTCTCTTTGTCTTCCGTCATGGATCCCACTGAGGTGCACGGCAATCTCAGCTCACCCCGCGGAAACCACAGCGAATTGAAGCAGCGGTGCCGGTACTATGTTGAGTAGCTACGTGGGGCAGAGGCGACAGAAATCCAACGAAGCAGACGACGTCCGGCGTAGCTTCTCACCTCTCAGCAGTGCTAAGCCTCGCGCCCGCTTCGAAATTTTCGTTGGCGATAGCGTCGCTGGATTCTCACGTTGTCGCGCCAAAACTGCTGCAAACGCAAGCCGATACCATTAAGATTTCGTGGCGTAACCTCGGGCACGTAAAACACGGTGCAAAAAAGCAGAATAATTGTCACGAGAAACTAGCGTCGCGTTGCTAAGGCCAGCAGCCATGTTGAGCTTTTTTTTTTTCAAAAGGATCGCGATTGGTCCACGGAATCGTGACGTCATGAAAACGATTGGCTGGCGTTTCTCGGCGTAGGAATGCATTATCCTCTGAGAGGCATTTCCGGTTTTTTCTTAGCTTGCAATCAACTATAGTAAAAAGCTAGTAAGCACAGCAGTTACTACATTTTTCTGACCATTGTTACCTTTCACTTACTTTTTACTAATTCAAACGCGCGGTAGGTAGTAAAAGGTTAGGAAATGCTGCAGTTACTACGTTTTTCTGACCGTTACTATCTTTTTACTAGCTATTTACTACACCAAACGTGCGGACGAAATGGCGGCGTCTGCTGCATCGCCGATGGACAGCGTCAGCGACGCACTCACTGTTTCAAAAGGCAGGGGGGAGTATCCACACACAATCGTAGCATCAAATATTGTATACGGAAGGGGCATGTTTAAGGGTTGGAGCTGAATTCATAGCAATCGCAGCCTCCGTTCCAGCACGCCAGCGCTGCCGCGAGCGCAGCCATCGTTGATGCAATGGCCATGCGGCTTCTGATCTTCCTTCCCGTTTGCATTCTTTCGGAAGCGTTTATATTTTCATTTTGGTTTTAACTGGGATGAACATAGCCACGTAGCACGTGCTAAAAACGTTTCCAAAGACAAGAAAGGTAAGGACAGAACGAGCGGGTTGGTAGGAATAATTAAACTTGAGGAAGAAAACGAGTTCTTGTTTTCTTCCTCAAGTTTAACAAGAAAGGTTCGTCCTGTTTTTTTTTGTTTTTGTTTTATTATTATTTTTGTATTCCTTAAACTATATGTTCTCACTCGCACGAGACGCTTGGCAACATTGTACGACAAGCAGGCTGGGACTAGAGCACTATATTAGCGGCGAGATGTTTCAGTAGCGCCCTCCTATGGTTACCTCTCGTGACGCCATTACCGTGCGAACGACAAGTTCGATGGTGTCAGACCTTAGCATGGTGGAAGCTTGAAATCACTGCGCTATCAAAGCAGTGTCACCACAGCGACGCTTTCGATCGCGCACGTCGCCAATAGCTCCTTCGGTGCAGAGATGATGATGATGATGATGCTTGTGACTATCCCCTTTGAAATGGGTGGTCACGTATGTCGTGTCCAAGCCATGTGGCTTTCACTTTCCACGCTTTTCTTTACTTTTCCACCAATTTTCTAGTCGTCGCTTTGTGACGTCGACAGTCCATCTATCTCTGGTGTTCCCGTGATCTGTCCATGGATGGAAGCCCAGTGCCTGTGGTAGCAATGGTAGCACTAGGGCCGCTGCCGCTGGTGGACCGATTGCCGCCTGTGCGACTGCCGATGTCTGTCTGGCCCGGCTTGTTTTGTTTTGGCTATAGGCCCCTGGTTGTGCACGCGTCGCGCCTCATCCCATTCTGGCGTCAGGCCGGTGCAGTGCAGAACTAGCTGCGTGATGGTTTCGTCTTCCTGACCGCAGGCCCCGCACTGCACTGATTCTATTGTCGGATCGAACCGCTGCCGATATACTCTTGTGCGCACCGCTCCTGCTCGGGCCTCACACAGGAGATGGCTGCCTAGACCGTTATCATCGTAGGCCTCCGGTCCAATTGTGTCCTTGTGAGCACTATAGATTTCGAGTGAGGATTTCTTGTTCGCCTCCTTAACCCAGTGAGTCGTCTCTGCCTCTTTGACCCGTCGCCTCACCTCACTTCACACAGCCTCCATGACTGGTTGTGTGAAGAATCCATACTTCTTACGGAGCTGGTTGACCCGCTTCGTCCACTGCGTCCGCACGCAGTTGAGACTGATGTAGTCGAACACTCACCTTGCCCAGCGATGCCTGCCTATATGTAGAAGTCGTCCCTGGTAGGTTAGCTTGCTTGATGCCTCTCGTGCCTCAAACGTCGACCACCCGATGTCTCCTTGTATGGCCTCAATCGCCACGTTGCCGTGGCAGTTGAGTGCTTGGCGACCGACATCTCTCTGCCTGCGTTCGATCCAGGCTCGTGTGTCAGCCGAGGCACAGACGATCTCAAACCCAAACCAGCACGGATTCCGGCGGAAGCTATCGACAGTCACACAACTGAAAGAAACTATCCACGATTTTACGACTTCGCTGAATGAGAGCGGACGGACGGATGTAAGCTTCCTAGGCCTTTCAAAGGCTTTCGATCGCGTTCCACACGCACAACTCATTAAAAAGCTAGTAGTCGCCGGTATAAATTCACAGGTATTGAGATGGATCAGAGCCTACCTCACTAATCGTACTCAATTTGTAGAAGTTAACGCGGTGCTAGACCTCATACATTAAAAGTCACGTCGGGGGTTCCCCAGGCCTCCGTGCTGGGACCGGTATTATTTTTAAGTTATAGTAATGATATTGCAAACACGATGACAACATTAGCTCTAAAGTTACCACTCGCTTATTTGCAGACGACTGCTTAATTTATTCCAGAATTCTGTGTCCTGAAGATCAGATCACTTTAAACCAATAGCGTTAGAAACTATAAATGAGTGGTGCAAACGGTCAAAAATGCAAATTAACCTTCAAAAAACTGTATTCTCAAGAATGACAAATAAGATTAAAAACGTGTTTCTTTTTTATTATGAACTTGACGGTAGTTCACTAGCGCTCGCCAGTAATTTCAAATACCTAGGTGTAACTGTGTCTGGAGATATGAGTTCGAAATTCCATATCGACAACTAGGCAAGCACCGCTGAAAGAAAATTGTGGTTCTTGAGATGTAACCTCAAATTAGCAACAGAGAAAGCAAAATTAACTGCCTACTTAACATTTGTACGCCCTGTCTTGGAATATGCAAGCACCGTGTGGGACCCATCCAGATACCGAAGGACTGAGTCTGTCAGTGCGATGCTCACCCAACTCAACTTGCCGCCGTTGGAAGAACGAAGGAAAGTAGCCAGATTAGAACTGCTGTATTTGATACAAAACAAATGGTTAAACATAGATTCGCTGCGATATTTAAAGTCTCGCTCTACTAGAGGACTTCGGGGAGGTCATACTGAAATGCTGAAGCCGATGAAAGCCTGGATCGACCTTTTTAAGTATTCCTTTTTTCCGAGTGGAACAACCTCCCGCAAGATGCTTTTGCATGTGACACCGTTGAAGGTTTTGAAGCCGGCCTGAGTGGCCTCGCCCAACAACACATATAATGTATTTTTCTTCCAATCTCTTTTCTGTGTTCTTTGGGTCGGTTATATTTATATGCGTTTAACTGCACCTGTGTCTGAATCATTCATGTGCGTATCATTCGTGGAAGTGTGCTTTAAACGTTTGGTTATTTTACTAATAACCAACTCCTGTAACGGCCAATAGGCCAACAGTATGAATAAATAAATAAGAAAAGACGCATTGGTAACCATTGCGGGAAGCGATTGGGTTACACTCTAAAAAAAGCCAGTGCGTCTACTTTCCCGCACAACACTCGGAGAGCCAAACTTACGGAGGCAGCTCAGCGAATGACGATGACGAAACATATGTTTTGACCAAAAAACGCGGTCTGAGTTGTAACATTAAGCAATCCAGAACGTCACGCTTGCATTGCTTAATGTCACAACTCAGTCTGCCTTTCTTGGTCTAAACATATGTTTCGGCAACGTCATTCACAGAGCTGCCTCCGTAAGTTACGGTGATGGCTCTCCGAGTGTTGCGTGTGAAAGTAGACGCACAAACTTTTTGTAGTGTGTGGCCACAAAAGGAACGTCGATGAACGCGTCACGGAGAAAGAACACAACAGGACACACCCCACGTTTCTGAAGCTCTCGGTGATTACGCACGCAGAATGCCGCCTCGACAAATGGCCGCAATTCGCCAACTCCTCCGCCCCATTAAAATTTCGTGGAAGGCTATGCTCCGGGCAGGCGCAAGAAAAGGGCCAGGCATGCAGCACTGCGTCCGTTGCATATGCAATCTAACCCGGCGGCGCTCATAAGAGCCACCTTCGGCGTTTGAATAATATCGGAATCCGGGGCATTATTCAACAGAATCTCGAATCCGAGGCAAGGAGGAAATACTACCCTGCAGCAGCCGCGCGCGTGCATGTGCCAATGCGCCAGTTCTTGTTCTCGCAGTCAATTTCTATGAATTATCGGCGCCTACGGCTCGCCGATGGGAGGGCTGTCGCGCGACCCGAGTCACTCTTGGCCTCGCGTCGTGGCGGGCGCACTGCGCCCTGTCCTGCACACGCCGTGGTCCACCTCGGCGACTTTTCTTCAGGATATTCACTCACGCCCGTTCGGCAAAAGGTGAGTGTAGCACTCCGTCGTCGGATGTCTACAAGAAATCGTTATACGTATATTGTGGCTAGTAGGGGACGGAATACCGACCTCGCGTGGTGCCCAACATATTTTCGCTTTTTCGTTATTGTTTTTCCTCCTCATTTTCGCTGCCGTTGACTGTGTGCTGAGAATGTAAATTTTCGCTTTAAAATATTTCATATAAAATTGGTTACCCTCGGTTAACGAAACGACGCGATTAAAACATCCCGGAATTATGCACTGGATCCATGCGCTTTAGTGTCCCGCTCTATTTGCGAGTTGTGTTTTTATCCTAATTAAAGCAATAATTCTGCTTGTCCATTTATGATAGAAAATATTTACCTATATGATCTCGACGAGTCGGCTTGACTGAGAGATGGCTTGTTTCGTAACCCGATTGCTCGGCAATTTTCTTAAACTTGTTGGCAGCATAGTAAAAAGGCAAGTGGATAAAAAAACACATACACACACAAAATATGAAATGGCAAGCATATCTAACAAAAATAAAAAAAAAGTATAGTGAGATGAAAAATCGTACAAAATCTTGAAGTGGTATATTATCGAATGTCATTTAGAGAGCACATAAGACATGAATAAAGCTATCGGAATCGGAGAAACTCACGGTTCGCCTCATGAAGAGGTATGCCTTAATAACACGTTTGAAAACAGTGTGTTGCTGTGCACGCTTGTCAGGACGATCAGCAAGCGCGATCTTCAAAAGTGTAAACTCGGCAGGTAGTTTAATGGCTAGTGATAAAACATTTCGGACTATATGGAAATATAAAAATGGTGCCAATGACAACAAAATTTGGAAGTTTGTGACATCTACAAAAATGTCAATTTTAGCTGTTTTATTTATACAGCCCATATAGCTGTCGAAACCGGCTTTCGCCCAAATCAATCATTTTTATTCGCATGTTTCCTCTACTTTTTTTTGCACCACATGTCAATTGTTTCCGAGCCATGAATTGTTTAAATGCTGTATATTAAGCGCTTATATTTCTCTTTACATGTTTATCTTTCATTGACCCTTCCCTATCTAATGCTGCATGCCTTGAAGGTAAACAAACACAAAATAATGAAGATATGTATACATATATATATATATATATATATATATGTATGTATGTGTGTGTGTGTGGTTGTGTGTGTGTGTGTTCAAGAAAGCAGCAGAAAGTTTGTAATGCCTACCTGTAGAAATGGTGTAAAAATAGACCTACCTGTACTTCAAGTGAAGATCGCGACGACTGCCAGATTTATTTCTGGAAGCGTAAGACACAGTAAATTACAGCAAAAGTATGTAATACGAATTGTACTATATGCATACTAAAATAAGAAACAAAACACATAAGAGAAGAGTATACGAGCGACATCGTATCGTCGAGACCACTATCGCTGCCTGAAGTGGAGGTCTCATAGATGATTTGGCAACAATTTGCTCAATGATCTAATAGTCTCAGATATGATTCATGTGCCTTTACTCGCTTAACGCAGGTGTCCTCCTTCTGTGTTCACCATTCAGAACGAAACGTAAAAAGAAAGGAAAATAAATACTCCCATACACAAGCTGCTTGTACTTCTGCCGATGTGCCACCTTCGAGTAAAAAAACAGCCAAAACAAATTTTAGTGCTTGTCTGTGTATGTGGAAAGAGGGTGGGGAGTATTTAAATTATAATTATAGTCGTTTGTCGCCGATCTTACAAGTCTATTTCCGTTTTATTCGTTTAAAAACTCTTCCTCGTTAAGTTCATGACGCTATAGATCGCGAAGATGAATAAAAAAAAAAAGCGGCTAGCTGTCGCTATACGCCGCCCAATTGAGAGAGTTAAGCCGCTTTCATCCATCCATCCATTCATAAATAAGAAAAAAAGGAGTCGACGAGCGGCGCTTGTTGACGCTCATTGATTTTGCTGGTCAATTTAGGAACTTAATCCGCAGACACACCGCGAATACATCCTACAAAAGACAGTCTGAAAACTCTGTCTGAGGCATGTGTCTTCCTTGGATAATGATGGTCCTGTCTCATTAGCCATACAAAGAACTGTCGTAATGTCTGTTATTTATATATGAAGTACGAGCACTGTGACAGCTACATTACAGAACTTCAATTTGCCGCCGCTGGTAAATTAGGCAAGCGATAAACGAAGGTTACCCAACCGCAGTGCATCTGTTCTTTCTGAAATAATTACATTCGGACAGAAAAAGAGCGACTCATGTGCAAAGTATATATCGTCAGGCAACGCAAGACTTCAATAACGGCTAAACGCAAAAATCGTAAAAAAAAAAAAAAAAAAAACGACGAAGCACAACGTTTGGCCTGAATAGAGCATTTAACGGAAATAATCGAAAAAAAATCTATTTAGGAGATATTATTTTCTAAAACGTAACTGAATCGGTCTCCACGTGGAGCGAAAGCTCGCGCTGCAGAGCCCAGGGATCTTGGCTTGAGGACCCATCCCTGTGCCCGTTTCGGTCTGGATGAGCAACGCACTGCCGTGCGGTCGTGCATCATTACTGCGTGGTGCACGTTACAGATCCCAGGCTAGAGGCTGTACTGCACTGGCTAAATTTCTCAACTTCAGCCGAGACACCAGACGTCAATTGGGGCTGACTAACGTCCCCCCGTCCAAACAGGCACACGCATATTTTTAATGAAAGTAGCTCGATTTCTGTTCTAGGCCCCTAGTCAAACTTTCTCCGCGAGAGGTTGGTTGTTCACGCAGCGGCGCCCGCGGGGTTAACCGCCTGGCTGCAGCCTCAACCCGTTGGACATGCCGCGAGAGGGCCTTCGCTCGTCTTTGGGAGGAACCACTTAGCGAAGCGCAGCGAAAACCTGCGCTGTGACGGAGGCCAAGAGGGTGCGATTATGCATACGCGAGAAGCGGCCCAACTCCACCCAGGACGTCGCCGGCGACGAATCACCGCAAAGCGTAGAGCCGCGTGGCGGCTCTACGCTTCGCAAGAAAAGAACCAGCAAAGTGTGGCGTCAGCCATAGCGAGCGTTTCGAGTATAGAGGGCGGGACAGGAAAGTGGCTACATAAATCGCGAACGAGAGTGAGCAATAAGAACAAAAAACAAGGAAGCCTGATAGGATTTCAAAGTTGATTTTTGACGACAGAGCTGGTCGTCACGCCTCGAGTATTTTGGGGTTGAACTCTATCCTGCGATTTAGGCGCCGCTTAGTGAAAAGCGCTTGAGCGAACCTCAGAAGATGCTTCTATCGCCCAACCAACCGCTCTCGCGGACGAAGGATTTTAGTGCATCGAACTCTGTGTCTCACCTCATTATATAAAACAAAACCTTAGTGAGACCCACCCCGTATAATCACACGTATTTACAAAACGTCAATAGGACCTCTTGAAGTTTGAACCCACGACCGAATACGTCGCGGAACAAAGTAGTCACGTGGGGCATGGCAGCCGCCGCCTAGTAACGGTTTTTTGTTTGTCGTACGATCAGTTTTATTCGATGACGAGGTAATCAGCGGAGAAATCAAAGGAACGCGAGCCTGGGAAATACAGGTGGTTATCGTCTGCCCATCTGAAGCGGAACAATGAGAATAAAACTGCAAGCCGGAGTGTAAATATCGACGTAAATGAGAAATGTGAAAGACGCATATTTGCTCGCTCATTGATGGAAAGAGTAAAAATGGAGGAAAGACATGGCTAACTTTAGTCGTCTGTCTTAGTTTGGCACTCCCTGCAGATGCGGATGATTTTTAGCGGTACACGTTTCGCTATGACCATGAGCAATTATATATTTAGGCAGTAGTTAAACCACTTTTTTTCTTCTTCTTCTTTTCTTAGACTAGGAGCATTTACTCCGAATATTTTAGAGGAACATGGAGCAAGTTATAAGTGGTATTCGCAAGACGCCATATTTGAGCGCCTAGTGCGCAGTGGGTGCGCGGAACTAGCTACCATTCATAGTCTCCCAAGAACAACGATCTTTATTAGGTAAAATTCAAGTTCATGTACGACCGATGCGAATTCCACCCAATAAAGGTGGGCGTGCATGGCTGCAGACCTCAACTATGGCGTCTCTGAACACACCGGCTACACGGTCTATGGATGCTGTTCCACAGTGCAAGTGTGCATTGTGGAGAAGCGTCTTTCACGTACTAAATTTCAACCTTTCGTTTGACATCTCACATGAACCCTATTTGCCCCTCAAGAAAGGAGTGTAGGCATTTGAACCCGCGTTAAGAGTAAGCGTCGGTTCACATATTTGTGAACCGGTCAGTTAACGCACTAACGCCATCTATCGGGATGTCCTAAAACAATTATGATCCGCGTATATGTTACGCGATATTTCACCGTTTGCTCGAAATAATTTCGAAGCTGTTATAAGCGACAATTTTTTTGTAGAAATGTAAACAAATTTAATTCTCGAATATACTGCTAAAAAAAATAGCATGATAATATTTGCGGTAAACCGACCTTCAGTCGAGTTATCATAAATCAAAAGTGTTTCAAGGCTCTCTGATAGATGGTGCCAGCGTGCTTTTGTGTTCTCTTGTCCGAAGCGGTCACAGGCGGTTGCCACGCAGTCACTCAAAATCAAATGTGTGAACCAGCCATAAAAGTTCAGTAATAGACCCTTTAAAAAATACATTAAGCAACATTGATGGTAGCCATTTCTTGGATACTATCAAGTTCAACGTATTTTTAGACTTAGGCTAGGTGGCGCAACCTGCCGCCCGTTCCAAAGGCTATAGCTACCAACATCCATCCATCCATCCATGGGTACGAACCGCGTTATTGGATCCGAGTCCTCGCCGAGCGGTGACGCAGCACTCGTTTCCAGTACGTACTGAGCCGAGTTGACGCAGAACACTGACGCATGCCCTCGTGTCCAGTACATACCCAGAGCACGTGATCGAGCAACGGCGGACAGGAGGCGATGGCGCGGACCGCCTGAAAAGGGCCTATTACCTGTTATGTGTACGCGCGGTGGCAGCCCAAAACCAAGCGGATATATATACGGCTAAATCCACTTACCGAACGAGACCCAGAACCGACTCATAAAACGTCAAAAACGCTTTCTTTTTTTCCCGAAAAAAAAAAAAAGAGATTTTTCTTGTGGCGAGTTAGCGACGTCTCATTTGGGATCTGAAGACGCGGCCATCAATCACCTATTACGGGGTCCGTCTCGGCTTTCCTCCCTCCTCAGGCGACGCCATGTGCGGGGGCCCAACGTATCACTCATACCGTAATTCTGAGGCCCTGTATTCATGAGCGACGTGCGCCAAGTTCGGCCACTAATAGCCGAAATATGACGGTAGCCTTTCCTTGTCCCGCTTACCTTTCCTTTGTACTTGATTTTTTATCTGCGTGTATGTTTGTGTGTGTGTGTAAAAAGTGTGGGGGGGGGGGGATTAAACGAGCCCCCGAGTTTCCGAACCTGAGGCACAAAGTCGAAGTTTTCCGTCGCTATAAAATGTGCCACCACCGAGTTTTTTTTTTTATGCTTCTTTCTTTTTTTTTTGTTAGAAGCTTTGATACTCTTTGGTATTGGAGGAAACCGTCTACGAAATCAGGGTGCTTTCGGTGAAAAAGTTTGGTTCAATTGAAACGTGTATTATACTAATTATTTTGAGCGCCACGTGAGACATGCGCGTTATTATGCTTCTTCCATGACGGGTGAAATAAACCAGCATACGCTCTGTACTGATTGAAGGTCGGTGTGTCATTGCAGCACGCGAGCCCTGACAAGGTTGAACTATCATGAGAGGTCCAAATGCTAATCTCAATCTCTCCTTTTTATTTTTTAAGTACTAGACATTCCATACGGTGAGGGGGGCCTGCGTCCATCATTGAACTGCCTAAAATAACTATCTTGTTTACCTTTATGAAATGAAGCCCTTTTTTACCAAATTGTTCAGGTGCCCATGAAGCTTTGTAGGTCTCTTTGCAACGGGATATTCTGCTTTTATCGAATCACGGCTAATACTAAGCCTACTTTCTTTTTTGTAAATATAGCTGTCCCTACGTGGTGATCTGTTCCTCTAACGACACCTGGCACATCTTCGAGCAAAACTTGTTCGTTCAGACTTGTCGTAAAAAAAGCCCGATTTCACAGAATTTTATACACGACGCAAGGTTTACTCCTACTGCATTTTAAGTGTCATTATCTCGCGGCCATGCAGCTGCACGCCGCAAGGGTTGGGAAAACCCCTATGGTGACGTCATCGAACGATATACCCTCTAGGATGTCCCGAAGCTTAACTCGTACAGGAACATTCTCGCACGTGCACCGAGAACAAGCTCGCGGTCTGAACAACAGAGCCGCGCTTTCTCCAGCACCGCTAATGATAAGACTGCGCAGACGCCAGTGGCCGAGCGAGTGCCCAAAAGCTGGACGTGGTCAGTGCCCGAAGATTAGTGGCGTCATTTATCAAGCCATCTCTCGCTCAGCAGAAGGACGCGGAACGACGCAGCGGCGAGGCATATAGTTTGAAGCGGGCACAGGAGGCCGCCTCTTGGCCGCTTACATGCCGTGCACTCCGCCTCGATTTGAGATGAACCGCGTTCACTACAAACGCAAGCACTCTCAAGAAAGCGGGCTATCATGAGCCCATGCTTACCGTTCGACTGGTCCAGCCGACCGACGACGTCTGTTACGGTACGCATTCTCCGAATCTGATTGGTTCACCCGATCAAAGAGCTAGGTGACGTAGCGATACTCGCCATATCCGATTGGACCAGCTACCTTATAGACTCTGCTTTGGTCCACGGCGAGAAGAAGTGACGTATAGCTCAGAGCGAGCTAGCAAAGAGTCTCTATAGGCCTTGTAATTGGACCGCTGCTCTCGCCCAGTTCTGCTTTCACCCGCGAAGACGCGAACGACGCGCGCGTGTAATGCCAGAGACGTATACGGAGAAAACCAGATACCAGCATGCACGGCGATGGCGGCGGCGGTGGACGTCCATTAATAACCCGGAGATATCATTTCGGAAACGGCAGAAGTCCAGACCACACCTTTGGCAATGACATCTTGTCCCGAAGATTAATCGCTCTCTTCAGAAGCGAAGGCGAAAGGAACGCGCAGCGTATTTTCTTGTCAGGGCGTAAGAGACGGAGCAAAAGATATTAAGAAAAAGAAAAGAAGAAAGGGCATCGGCGAACAATCTCGTTCACAGTAAGTCGAAGGGGACACAGTGGCAATGTCCGGAGACACCCTGATTGGCCGAATTATAGTGCCCACGTAATGATGACAGTAACCGAGCGCGAATGTCGCAAATGAATGGTTGATTATAGTGGCTCCGGCCCGCCCCTGAGCCCTAAAACACTGTCGATTAGTCCACAAATGGGCCCACTTTAACCGCCATTATCGACGGTGCCCGGGAGATTCCGGCCGCGCGTCATTTCTGTGTGACGTATATACATAGCGACCCGAGAAGAGCTCGTTTTTCGGCAGTGCGAGAGTCAGTCACCGCGTAACGTGAAAGTGCTGTCGCTCTTTAGGACTCTCAGCTTGGAAGATACGGAACTTTGATTCCATACGTTCTAAATTCCCAAATCGGTTGTTCGCACATGCGTAACATGAATAGTGTTTCAGTCGACTCGCCTTAATAGCAACATAGGCGACGGACTTCATTTTGCGCGTTTGCGTTATCCGTGTGCGACGATTGGCTGCCGACTGTGCAGGGTGTTAACGTTGTTCTGTCAAAGATCCCACTCCTCCCCTCTTTCGTTTTCTTTTTACTATGTGTTTTATAATATTTTCAATCTGCACACACACACGCACGCACATATGCGCATACGCACGCACGCACATGGCGCACGCACGCACACGCGCACACACACACACAAACTCGACCACGCACGCACACACACACACACACACGCGCGAAGTACAATGACGTTTACAGCCACTGCTGGCCACGTTCTGAAAAAGGTCCCATTCGGGTAAAGCAGTCTTTGCAGGTATATATCTCGATGGTTTCCAGCGTACTATGGTACACATATATTTTCAGTTTTATTGTATGTTTAGTAAAAATAGGCCTGAAATTCGTGAGTAATGGCAACGATAGGTCTTCTGATATTCGAGTAACACAAAGCAAGCTAGACGGCACGGTAATGCCTTGACACTTTTGTAGACATGTCCTTTATTTTGTGAAATGACCTAAAATTGAAAGTATGCGTGTTATTTTTTGTCGTAACTTATTCGTGCGCAGTTCACATAGCAATGAATTTCAACAACCTATTTAGAGTCTTCTTGGCATCTAAAGTTCATGAAACAAAAACAAAATCGTAAAGTAACTCAATTTTACATTGCAGTGGCAATTTTGAAGACATATGTTTACATGTTTGTTGCATCTTCGCTAAACACAAAGTTGGGAGTGTTGGTGTTAACAAAACCTAGAAGGTATTTTTCTGAGAAAATATAACCCTAAAATTATTTTTCACGAAACAGGCGTGAAGTTTGACCACTTCATCAAGTAAGCATTGAATTTGTAATAAAACTATCAGAAATTGAGAAGACAAAAATAGTTTATCTGCATTTGGTTTATACACATCACATAAAGTAAAAGTTAACAAAAAATAAATAAATTTAAAGCTTTCCAGACTTGAACCTATCTTCGTAGCTCATAAAATAGAAGGAAAAAAAAAAAGAAATGTCCGCAACGAGGTCATACTATTTTGATTATATTACCCACACATTACAGATAGCGAAAACGCTGCTAAGTTAAGATTATTCAGTCGATGCAGGAGTTCACAGCTTGATGTAATAATGAATGGGAGTGCATATGGGAATCTCACAGCCAGTTTCATTATGCCATGGCTGCCGCCATTCATCGTGGGGAACTTTCTGCACGTGCGACAACCGCGCTGAGGGTTTGCGCGAGCAGAGCACGAGGCGACACTGATTGTCTCGTGAACTGGCCCCTGCCTGTTATGACTACAGTTATGGCGGCGTCACGCGTGCGTGGAACGCTTAGTGAGATCGGTCTATTCACGAGGGATATATGTGGGATCCGGTGAATGAACGGTTTGGTTGGGCAAGTATATGTCTTCACCATATGCGGAATAATCGAAACTTTTGAGACGGCTAGCGGCTGCAATCATTGGACCCAGGCACGTAGCCAGGATTTTGGTTGGAGGGGGGGGGGGGGGGGGGGCCTACCCATGACAAAATGCTGTATGAGGGGGAGGGGGAGAGGAGGTCCCAGCAAAATGGAAGATTTCGGGGGGGGGGGGGGGGGGGGCCGGGCCCCATGCCCCCCCCCCCCCCCCTCCCCTGGCTACGTGCCTGATCGGACCCAATCTCGAGCTCGAACGTCCGAGTGCCTGGCCAAACTCTGACGCAGCGTTCGTGTTTCAATAGTTTAGTGGATTGGCCTGCCCAAAGTTGCTCTATTTGACTAACAAGAAGCCTCCTGTTGATTTCCCCGGGGCTACAGACAATCGCAAGCATGGCGTCCCGATTGGTGCCCCCGATGCATGCATGCACGTGCAGCGATGCGCGTGAACATAGCTGTAGCAAGCTTGCAATCGCACGGGCTTGCCCGCAAGGTTTACTTTGAAACCATAAACAAAAAAATTAAGAACTTACTGGTCCTTTACCTCGGCTGTGTTCCAATACTTGCTCGAGTGGATCCAGGTTACTACCGCTAGTCATACCACGTGACGTCAGAGATAAGACGCCGCTGAACGTGGGTAGGTTTTCGAGTGTCAAACAACAAATTCGATTTACTCTGGAGTGAGATCGAGTTTTAAACATGGCTCTTCCTGTTAGTCGCAGCAGTGTGGCTTGTCCTTGGCAAAGGGCTCTTCCTGTCATCCACAGAAAAATTTGTTACCCAGCGATTGCGTGGAACCACGAAGCACCTCACGCCAAGGCAATCCGCGACCTTTCAAAGGGATTTGAATTCGAGATGCTACGATTGACCGCATACGGGTGCTTCTAGTTCATAAATACTACGACCTTCGAGAAAAGGGCAAAGCGTGCGGGGAACGACCGATACCAGACTGTCTCCAATTCCTTCCTGTTCAGACAGGACGACCACCCGTACATCAAGAGCACCCCGCCCCGTGCCGTCTGACGACGAGGAGACCGTCAGCGTAAATCTCCGCCAAGGATACGACCGAAAGTTGCCACCTTTCCGCGGCCCTGCTGCACGCGCGGTCACAGCCACTGATGTCGCCAGTCTCGACGCTTCGCTCGGACCAACTTTTCTCGTCCACTAGCCTCCAGCATCATGGGAGGCTCAGTTCTTCGTCTCGCTAGCACGCGGATTCGTGTCACCCCAAAACGTATGCGTCACCTTCACGACGTTTGTCAACCCCCCCCCCCCCCCCCCCTCCTTTTACTCCGCCCCTGCAGACCGACCGTCCGTCAGTCTCGAGCCAGAGCCCTTGTGAAAGCGCATCTTCTCCCGTCACGACGCAAGCGACAAAATCCCTGACGCGTGCAAAACTCCGCTCTTGCCAACAGTTAGCACTATTTTTGTTTCTCTATTTTTTTTTTTTTTTTTTCAAGGCGTTTGTATACAGGCTTACGTGCAGAAGTTTGGTGTCGCCGCCTTCGTCGTCGTCGCCACCAAACACGACGTCGCAACAACGCTGTCTACAATAAAGAAATAGATATATAGAAATCACAGGAGGCTAAGAAAAGGGGTAAAAGTCTACACGCTCGCAGAAATGTACGTAAAAAAAAAAAAAAAGCGGTGGCATGTACGATGCTTGAGTTTGGTGCGTGCTGCTGCTGCCGCCTGCGTGCGAGTGCGGACGGGAAATGCTGGCTTTGACGCGTTGTCGCCGTCGCGACACTCACGAATACATTAGCTATGGTGCGAGCGAGCGAGCCTGCCTCGTACGCGTTTTCAACGTGTACGAGGCAAGAGATGGGTTTGATTCCCCCTCCCCCCTTATTTTTTTACTTGTGTTCGTTGCGGCTATTTTGGTTTTTGTGCGCGCGCCTAATTTCGTATTCATCCTGCGGGCGTGGAGACAGAAAGAGTAAAAGTTGACGCCCGTCCGGGAAAAAAAAAAAAGTTTGGGATAGGACTGTGACGGGCGTAGGGACGCGCTGGGTGCTGCCGCGGGGGTCAGAGCAGGGGGGGGGGGGGGGGGCATGGGGCCGCAGAGGTCGTCCCGAGAAACGTCGGCGTTCCATCTTTCCGCGCTAGTCGACTTAGATTTTTTTATTTTCTTGCCTACCTCCTTTCGGCTGTGATCTTGACGCACTCGAACTATAAGTCGCCACAAAGCACTCTCCGAGCCTAAACCGTAACAGAGCTATATACGGCGTAGCATTGGGAGATTTAGAAATGTTTCTACGTGCATTTGCACCCATTATCTGACTATACAAGTTACAATGTTTATAAAATCTCAGTCCGGTATGCAATCATTCACAGTTTGGTTCACTTTATCCGCGAGCGAAGCCGAAGCTACAAGCACAAGGACGTTGCCCCGAACTATATGCTTACAATGTACAATCGCTTGTGCTTGGCAAGGACGCTGAAAGCCCGGGGCTCGCTCTTATAGCTTCTACTAGACTAGCACTTAAAGCAAAACGGAATATACTGCAATCTAGTGACACTATTGGGGAGGAGATCGAACAGTCACGCCTCTAGCGGTGCGCTTCAGCTGTGGGGACAACAAACCGTATTTTCTTGTTCGTTTTTGATCCGAGAAATCGAAGATGACGATTCGAAGGCCACTCCTCGTGCGACCAAAGCACTGGTCAGAGCGAAGCGCTCGTGCCCAGACCGTGCTCGGCCAGGTTCAATTTCTTTGTTATGCTGTGTTGGTAAACACCGGGCTGTGGGGACAACAAGCTCGATAAAGCGCCCCCTATAGTTCGATCTCCTGCCCAATAGTGCGACCTTCACAGTTCAGCACCCGCATGTTTGTAACTCCGGAAAGCGAGCAAATCACGCGCCATACGCACGAACGCCGAAGCTGGCCCCTGAGAGGAGTCCGTTTACTCTTCCATAAAAAGGCTTTTGGACGGCGCCATTTTCGGTGATCGTGCGTACGTCGCGTGCTTTGCAAGCCTTTCGAAGCTATGAACATGCGCGTGCTGGGCTGTGATCTAGCCCGTGTGGGCTGTGACCAATCATGAACAAGTTACAAAAAAAGTAATTGATTACAATTACAATTACTTTCGGTAAAAATGTATTCAATTAGATTACTCGATTACTTGACAGAGAAAGTAACTGACCGTTACTTAAAAAAGTAACTGTTACTTTTCAGATTGTTTCAGATTTTCGAAACAACAAATTTTTCTGGCGATTTGAAAACGGCGTTTCGTATTGTTCATTATTCGATTAGAATTACCGAATTACCCCCCCCCCCCCCCCCCCCCCAAACTGCTGATGTTCTAAATACACGAATCTTGGCAGACCACGTTCCTGTCAGAGCCTAGCCTCGTTTCGAGGGTTCCCTCGCTAGGAAACTTGTAGAAACAAAAGGCGTCCTTAGAAAGGAAAGGGAAAGAATAATAATGCTTAAAAGTAATTTTGGTACTTCCGAAAGGAATCCGTTTATTCTTGCGGTTACTCGCTACTAAAAAGTAACCAAATGATCACAAAATGATATTCGAAGAAGTCATAGATTACAAGTAATTGTATTACTTGTATGGACTAGCGTACACGCCCCGGCTGTGGCTTTTACGAAACATCGTAAACTTCCCACGCAGCGGTGTCAAGGCTTACATTCACTGAAGGGATGCGAACGGCAGGTCTTTCAGTTGCCCCACCTCTGTCGCGAGCTTCGTATACCTCCGACAAAACACTTCGGCGACACGCGAGATTCGTGCGTGCGCGCTCAACCAGAGCACGACGGAAGGCATGCGAGCTCGTGCCGGAAGCCGCGGGCATCCGAAACAGACGCCCCTCCGTTCTAGCCCGAAGCTAAATCAAAGTAGGCAGAAAGCTCGCGCTTGAGCCGGTACAATATACCCTTTCCGAAATTCAGTCTGGCCACTTTGATCACTATCATCATCTGTGGAACGGCATCTGTGCCATACTAATGGCGGCCTTCTGGTGACTGATAAAAGAAGACGTTGAAGATGCTCCTAAGCGGATGATGCGAGGCCTGTATATTCGGGGGGTCAGCACGACGCGACTTAGGAATGGGCGCGTTCAGTAGCGGCCCCGGAGTCAAGGAGTCACTGACTCCTTCCACTGGACGGCCAAAAGTCGCTTCCGGTGCACATAACTCCGGGCCGCTTCGGAGTCAAGCTCCGAAGCACCGAGTCCGGAGACGGTGCACGTAGAGTCAAAGGAGCTAAAGATGACGTCATTTCCTAACTGGTGACAGTTTCCGGCGCTAAAAGAGAAGAAAACAAACAAAATGGCGGGATACGCTGCTTCGGTTCTGTCGCGGGTGTGCGGTTTGCTCGCTTTTGTTAATGAAAAGTGCTCAAGGTAAGACGAATAACACGTTCGAATTTCTTTTCCAGGTAAGGCTCTTTTCGGAAAATGCATTGGGCCGTATTTCGTTCGGTTTGAATATGTTAATAAACAACGTAAACGTTCATTTGACTCTGTCTCTTGATCGCCGTTGCACGGAAACTCGGTGAATATCGACGATAGTCCTGTACGCGCTGAACAAAGCAAGGCAGGGTATGAACGCGAATTCGGTAGCCGGTTGGACACTCACGCAGAGCATGATCCCGATTGATGTTTTGTTTGCGTAGCTAAATCGGGGTGCACGTTGACTGACGCTCGCTTCGGCCGACAAAACCTTGATCACCGAGCGCCGCCGTACTTCCCGTGAGTATACGAATACATTTTATATGAAGTTCGTTACGAAGGGCAGAACAAACGTATGGCAGTATAAAAGTATCGCAACCGGCGGCGTAGATTCGCCCAGCCCTATATTTTGCGTGTGCTGACGACGTGTTTTGTCGGTTTTTATAACCGTAGCTGCCTTTGCACCGCCAAGCGAAGGGCTCGATCGCGTTGCACCGCTTCGAACAGCAGCGCTGATGTGTACAGTCACCCGCTTTTTCTTCAACGACCTTGTAAATATTTCTTCAATACCGGCGTCAAATAAAAGCGATCGTGCTCGCAATCGTCTGCTTCCAGTTTATTCGGAGACCGTCTGGCACAGGGGAGGAAGCGGAAATTGCGTAGAAGCAGGTTTGGAGCCGCAGGTTTTTTTGCCGTTCAGTAGGCACTCCGATGACCCCGACTCGAGTCACTCCGTTCGGAGGCAAGGGAGGCGCTACTGAACGCGCCCAATGGAACACAAGAGCTACGTAAGTGTTTATTTCTAATAACTCAGATCCAGTCAATCTGTGGGCAGCACAGGCATCTGAGTGGGTTGGAGCTTTGTTCTGAATACAGGTTCTTGGTCACCATCGAACTGAAAGTGATTGAGAAAGAACTCACACTGAACAATTCCTTGTGTGCCGTTGACTTGCGAAAGTGACGGTGCCAATACAAGTTCATCTCCGCCATTGATATGGCAAAACCTAAACTGCTTTACGAACCACCAGATGGCACTGAATTTCGGAAGGGGTTAGAGCACCCTAGAAGGGGTCTATTGAAATAGGGAGTATTCACTGGCGGTCATAGCTGTGTGCTCGGCTGCGGAGCGCGTGCTGACGGCGAGCTTCCACAGTTCTTTCGCCACGTGCATTCCGCACCACCAAGATTGCCGGTCTTGGCAGCCTATTAATGCGAGCTCGTTCTGAGCATGCGCTCTAAACAGTGACCTCAAATATGGCGGCCAGTGAATACCTTCTATAGACCTTTCCAATGTTTACAAAATCACAGTCCAGCGTGCGATCTTCACAGCCCAGCACGTGCGTGTTCGTCGCTTCGGAAAGCGAGCAAAGCACGCGCCATACGCACGAACGCTCAAAATGGCACCGGCCACAAGCTCGTTTTTGGAAATATAGCCCCGTGCGCGACCGAAAGCGTCGCTGTGGTCGGCCTTCCACGATTGGCCGAACGCTGACTATGACGTCGGAAAGGGGATTTTCATTGACGGAAATAAGAGGAATGAAAGAACTTTAATTTTGACGGTGTTGGAAGTGTTCCTCTGAGAGCGCAATGATTTCAAGCTTCCACCATGCTATTTACAAACACCATCGAACTTGTTGTTTGCAAGGTAATGACGTCACAAGGGGGAACCACAGGAGGGCGCCACCAAAACTTCGCGCCGCTAATACCTTCCTGCCATTTCATCTTGTCGGCGGCTACGTGCGCGATCAAAAGCGTCGCGGTGGTCGGCTTTCCACGATTGGCGGAATGCTGACTATGACGTCAGCAAAGGAGTTCTCATAAACGGAAATAAGAGGAACGTGAGGACTTCAATTTTGACGGTGTTGACAGTGTTGGTTCAAGAACGCTATGATTTCAAGCTTCCGCCATGCTAATTGCAAGCACCATCGAAGTTGTTGTTCGCAAGGTAATGACGTCACGAAAGGTAACCATACGAGGGCGCCACCGAAACATCTCGCCGCTAATCGGGCCTAATCGTGCCTAGTGAACACGTAGTGTTAATCTCTCATCTCAAAACTTGAGCTAAAAGAATTCCATATTTTCTATTGATGTCTACAGACAATTCGTATAGTTTTAGAATCTAGCTCACGTAGCTAGTGAACCATACGAGGTGATGATATATTGCCTGTGGCACTCTGTCCAGACACGCAGGTTTAAGCGACGGCTAAACAAACGCACTAGACATATCTCGATTACCATCGACATCCCCGTAACATATGTACCCAACTTGCTGAGTGCCGTGCAGACACCGCAAAGGATATACATTTCGGAGCGTAACGATCGAGCCTTCGAATTTTGGGGCACGCTTCTGCTCAGGAGAGAGAGAGAGAGAAAGGGAGAGAATGTGGCGGCGCTTATTCTATCCAAATTAGCAATTCAAACGAGCATAGGAACTAATTAATGCCGAGTGCCGGTCGCACTCTGCAATTACCGAATCATCAACGCCGTAATCACTCCCAGCTAATTGAAATAGATTACTTACAAAACTCTTCCTCAAGCCGGGGGTTAATCAAGCAACCCCCGGCAAACCCTTTCCACCCCACAAAACAAAACCGATGCCCTAAACGCTAAAGATCATCGATACGATGAAGGCTATAGGGCTCGTTCAATTTGTCGCCTATAAAGACTTTTTCTCTCCGATGAATCGCGAACCTTTCGCGGCTCGTCCACGCGTACGGAATTGACAAAATGAAGGACGAAGGAGTTTGTAGGCGACTTAACGCGTTAAGTGCCCGTAGCTGCGAGTCGAAGGTAAGCGACTGAGACGCGAACTACGTGCGGCCGGTGCCGGGAGAGCGAGCCCCTTTTTGCGCAACCTTCAAATTTGTATGCGACCCCCGGTCCCCGTACTGACCCCCGCCGAAGCTCGGCACCCCGGAAACTGAAGGCGCTTCTAGGTCGACGTTTTGTCGTTTGTGTTGCTGTTATTCTTGTAGTCATCATTATTTGTTGTTTTCGTGTATGAAATATGGTGGACGGACTGAGTCAGTTTCTTTTGTAATTGCTATGTGCACGGCTCGGAAGATCGTGGAGCTTCAGCGCAGACGTAACTACGCGAGAGCCACGCACGCACGTGCAGCTCCTTCGCCTTTGAAACGTGCGCGCCGCCTCAAATTTGAGGTTGGCCATCGCAGCGAACGGCAATACGCCATCTATGGACGCGTTGTTGGTTTGCGCGGATCTTGGTCCTCGCCCGCGTCGACCTATAAATGCGCTATGTGGGGTTGTTCGTGAGTGTATAGTCTGTCGGGTCAATTCGTGGTTGCGAACCCAACTGGACTTGCACGCTACGACAACGTTTCGGGCTAAAGCCCTCCGGCAGATATGCTCAGACAGAATGCAACGGATTCTTGAGCTGTTTGTTTTATGGCTAATTCGGGTGGTCATTTCCCGGCAAAATATATTGCCATATCTTCGGCAAGGGCGTTCGCGTGGTCAAAGGCTGGCGGGTGCAAGCTCTTCAGGTGGCTCTTCTCAGGCGTGTGCCGGAAAGTTACTAGCACAATTTTTGCCCAAGAGGTAGGGCAGCTTGTCTGCCAGGCTGTATCCGGTATCGTCAGATCCGAATTGGGAAAGAGAACCAAACGAAACAATGCTCGCTGAAAGCGACAAATAGCGTGTTCGTGTTGTAAACGAAGCCATCGAGGCACACACCCATTTGTGCTCTGAGAAAAAAAGCGAAAACAATGACGATAAAAAATTTATGTTTCAAAGAAAGCCAGCATTTCTGCAAGAGTTTGTCCAGCCTGCGCAAGGGTAGTTTTCTCTGAAACACGGGCTGCATCATACATTACTTTGCTTTACAACTGTGCAATAACACTTTATTACACCGCTGAAAAAACTGTATGCATAGTGATGCAGTTCGATACTTGAATACGCATTACGATTTCAAGGGGGTGAACTCTAAAAAAACGTTTGTGGGTCTACTTTCCCGCACAACACTCGGAGAGCCAATCACCGCAACTTGCGGAGGCAGCTCAGCAAATGACACTGCCGAAACATATGTTTAGACCAAAAAACGCAGCCTGAGTTGTGACATTAAGCAATGCAAAACGTCACGCTTGCATTGCTTAATGTCACAATTTAGACTGCGTCTTTTGGTCTAAACATATGTTTCGGCATTGTCATTCGCTGAGCTGCCTCCGCAAGTTGCAGTGATTGGCTCTCCGAGTGTTGTGCGGGAAAGCCGACGCACGGGCTTTTTTTAGAGTGTGGGCCAGGGTGTAAGATAGACAGGTGGGGAAACGGCCCATAGAGGCCTACAGCAATGCTGTGACCGGATTGTGTACTCGTCTGCTTGCGGGTACCCCCGATTTGCGACAGATGGCGCTGCGGCGAGAAGAAAAAAAATCTCCGTCGGTTTAGCCGGTCGCCACCGGTCGCCCACCTGGAGTGAGAGTTCGCGGTGCTCCACATAGATGGCGCCACAAAAAAAAAAAAGAAACCCGAAAGGGACACAATCCGGTCGCTCATTTGGCTCTCGTTTCCCCACCTGTCTATCTTACACCCTGGTGTGGGCGCAATGAGAAGACTGGGGATTTCAAAGAGAGTAATAATTAACAATAAACAGAATATGAAAAGCGACGCTGGCAAGCCTCCTTAGGATCCTTATAAAATGGCAACAGTTTCTCGGAAATCGAAACAAAATTTTTTGAAATTTGACGCGCGTGCTGGCAGCATTACACTATACTCCGTTTCACCTTACGTTGTACCGCAGCGAAGGCTAAAAGCGCGAGCTCGTGGCTCTGGCAGCTGCCCTTAATGCACGAGAGCTTCTGCCGCCGAGATGTGCCCCAAAGCAAGGAGCTCGCGCTTGTAGCCTTTCCTGCGGTACATCATAAGATGAAAGTATAATTTATTCATCTGCCCTTTTATTGATTTTATAATTTAAGATCCTGCCAGCTGTACAGACTGTGGTAATGTTAATATTTTGAAAACTTTTGTGAAGCAGCTTGTGTTTACACACATCTCAAAGAGTCATAATTTTTACTGTTGGCGCATACAGCGTGCTCATTGTACCATACACTAATCGAGGAAGAAGTTAACAAAACTCACGCTCGACCCAGGCAAATAAAAACACCACTTGCCGGCGCTTTGTATTCGGATGGAGAAGGTCACGTGGTGCGCCGCCGGCGTGTTTTTGGACGCCGGTGCCACCGGCAAGGGCTCGCCGGCGATTGACCATCCGAATTCGCCATTACTCGCTGCCACGGTAAATGAAGTTCCGGCCCAAAACGTCGCTTCTTAAACTTTCGCCGTGTCGATGTCGGTTTGAGGCACACTGTTTTATGTTATACAATTTGCGTCCAAGTTCACGCTCCTTGAGATGTATATGATATCCCACTTAAAGCAAAATACAGCAAGTATAATTAAAAAATCTCCCTTAACTAAACTCGGATTAGTCTATAAACATACGAAAGAGCAGAAGCGTTGAACAATCACTTTTATGGTGCCCTTGCATCGACATGGTCATTATTATTTTACGCATCGGAGATCTGGGCTGGCTTTCAGACTTGTGCTTCAAGCTGCTTGTGTCTCATTGAAAAATTGAAGTGGCTATCTTTACCAACTTATATTTTACACGCTTCTACATACTTTATGTGGGCAAAACGAAATCAAACTGCATGTTTTGAATGTTTATACAGCGTGACATCTGTGTGCTCTTGAAACAGGGCTACACTAGTTCAGCACTAAGGACGGGAACCTTTGCAGTGCAGTACGATTTCTAAGTTGCAATTAATTAGGTGCACCGCGCAGTAGTGATTTTACACGACAGCATTCGCACGTCCAACGCTCATCCGACTCGAAATTTGTAGGGTCAGGGATTGGAGATAGGGGACTTTACGCAATCGTAAATGTGACACAGCCATGCGAATACAAAAGGCTTCATTTGTTAGGTCTGGGGGCCGATTAAAAGTTTAAACCCAATTAATCGCGACACTTCGAATAGTTAATCGATTATTCGGTCGCTCTGATTTCCAGGCATAATATTGCCAAAAGGGCGAGAGTATAATTTTTAGGCTCTTTTTTTATGATAAACACCGCAATGTACTACGTACATTATCGTGCTCCTGATTATCTGCAATTAAGTACGATAAAAAAAACACTCGTAGATTATTCTTTTAGCTAGAGTTTCCTGGTATTCTTCGAAATGGGGGAATTTCTTGCGTCTTCACACTCATCCTTGCTGCACTATAAACAGACGCTCGAGAAACGTGAGCACTGAGATGGCCATCACAGTTTTCCGTTCGTCACGTTCGCTGTGGAACGATACAACGGCACACCCAGACTTTTCCCTTTAACCATTCAATACCGCTTGCCGTCGCCACTGAGCGTGCGATAAGTGGCTGGAGTTGCGAAGGTCGGCTGCCTTGAGAGGATTGACAACGTCGGTAGTACCAAACACTTTGCTAAACTTCGTTTCACCTTAGGTCCGAGCGCGACCGATGTTATGATCGAAAGGACCAATCAAACGGTGCAAAAAACGCAACGTCATGGCGTGATTTCTGCACTTGATAGGACGAGCCGGCGAAGGAGAACGCACACAAAGACGGTGAACACCGGCTGGTCCTATCAACTGCAGAGGGCACGCCATGACGTTGTGCCTCTTTTGCTGTTTGATTAACCCTGCTTGTCATAATAACATAGGGCGCGGTAGGACCAAAGGTGAAACGAAATATAGAGTCATCATGGCGAGACCGACCTTAACGAGGGATTATGATAAATATGTCGACGGCCGTCGACGCCAGAGGAGCGAAGAAAGAAACCCTAAACCGTGACAGGTGTGCCTCCGACTGGGTGTGATAATAGGGAAAATAAAGCTGCGGGACTCGAGATTTTTGTTCCTTTTTTGGGGAATGTGCGCGTGCCTGGAACCTGCTGTCCTTGAGGAGCTTCTTCTCCGCGCGGGAGGCCGGGCTCCTGCGTGTCGTGGACAGCTCTAGTGGACAGGTCGTAGACGCCGTCGGCTTGCTACGCTGTATCCAAGAAAAGCCGGATGGTTTTTTGTTGTTTTTTTCATAAATTCTAAAAGGCCTTGGAGTTGGAACCAGCACTAGCTTAACCATGACGAATGATGTCGCTATTTTTGTTTCCCGCCGACGATCAGTATAACGTTTGCATTTTGGAGATCGGTGCACGTCAATAATAAATGCACAAAAACAAAGTTTATTTTTGTATTGGTTTACAAACTTTCAAGTTCAACCGATTAAAAAAAATCATCGCGATTAAAGCATTAATCAAATCATTGGAAGGTTAATCGATCACTCGCCCAGCCCCCGTATTTTTAGCGCGCTGGGGTACGATCATTGCCTCGGTGAACATTAGAGTCTGAAGTCGAGACATAAATATCCTGCTGACAAAAGATGCCTTTGACGGAAACTGCGGTGACAGAAACACCGATAAGCTGTATTAACTAGCGCTGGGCGTCGATTAAAATTGTAACCAGATTAACCGCCGCCCTTTAATCGGTTAATTAATCGCTTAATAAGCCTCGTTCATTTGCATGCATCATATGCTTAGAAAGACTTATTAACCTTTTTTTCTATGCTGGATATGTGATAAACGGCGCAGTATAAAATTTCGATTATGAACCAACCTCCATGTGTAGTTGAGAACAACTCAAAAGCACTCACACTCACAGATTCTTAATTTAGGTGCATAAGGCAAAGGGATTCGTTGATATTCTCCGGCAAGAATGACCTCCTTTGATTGTTCACAATAGTCTATGCGGCGCTAAACGGACACTCACATGACGTTGAAGAGGCCGGGACACGTGTAACCGTCTGCACTTGTCTGGAGTTACAAATCTCGCCCCTACAGTTTACTTTAAGTTAAAATTCAACCTAAACTTTGCCCTTTTTACAGGTATAACCGTACACGTCTGTGTGATAAAAGCGTTTAATTTTTACTTTTTTTTTTTGTTCGTCAAAATTTTACTGATTAACCGGTTCAAAAAATAAATAGCGATTAAAGCTTTAATCGATTAATAGGTAGGTTAATCGATCAATTGCCCAGCACCAGTAATAACGCACTGTTGTAGCACGTGACCCTTCAATTTTTAACAACGTGTCGTCTTATGTTTTTTTGCGGACAAATATTGAAGTTTCCTAACTGGGCCCAGAGCGCGACTGTGACGATGTCAACGGCGGCATACAATTGGTCCTAATGGACGTGGCCGCTTTTTTGAAGGGTAACTCCGGTACAATTCCTCGATTTTTGTGATACGGCTGTTTTTAGTGAAGGAAGTGTCCCTGAATTACGAGGTGTAATTTGTTTTTTCTGGGTGCCTTGTGTAGTTTTGTAGATATCTTATATCGAAGTTTTATTTTGGGGGTCTACGGCGAAACCGAAACTACCGACTAAAGCATGATGGCGACCCTTGTGATCAGCTGCATGGCCATCGTGTGACGAAAAGTTTGTATACCGCGGTACCGCAAAACGTACGACTGGCCTAGTCGCAAGAGCAGTTCCGATGAGTCAGGTGAGATGCTACGACTGTTTTACTGCTTTGCTTCCTAGATATCATATGAACGCGCAACTCTGGCTCCCTACGGGAGTCAGAGTTCCGCGTTCATCCCCGTAGCGCCCTCTTTCCTGCACGGCATGTTGATCCTGCTCCTCACGAGACTGAATTCGGCGAATAGCGGCGCCGCGCGTTTGAGGCGCGCGGCGCGCTCAAAAGCAGGGGAACGTACGCCGGGGCTCGTGCAACGTCTACTTTCCTGCACGGCATTTGATCCGGCTCCTCACGTGATCGGATCGCGGCGAATAGCGGTGCGGCGGCATGTGGAAAACAGACGTGAAACTCTGGCTCACGTAGGGAGCTTATACAGGAACTTTAGCCTATACACAGCTTGCCCGTAACATATACTGTAGGGGTGCACAACATGCGGCCCACGGACATGACACTGCGAGATATTCTCAAGACGGCAATCAGTGCGATGATGCCAGATATAAAAAACCTGTCTGCCAGTTATTAGAAACCTGCGTAGTTCCCAATAACTTTTTTTTTTTTTTGGGGGGGGGGGGGGGGGGGGCGCGTCATTTTGAATTATGCAGCCCTGATTTGCGGCTATGCCAGTATTTTGTGTGCCACGAGCGTTCGCTTCACAGTGTTAGTTTCGCACCGCAGAAGTAGTGGCTCGAGGGACCCAGTAAGTATAGAAATAACCGTCAGTACCATGGTTGGCCTGACAGACGTCCTCGCATCCTCAGACAAAGCTCCTACCTGACGTCTGCAAAGAATGGCGATCTCGATGGTGTGGAATACACGTTGCAGAAGCACTGTGGACAGTGGCGTAGCCAGGATTTTATTTCGAGGGGAGGGGAGGGATCACTGGCATTATTGCCCCCCCCCCCCCCCCAATGACGAAGCAGGGTGAATTCGGCGGTACGGATGCTCTCGCAAATATTAAGGAGGCGCACTTAAGATAAAACGGGTAAAGCTGCACTGTCATTTTTCAAAACGGAGCAGGCTTCATTTACAGGAATATGGGCGCAATGGCTCACTGTTCTACTGCCATCGCGGTTGCGGCCCACCAACTTTAAAAGCTTCCTCACAGCCCACAGCTCCCTCCTCTTTTTGAGGTACCACTGCATTACCAACGCGTGCCGGCCAGACAAAACAAAAGGACAGCTATACTTTCACTAAAAATGAGACAAAAACACACACACAAAAAAAAATGTCGACGCTGAAATCTTAGAGCGAGCGTCCACTCACAAACACGAAGCAATATTCCAAGCCACCATTAAAATGGCCGAGACAGCGGAAGTTGAAATTCAGATGCCGCGAGTAACAAGTCGGCAACGTCAGCGTTCTAACATTCCCACTGGAAGCACGGAAGAGCATTTTAAACGCTCCGTGCTCCTTCCCTTCATGAAATACCTGATCACACAGTTAGACGAGAGATTTAAAAACTACCGGCGTACGTTGCAATTACTTTCATCGCTTCTGCCTGCGAAGATCTTGGAAAGCGGAGCAGCTCCCGGCGCTGAAGAGTTTTTGGATCTCTATTCAGGCCTGGTTTCAGTTCCTGTACTCCAATGCGAGCTGCTCATATGGGCTGCCAATTGCCAGAGGGAAAAACGTGAAACGCCCGTCTCGTCTGCGCTACAGGCGGTCGCCCTCTTTCCGGCCGGGCCCTCTCCCCAAACGTCCATCGTCTCCTCAAGATCCATGCGACTCTGCGCGTAACAACGACGGAAGCTAAGCGCTCGTTCTCTTCACTACGACAGTTGAAAACATACCTGAGAACGTCCACTTCGAATGAGCGACTGCTCGCTCTAGCGTTTTTTAATATTCACCGCGACGTTGAAGTTCGAGCGGTGGACGTCCTGGATATTCTTTGCCGTGAACGCAGGTGGCTGCATCTTAGTATGTAGGCGCTTGGCGTAAATGAAATGATCAAGAGTGACTGCAAATTGCTTTCTGAAATAACTAGTCACAGTTACTTTTTTATTCCAGGTAATTTCTAGTCGAAAGCACGTGATTCTGATCAGTACTCATGGGTGTGAGTGAGCGCAGCGCCACCCGTTGCTCACAGTGCAGTTGTTTTTACAATTCATTTAATATTACTTACATCACTGACATTGTTTTATATTATCACCATATGTTCTTTTTGTTATGTTCGCTTTGGTTTGATTGAACTGTGTATTTTAGTAAGGGTAGTTTGTTATACTTGGCCTTGAAATTACCATCCTTCACCCCTCAAATGTTTCGAAATATCCGTTCTCTATATATCTGAGATCAAGCTCCGCATCCCATCAAATAAACGTGAATGAAGAAATATTGCCTATTTTATTTATATGAGCATTTCTACCACACAAGCACTTTTCGCGAAAGCATACAAGTTGGAGATAGTCCGCGCTCCCCCTTTGTTCCATGCCCCTTGCTATGGGCAAGAAAGAGAGTGCCCCCCCCCCCCCCCCGCCGCCCCCGCGGCTGCTCTGAAGCGTTGTTCCGCAGAACGATGGAGTGTTCACGCTAGAAATGCATGTCTCAAAGCCAGGAGTGCGGGCTAGCTCGCGCTTGTAGCTTGGGCTGCAGTCTCGGTTTACGAGCGTTCCCCGCCAAGTCACATTCAGGACCAAGTACTGAAAGTGACTTGCCATACTGCCGCAAACTGGCGCTGCTTCTTACGAACTCATGACGTGACGGCATTCCAACGGAGCTCCACAGACCGCCACAAGAAGCAATTTTGAAATCGCTTTATTCGTTTTAAAATTAGTTCCCTTGCCTTCTCTGCCTGCAGCCCAGAAACACTGGTCTATGAGAGTGTTTCTGGGCGGCCGGCACAACATGAACACCATCTAAACAAATAAATAAAATTATAAACATTTCATTTTCGATTCCTCTTTGATGCACATTTATGCCAAAAAGCGAGTTCGCCACAATGAACGCAGGCTCAGCGCAGCTTCAGAGCCAGCCCTCACTTATCTTCTGAGAACTACAATCTTGGTGGTGTGCAATGCACGCTGCAGAAGCGTTGTGAAAGCTAATCGTAAAGGCTGGTTCACACATCTGCGTTGGTTGCGTTCGCATGCAACCGAAACGACCGTAACGACAAAGTCACCGGGACAAGCGTTCGCCGAACACAGCATGGCAAGTGATGCAAGGGGTAGCTTCGCGAAGCAATACATGAGCCACGGTTGTTGCGGTGTTTTTGTCGTTACGGTCGTTTTGATTGCATGCGAACGTAATCGTTGCAAGTGTGTGAACCAGCCTTAAGCTCGCGCTGAGCAATGTTTTTCACTTTACACGAGCTTACTGGCACTATACTCCGTTTCACCTTATGTTGTACCGCAGCGAAGGCTAGAAGCGCGAGCTCATAGCGTTGGCAGCTGCTTTTGGTGCACGAGAGCTTGTGCCGCCGAGATGCGCCCTAGAGCAAGGAGCTCGCGCTTGTAGCCTTTACTGCGGTACAACACAAGGTGAAACAGAGTATAGTGGGACTCAAGGATACTCGCACGCAACGCCACTGGCCAAGAAACTCCTTTGTTGCTGTGTAATTTCGAGGACAAAAGCGATCATTTTCATTTAATCTCTCCTTTGCAAAATTTGATGACGTAACGTGGGGATCGCAGTACACCCCAATGACGATATTTGAATGCGGTTCATAGATTGGACCCGAGTATTGCGTGGGCACTCGATTTGGGCTCGTGATAATTACTAGCTCGAGAAGCATGCGGGCAGTGGCCCGTGTCCAATCGCTGCAACGACGACAATAGCCGAGCCATAACAATGTCTGGAACTCAGCGCGTGTCCTGTGCTTTGCCAACCCCAGCGTGTGGCTATGATCAACATCGGCGGCATATAATCGGCTGCAGATCACGTGGCCGCTTGCTCTGGCTGCGAGTTGAGGGGGTGAACGCTGCTCGTTTTTCTTTAAATTGTTTTGGGACTTCTATAGACCTTTCCAATGTTTACAAAATCACAGTCCAGCGTGCGATTTTCACAGCCCAGCACGTGCGTGTTCGTCGCTTCGGAAAGCGAGCATAGCACGCGCCATACGCACGAACGCTCAAAATGGCACCGGCCACCAGCTCGGGAACGCGACAGAACAGCACACGACAAAACAGCACGCGACAAAATAGCACGGTTAAAACAGCACGCGTCAAAACAGCACAGGGTCAAAACAGCACGGCGACAAAACAGCACGTGCCAGAATAGCACGCGACAAAACAGCGCAGCGTCAAAACGGCACAGCGACAGAAGAGCACGTGCCAAAACAGTACGGCGTCAAAACGGCATAGCGACAAAACAGCACGCATGTAGCGACTTCGCGCGCGCTCTTCACCTCTCTCTGCGCGAATAATTTCGAACCTCCTTGACCCTTTCATTTATTGTCGCTAGGTTATAAAGAAATTTATTGCCTATTTCAGTGCTTACCAAACTCCGCAACCCGGAGACCGCCCCCCCCCCCCCCCCTTTTCCCAGACACACACACACCATATAAAATACCGCGTCACGACCCCGCTTGAGCTTTTCATGGGGCTATAAGAGTCAGTTTCAATGATGAATACTAGTAGCAGTTCACATAATAAAATGTATGCTGAAACTAGCTAGACTGAAATCCATAAAAAGAATACTGTTGTCAGCAGCAATTGCATTGCGACCCCACACTGGGTATGTCGGACCTACCGTTTGGAATTTGGAATGCACGGAAGTTACTAGTGAACCACAATTTCTAGCACTACAGGAGTCATCGATCGGCATCCAGCGTAAAACCTTCTCGTAAGGTGGCAGGCGGAAAGCTCTCAACAATTAAAAGCAATTGTTCGAACCCCCTTTTATAGCGAAGCTGTTGTTGGTACGTTTGTCGGATTTTTCCGTGTCGTTGATAGTCAGTATATTTAGGGTTCAGCGTTTTCGGCTTAAACCAAATAAAACCAGTAAAAGTACGCCGAATTCATTTTTCAAAATTCGGTATTAACTGAAAAAGGTCAGTAATTTCGAGGGCGTTCAGAGGGGTAGGGGGGGATTTGACTTATTACTGACCGTATGACTACTTCCTTTACTTCCTTTCGCAGTCTTCAGCTTGTTTCCGAGATCGGTTCAACTTTCAACGAAAGCTCCGCCGCAGGGGTCTTCAAGACAAAATGTGGGTTTTCACCTGATAGGGATTTGTGAGCCGAATTCTTTGTTCAAAGAAGAGAGTTTAATGGTAAACTGAACAATAAAAATCAAGGGCGTCCGTTAATGCCGCACATTTTTTAACACCCGATAGCTTCCGTCTGCTAGCGGAGGGCTTAAATACGATTGTTTTATTGTCGTTTTTGTGGTCGCCGCGAATTTACCATCTCTCGCAGTCGTGAAAATGGGGGGGGGGGGGGGGGGGGGAAACGCAATGAGTACAATGCTTGCAAATTTCTGGATTTTGATATTTGCTGTCCGACCGAAGTGGTCATTAAGCTCATGTTCGTCCTGTGTACAAGTACCGAGCACACGACGATAATGCTAGTTCACGATAGGGCCCCAGTGCGTCTTGCAGAACAGGTCGCGTCGGCTGCCACAGACAGCAACAAATAAGAAAACCAGTACCTGATTTACTCACTATACTTTTAAAACAAACGCTTTTAAATATTGCATTTTCGTCAATATACGGGTTTTTGTAAATAAACCGAAAAGAACCGAGAATTTTATGAATCTTCAAATATGCACCGCAATAAACCGTAAAATTCTGTTTGGAATAAAAACCGAAAGAAGTACGCCGAATTTCAAAATAATAAAAATCGAAAACGTCGAACCATAGCTATATTTTTAATGTACTGTTTTGACGCTGTGCTGTTTTGTCGCCGTGCTGTTTTGGCACGTCCTCTTTTGTCGCTGTGCCGTTTTGATGCTGTGCTGTTTTGTCGCGTGCTATTTTGACGCGTGCTATTATGTCGCAGTGCTGTTTTGACGCTGTGCTGTTTTGACGCGTGCTGTTTTGACCGTGCTGTTTTGTCGCGTGCTGTTTTGTCGTGTGCTGTTCTGTCGTGGTGCCCACAAGCTCGTTTTTGGAAAGGTCTATTGGCGACGTGCGCGATCGAAAGCGTCGCTGTGGTCGGCCTTCCACGATTGGGCGAATGGTGACTGTGACGTCAGCAAAGGTTTTCTCACCGACGGAAATAAGAGGAATGTAAGAACTTCAATTTTGACGGTGTTGGCAGTGTTGCTTTGAGAGCGCTATGATTTCAGGCTTCCACCATGCTCATTACAAACACCATCGAACTTGTTGTTCACAAGGCAATGACGTCACGAAAGGTAACCAAACGAGGGCGCCACCGAAACATCTCGCCGCTAATAGACCCTTTCCGAAATTCAGTGCCATCTGGTGGTTCGTCAAGCAGTTTAGGTTTTGCCCTATCAATGGCGGAGATGAACTTGTGTCGGCACCGTCACTTTCGCAAGTCAACGGCACGCGAAGAATTTTTCAGTGTGAGTTCTTTCTCGATCAGTTTCAGTTCGATGGTGACCAAGAACCTGCATTCAGAACAAGGCTCCAACCCACTCAGATGCCTCGAGAAAATTTTATACACCAAAGGGCTTTAAAGCCAATTGTGCGCCGCCCACAGGTTGACTGAATCTGAGTTATTAGAAATAAACGCTTACGTAGCTCTTGTGTTCCATTCCTACGTCGCGTCGTGCTGACCCCCCGAATATACAGGCCTCGCATCATCCGCTTAGGAGCATCTTCAACGTCTTCCTTCATCAGTCACTAGAAGGCCGCCATTGGTATGGCACAGATGCCGTTCCAAAGATGATGATAGTGATCAAAGTGGCCAGACTGAATTTCGGAAAGGGTCTATTGCGTGGGGTGAAAAACGAACGCGAGTTTCATAGGTCATTAACGTCAGGGATCCGTTTTAAGCGGTATTTGCGCAAAGTACAATAATTGTTGCATCGCCCCTTTAAGCTGAGTTCGCAGCCAAAGCTACAAGCTCGAGCTAGCTTTCGCTCCTGGCTTTGAGACGTGCATTTCTAGCGCGAGTGCTCGTTCTGCGGAAGAACGCTTCGAAGCAGCAACCTCGAGCTCTCGTGCTTGTGGCATTGGCTCAAGAGTTAACTTTTGACCGGAGTTGCCCTTTAAGTCACGAGTTGCTGTCATAAAGCTGCCTGACTCTTATTCAGTTCATCCAACAGCGGTTCGCGCGTAGAGGCCACGCAATGCGCGTTTCATATATAATAAAAGTCTACGCTTTCTATTAAATAGAGTGTAAAAAAAAAATCGGACACGCCCTACGGGGTTTATTTAAAAGCATTCGGAGATGGTAGCGAAAGGGCGAAAGTTTATGACTTGGACAGGGGATGCAATCTATTTTCATAGGATGGGGAAGAAAGGGGAAGTTCTGAAAACACTAGCGCCGCAATATTAATGGGATGACGATGAAAGCTAATTGCCCCCATGGACATGAAAGCCACTTTAAAGCTCGCACGTAAGAAAGCACGACCGCATTTGCGTTGTGTGTCATTCCAACAGAAACAAGCCAACATAAAAGAGGATCAGCGTCATTAATCCCGACGTTTCAACGCCGCCCCCGAGACGATCCCCGGAAAGAAGACGCAGACGCGAACATGCTCTACACACCGTGTATACATCTAACCGAGACAACGCCGCAACATTACTGTACATCTCCGCAGCCGCTAGCGTGGAGATATACACACGGCGGCAATGAACTTCTTCCCTCCCACACACGAAGCACGCGCGCACGTGGAAGCTAGCCTCAGCCTGGCGTTGGTGCCGTCCAGCAAATCACGCAAACAACCCCATTATGCAGATGCTCGACCAGCCGACGAGCGGCTCGCTTCTTTCTTCCGAGGCCCGTCGCGTGGTACAGCACTGAGGCCGCTGCTGTTGCGCCCGGAGCGGTTCTCTTCAGGCGCTGCTGATCCTGGTTCAAGAACTCAGCTGAACCGGCACGAGGGGGGCCCCCTCTTGCGCAACCGGCGAGCGCCTTGCGCTGCTACGATCGGCCGCCGAGGCATCAAGGGTCCGGCGGAGCTCGGCGGCGATCCCGCTGACCCAGCGCGTTGCCGGGGCTAATGATGCTCCACGTGCCATTAATCCGACCCCCCCTCTCGTCCTCGCTAACCCCACGGGGGCGAACACGCCCACTCCTCCGCCGCGGTGGCATGGAGAGCCGTCTGTGCTGGTTTGCGGACGGTAGATCACGGACGTGACTGAAGGCCGGGCTTCCCGTCGCCGCCGATGGCTTGCATCGTACGTTAGGACTGGGGATATCAACGCTGTCAAAGCTACTATACTCTGTTTCACCTTGTGTTGTACCGCAGGAAAGGCTACAAGCGCGAGCTCCTTGCTCTAGGGCACATCTCGGCGGCACAAGCTCTCGTGCACCAAGGGCAGCTTCCAACGCTATGAGCTCGCGCATCTAGCCTTCGCTGCGGTACAACATAAGGTGAAACGGAGAATAGTGCGAGCACGTGGCTTCATTTATATACTTCGTTTCACCTTATGTGCGAGCGAAGGCAAAGCTGGAAGCGCGAGCACGAAAGCTCCATGCGTTCAGGCTTTGCTCGAGCGCGCGAGCTGGGGAGAAACGCAAAAAGCGCTGGTCTCGAGCTTCTAGCTTTGGCTTCGCTCGCAGATAAGGTGAAACGAAGTATAGTGGTTTCGTCTGCGCGCGAACGCGTGCAAATGATCGGCGAAATTAAACCCCGTGCTCGCGCCAGCAGCTTTGACAGCATTGTATTGGCGACGTGAGCGATCGAAAGCGTCGCTGTGGTCGGCCCACCACAATTAGCCGAATGCTGACTATGACGTCAGCTAAGGAATTATCATCGACGCAAATAAGAGTAACGTTAGAACTTCAGTTTTGACGGTGTTGGCAGTGTTGCTTTGAGAGCGCTATGATTTCAGGCTTTCACCATGCTCATTACAAACACCATCGAACTTGTTGTTCACAGGGTAATGACGTCACGAAAGGTGACCAAACGAGGGCGCCACCGAAACATCTCGCCGCAAATACTAAGTAAGTATGAACTAGGGTGCCTCATGTGCGCTTTGCTTAGGGTGGAGACATCTGGCCATTTTGTCTCACACTTTTATTTTTCTTTTTTGTTCAGAAGCGCGTGAAAGCGCGTGTCCCTGCACGCGTTTGTGGCGCTGACTGTGCTGTGGCGTCATTTTAGTTTCGTCGATTTCTTTGTATTTTACCCGTGAGCGCGTGCTGTCGGCATCGGGTACTACAAAGGGTGGCATCACCCTAAACAGAAGGACATTGAGGCACCCTAGTATGAACTAGGCAATGGCTGCATTTACATGGACGCGACCGTGGCGCATCGAGTCGAGATTTGGCTATTTCGATTGGTAGCAGATGGGTAGAACAGGAAGAAGTAGGAAGACATGCTGCGTGCGGTTGGTCCTTGCTCGGTTCAATGAGCTACGATTGCATACATGTAAACGTAGCCATTGAGGCACCCTAGTATGAACAAGTATGACCATACAGAGCCGTATATTAGGAGAGTTTGGACAATATTCGGAGCAAAGGCCGCCGCCAGCGCCGAATATTCCCCCCACGCTTAGAGCGTAAACTAAATTTGTGACACAGCGTCGACCAATCAGGAGACCTCTACTCCATCTCACAAATGTCGACAGTGAAGACAAAGGCACAGGCGCGTGAGCCTAGCTCAGCGAAACGCTATTGTTTGTACGAGACCTCGTGCATAGGAGGCACTTTCCAAAGCCACGCGCTCGTGCCCATGCCTTTGTCTGCACTGCTAGAACAGCGTCCTGAGACTGGCTGAAAAAAGCAGTGCAAAGGGTGGGGTGCGCGAGCGTCTTGAGACGCGGCGTTCCGCTCGGCACGGCTCAAATTATACTTCGTTTCACTTTACCTGCGAGCGAAGCCAAAGCTAAAGGGGGGGTCTTGAGACGCGGCGTTCCGCTCGGCACGGCTCAAATTATACTTCGTTTCACTTTACCTGCGAGCGAAGCCAAAGCTAGAAGCGCGAGACCAGCGCTTTTTGCATTTCTCCCCAGCTCGCGCGCTCGAGCAAAGCCTGAACGCACGGAGCTTCGGCGCTCGCGCTTCCAGTTTTGCCTTCGCTCGCACATAAGGTGAAACGAAGTATAGTCGTGGCACAAATTTAGAGCACGCGACCACCGCTAGGGGCTGTTTCGCGGCCTGTGGTTGGCCCGAGATGCTCGCCTATTCAAACCAATGTATGGCCAAACTCTCTCAATAAACGGCTCTGTGACCATAGCCTCTCTCCTCTATACTGACAAAGCCTGGCAGATCGCCACGAGACGCGGCCGCCAAAAGTGAAAAGGTAAAGGGGCAGACAAGAGTCATGCAACGGGCGCCCCGCTGCGGCGAGACGCCGAAACACACTTGTCCCGAGCGATGGAATGTCCGCTCGTGCTTCTCGCGTTCCTCAGTCTACCGCTTCTTTTCTTTTTGGGTTCAAAAACCATGTTTCGGGTCCTCGCCGCTGCAAAAGTTGTACGCTGACTATTAGCGATGAGTAGAGTGCCTTCATACACACGCGCGCTTTTGCTTGAGTGGTGACATCTCAGCCATTTTTACGCCCAATCGTTTTTTATGCATTTTGAAGTACACGCAATCCGGTGTCAATCAGCTCGAGCGCGTAGCTTTGGCTAATGCAGAGACGCCATTTTAGCGCCCAAGTCACGCACCCAGTGCGCGAGAGCGTCACGCGCTGAACATTCAGTGCAACAATGGATGTCTTCACCTTGAGACAGACAGACATGTAGGCACCCTAGCGGTGAGATGTTTCGGCGGCGCCCTCGTTCGGTTACCTTTCGTGACGTCCTTACCTTGTGAACAACAAGCTCGATGGTGTTTGTAATGAGCATTCTGGAAGCCTGAAATCATAGCGGTCTCAAAGTAACACTGCCAACACCACCGAAGTTGAAGTTCTTACATTCCTCTTATTTCCGACGATGAGACACCCTTTGCTGACGTCATAGTCAGCATTCGGCCAATTGTGGTGGGCCGACCACAGCGACGCTTTCGATCGCTCACGTCGCCAATAGGCTCCCCGAGAAATGCTCTGTGCTACCAGATCCTCGCGCTCCAAATCTGCGACCGGGCACTCTATGGCTCTGTCATCGAACTGCCAGGCTTTGTGAGTATAGAGGAGGCTGTGGTGTGACACAGTGTATAGGTTTCCCACGCGCAGTTCACGATACCTCGACGCAATGCTCTTTCCAATGACGCTGTTACTCAGGGATCCCGAAGGCGCCCGAATTATCCTCTTCTAATGTTTTAACGCGTAATGCTGTCCTCACTAAAGCTAATAGGCCGATCTCACAATCCAGTTTGGGTACGCCACCACTGCCGCAATGCATCGAGGTCAGAGCTCGGCGTCCTGACGCCCCCGCATGCTCTCGCCTACTCCTCAGTTTCTCGCTACATATTCACTGACAAAGTGAGAACGGCAACGCTTATCTTTCCAACTACCGGCCTCAAAAGCGTCACCATGCCTTCTGTCGTGCTCTGACTGCGCGCGTGCTCGACGTGAACGAGACGCCGAAGCCTTGGACACCGTGATCGTTTTTACTGGCTGCGAGTTCAGGGGTTTAAAGGGATACTGAACCATAGAATTTAGTGTCCATAATAAGTGGCGCACGTTCTTTCCACGAGCCAACAGCCGCCGGTGTGCGCGAGCACACGCAACAAAAATGACGTCAAAGATCTCCATTCGCGGTTAAGATGGCAGTGAAATGCATGGGCTTCGGGCAAAAGGAGAATAAAGACACGTTTTTCATCTATTCAGTGGTGTCTGGTGTAAAAGGTAAGTGATTAATTGGTCTAACAAGCATGTAGATTTCACTTGTAGAGATGAAAAGCCTGTCTTTATTCTCCTTTTGGCCCGAAGCCCATGCATTTCACTGTCCTCAAGCGCGAATGGAGGTCTTTGACGTCATTTTCGTTGCGAGTGCTCGCGCACACCGGCGGCTGCTGGCTCGTGGAAAGAACGTGCGCCACTTATTATGGACACTAAATTCTATGGTTCAGTATCCCTTTAAAGCTTCTCGTGTGTCTCGAACAGACCTTTTGCGACAAAACCGGTTTTACACCCTTTTATTGGAGCCGAGGCAGCTGTTTCCTTAGGAACCCGTACGTTGCGACCCGTTGCAGGGGAAATCGGTCGGACTCGACGCAGGTGTGTGAGTCGCCCTTTACACGCGCTGCACGTGCTGGCATCTGCAGTAGTAACTGTTCTACAGCAAAAGTCTGAAACAAATTGCGTCTTGCGCGCGCGTTCGTCAAAGCCTTTTTTTTTTTTTTGTGGGGGGGGGGGGGGGGTTTACTTCGATTTATACGGGAAAGACGAGCGCGTGCGGCGCGCATAATTACATTCCCAGCATTCTCTTTGATGCGTGGTTAATTTAGCGATGCGGAGAGCAAGTCGTCTGCTCCTTGCGCACGGGTTGCGGTGACGTCAGAACTTTGCCCAATTCTAATTGACTTTGATTGAAAGGATAGTGGGTAGACTTCAACGCTAGACACCTTGAGGTCTACCCGCTTTTTTTTTTTTAATTAGCTACTAAGTGCTTGGCGTTCCGACATCATCGCAACCGCATCTCCAAGAAGCCGAAGTACTTGCTCTCCGCATGGTCTATTGTAGAGCCTTTGTACAGCCTCCCTACGAGAGCCAGAGTTGCGCGTTCGTCCTCGGCGGGTGGCCGTAGCGCAGGCTTTCCCGCACGGCCCTGGATTCTTTGCTTGCCACGTAACTGAATTCGGCGAATAGCAGAGCCGCGCGCGCCGTCGCGCATGGAAAACAGGAAAGGAGGAGAAGGAGGCAAATGCAGGGGAGCGTACGCCCGGGCGCGTGCAACGTCGGCGAAGCGACCGTGATGGGGGCTTTGCTGTACGGCACTGGATTCTTTACTTCTCACTTGATCAATCGCGGCAAATAGCGGCGCGGCGGTACGTGGAAAACAGACGGTCAACTTTGGCTCCCGTGGGGAGCCCTACAGGAACTCTAGTCTATTGTTTTTAGCGACTGCCATTGTGTGGAGAAAAAAACGAGGAATAATTCTAGGCGGAATTTACTGAAAATATAAAAATTGTTGCATCTATCCCTTAAAGTGGCACTCAAGTGAATTCTGAGATCGTCTATTTATGGTGAAAACGCAATCTACAAGCTCTAAGCATCATATAAAAAAATTACACTCAGGATTGCCGGACTCAAAAGATTGTCCGGTGATATCCGGAAGTTACTATGTTTTTCCGCTGGTCGCGTAGAGGGGTCCTAAATATAGTCAGATGTGGTATTTATTACGCTAAAGGACGCTCTAATATTCGTTAAATCAATTATTAACATTAATGTGAAACTTCACGCCAAAGTTCGCAGGTATGCCTGGCTAGTCGTGTCGTGACGTAACATCAGAGAGGGTAAGGTCAGAGTCGAGGGCGTTGACTTATACCCGGGTTTGATCAACATAGTGGATGGTGCGTACAAAGATCATCGACAAAGAATTGATCTTTCCTCTATGCCGTAAATCTTGTCTTTCGTAGAACGAAGTTATTTTACCAATATTTTACTGAGGCTACAGTCAAGAGCAGTCGTGGGTATCTTTGCATGATGTTACATCAGAGCTTCTACTCTTACCAACGAAATGCTGAGTGTTTTGCGGGTGCAATATCTGAGCAGTTGATCTCTGTTTAAAGTTAAATTACTTGTGCGGCGAATGATCGAAAATTCGGATATTGTGCGGATGATATTATAATAGTTTATTTTTCCATGAAGCATGGTGGAGCAAGGGGTAAAAGCCTCAGAGGAGGCTTGACCAGCCCTCGGTCCCGTACATTGGCATTGCAGCAAAAATGTGCACCGAGATTGCAAAACAGTTATTAATCACCTAAACAGATGGCATGCACAGTCGTTGCAGACAGGAATCCGAAAAAACACAAAAAGAGTGCATTCTATATAACCTAAACAAATTTAACGAATCATTTTAGTGGGGGAGGTAAATCACTGCTACAGATAAAGAGAACGCAAAGCCTTGAAGGAGATAGTATCAATGCAAATTTCTTTTCTAGAAGGAAATTTAGCAGTTTTGGTATGGTATATCGCAACATTTGCGTACCATAGTTAGTAGAACAGTAGACAACCTTCCAATACTCCATGTGTCTAGTTAAGGGAACATGTAGATTTGGTGTCAATGCCTCTAGAGTTGACAACCATTTATAATGTTTCCTTTTTTCTGATTTTAAACTCATAATCAATCTGTATTCATAAAGGCTATGCATTTTTAATACGCTAAACTTCTTAAACAAACTGCCTGTATGGAAATCATAAGGCAGGTTGCATATTATTCTAGCCATGTTCTTTCTGCAGTAAAAATAATGTTTGCAGGTTTGTGAATGTGTTTTACCCCAGACGAGGTTGCAGTAACTCAGATGAAAATAGAATAAAGAATTGTAAATTAATAGCTTCACACTGACTGGGAGTGTTTTGCCGTTACGAAATGTCAGACCTATGGTGGTTGATAATTTTGCAAGTAAGTGGTTAATGTGACTGTCCCACAACATATGTTCCGAAAATATGACTCCAAGACTTTTAAAATTACTGACGATTTCAATTGGAGTAGAGTCGAGCACAATGCTTCTCGTTAGAGTTACACACTTATTCTTGGGTCGAAAAATGATAGTTTTACTTTTATCAGTATTAATTTTTAAGCAGTTATCTTTTGCCCATGCCCCAAGTTTGGACAAAGTGTCATTGGCGATTGTGACAAGATCATCGCTATTATCGGAAGAAAAGAATAGGCTACTGTCGTCGGCATATATGACAAATTTTGCAGGACTTATGTTTACAATGTCATTAATGTACATATTAAAAAGAAACGGTCCAAGAATGCTCCCCTGTGGGACGCCTGAGTGAATAGGTTTAACGTCAGAAGAAAATTGGCCAATAGAAACATATTTGGCAACGGTGTCGCAAGTAGGGAGCGTAGAAGTTTTAAAGGTAACCCGCGGATACCATAAAGTTCAAATTTTTTTAAATCAGATATTCCTGAAAGCAATATTGTTGAAAGCAATGACAATATAATTTATAAGAATTTTTGAAAGGCAATATTTTACCGGACAATCCCTTTAAAAATTTAATCAAAGATCATGACGCTCCCCTCTTTCTGCGCCTTGAAGCAGACAACAGGAGGCGCCATCGGAGGATGTTTTCAAATAATAATTACGTCTCCTACACTCAAAGATGTGACGTTTTTGTCGAAGGGGAATGCACGACGCGCCTAAAAAGAGCAATAATAGCAACGTTTGAAATCTCCACGCAATGAGCTATTTCCATTAGTCCAATTTTATGGAGTTGGTAAGGGCCAACGAGGTAGAGGGGCTTAGAGCGATAAACTGGTATCCCGTTCACCAGGCAAAAGTGACCCCCCATTGGCAACCGCCATGTTGTACAATTTTGACAAGCACGTGACCATACCGACTTCTGAGGCTTTTACGCAAAACTGAGCCGAGATTTGTATCGCGATCGCTGTAAAAAAACACAATAAACTATTTTTGCAATACTGTTAGCCCCAGAGATCAGTGTCTAGCTTCGATAAAAACCCTAAATACTGCACCGCGGCTGGCGGCATCTAGCGGAGCCATTGCGAAGCTGCCCGAGTTTTTGTCGTAGAAGCGCACTTTGGACTTGAAACAAACGAAACATAACTTATCTCGCCGGTACTGTTATTAAAGATCAATAAGCAATTATTTCTGCGCGGTACTTCATTAAAATCTAGATGTACAACTAAGGGTCTCGTATCTAGTGGTCAAAAATGTACAACATGGCGGCGGCCAATTGGGGATCACTTTCAGCTGCCAGTTTATCGGCCCCTCTACCTCGTTGGTAAGGATCCAAATATCCCCCCCTTTCCCCCATCCCCCAAGAGGAAATATGGTCCATGCATTTCTATTGCTGTGAGTTTACCAGAACGTCTTGCTATATAGACCTGATTCTTTTTTTAGACTAAAGCCCAACAAACAATAAGCCATCAAAAACAAGCTTCTACAAAAAGCACTTGAGTGCCCCTTTAAGGAGTACTCCGGCGTTTTCTTCATAGTCCCCAGTCCCCGACTTGCCTGAAAATTTGCTAAACACACCAACAAACATCGCTGAAATAGTAATGAAATATTTGGCCAAACTAATTTTGTTTCGCGAAGTTATTGAATTTACATTTTTGGTCCTCACCATGTTTTTCAAAGTGAAAAGATGTGCTGACAACAATGAATAAGTGACTTCAGAAGAAGGCAGGTGTTAACTCTTTGGGCTGTAGACTTTGTTCCCATCTGACTATGAACAGTTTCATGGCGTCAAATGAATGCTTTGGAAGGTAGCTCCAGCTCCCGCGCAGCAGCATCGAAACAAATGCTCGGAATAGTTCATTTTTAGACAGCCCGCTCGAACCGCAAGCCAGCCATCCCGTGACGTCACGGCATTGATAAGCGCGGATGTATCTGAATCTTGGTTTTGGCGTCATTTTTATTTGCCGATTTCACAATAACTAATCTGAATTTCGCGATTTTAAGTAGCATACCGGAAAGAGTAAAGGACGCGTTGATTTCGAAAGTAAAGTTAGTTGGGGTAGCTCAAGAAATCGCCGGAGTACCCCTTTGAAGGTCTCTGCGCGTATGTATTTATGACTTAATAATGCTTTATCACTTCTATAAACATCCGCATTCGACCCAGTTTTGTATTAATTAATCAATTAAATCTCAGCGAAAAATGCGTTCAAATGTTTAGTCAGTGTACAGCAATATCATAGTCAAAGTTAGAAAGGGCCTTAAGGAACAGACGTTGTTACAATAAGACATCTTAAATATAGTGAAACTCAGCCAGCGCTTTAGCTTGGCATTCGAAATACTATGCTAGAACCCGCACATGATCTTAATCGGATGTGACGTCTTCGTACATCATTTCTGGCCTGCCGCATACATGCTTTGGGAACAGCAAGATCTTCGACTGAATTTTTTTCTGTGCCGTCGGCTATAGCTGGTCTTCGTCCTTCATGTCGACCTCCAGTGGCAGGAGCCTCTCATCGGCCCGTGACACAGGCGGCAGAGACAACGTCGTAATAAGGCCCTGAACCGCGGAAACCGCGTATGAAAGAGAATAATGATAATATTAAAAGGAAACGACTACTCGTACTCATCACGCCATAGCGCGAACACATCCATCAACGCTCTTATCACCTTTATCTCTAGCAGTCTCGGGGGCACCCAGCCCTAAAAATCACCCCCAGGGGAGAAAAGTGCGAAGGACAAAAAATAAAATTAAAATAAAAAATAAAGGAGTCGGAGTCTCCACGCAGAACACGAAGCTATTCCTCATTCCAGCTTGCCTTTCTCTTGGTCATTATTTTGACGTAGCCTTTTCGTTTTGTTTCTTTTTTGTCTTTCTGCGTCTGTCTCTAGCTGCTGATTTAACCGTGACTACGACCAAACCAAAGAAACAGTCGTAGCGTAAAACGCCGGGCAGTGTTCTTCGATCAAAGCGAGCAGAAGGCACAACGTCATATTTTTTTTTTTCCTCCGGCCTTAGCAACGTGGACAGAAAGAGCAACAAAAACATGCATAAAAATAAAGACAGCGCGGACCGCTCGAACAGAAAGTCGGGGGTGAGAAGTCACCGCTTGAACGCTCGCCTGTGTAAAATATGCGAAGTAAACGACGTCACATGACAAGCGCGCGTAATTTATGATGTCGTGTAATGAACGAAAATTGGACGCGGACACAAGCGGCCACTCTTCCTCTTCCTCTCTTTTTTTTTTTTTTTCGCTTTCCTCTTCGTTTGTTTTATTGTGAGCGAAAGGAAAGCCGCGTTTGATACGCGCTTATCAGGGACGAACGACTGCTAACCGAGCGCCACGAGCCACGAAAACGTACGAATCGTTGCCGAGGAGGGTAGGTGAAAAGTCGACAAATGCACACCCTTGATTTAGTTCTGCCTTTATAGGACTTTGTTATTGCGTACGTCGAATACAACGTACGCGTAAACCCAGGGTCACTCTGCTCGTACATCATACGAAAGACATTCCGCAAGCACGAGTCACCGCAATATCCGTGGTTCGAATGCCGCGTGCCCAAGTTTCTCCATTGAACTCATTGCCATGCAACGTTCGAAGCAGGGATCTCGCGGTGACTAGCGTTCGAATGTGTTTGCAGACTGTCTTTTGTATGAAGTATAAGCAGTGTGACCCCGGCTTAAGGTGTGTTCTATCTCGAATTGTTGGCGAGCCTTCGTTTAGAGCACGCATTTGGTGGAAACAAATATTAACCAAGACTGATCTTTATGCAACCAAAGCTATAAAAGCGAGCTAACCCGTGCTCCCAGCTTTGAGACGTGCATTTATAGCGCGAGGGCTCGCTTTGTAGAATAACTTCTCAAAGCAGCGACCTCGTGCTCTCGTGCTTGTGGCATTGACTGCAGTCTCAGCTTATGGGTGAACGGAGTACAATCACACACTTCTTTTTCTAATAAGACTAACAAAAACAAAAAATAGGGAGTCGGCATAATAAACGAGAGATAGATAGAAAGATAAAGAAGGGGAAATGAGTAACTGTTTTAACGTTTAACTTGATTTGGTAGTCATTCCAAAAATATTCTGGGAAATTACGATCAGATTTTGTTTAACTTCGAACCAAAAATGAAGCTTGAAGATTTTTGAATTCGGAAATGGAGCTAGGCATGGGGAACCGTTTATTGTCTAGATGTTTTAATAAAATTTTCATAGTATAAAAATTGAAAATAAAAGACCTGGGTGTACAATTTCATTAATGACCCGTGGTGTTCATCAGTATCGTCTTTCTCGCTTGCAGCAGAGTGGCAACTTCAGGCCGCATCATATCTTGAGTGTTCTCGTATTTGAAACATCCTAGCAGACGTCTTTGAACCGGTTGGACACTCATGCGCGCTGATTTTCAACGTTTAATAGGGTGCTCCAACACCTAAAATCATCCTGGGTTGACCTGTTTACGAGCATTCAAACACTCTATTAATTTACTACCGCCCTATACTTCGTTTCACCTTATGTTGTACCGCAGCGAAGGCTAGAAGCGCGAGCTCATAGCGTTGGCAGCTGCTTTTAAGTCACGAGAGCTTGTGCCGCCTGGATGTGCCCCAGAGCAAGGAGCTCGCGCTTGTAGCCTTTCCTGCGGTACATCATAAGGTGAAACAGAGTATAGTAATATGCAGCACTGTGGTCGTAAGTGACATAATCGTCGTACCTAAAATGCACAATGGTCACGTGGCCGGTTCTACTATACTCTGTTTCACCTTATGATGCACCGCAGGAAAGGCTACAAGCGCGAGCTCCTTGCTCTAGGGCACATCTCGGCGGCACAAGCTCTCGTGCGTTAAGAGTAGCTCCCCACGCTATGAGCTCGCGCTTCTAGCCTTGTCTGCGGTACAACATAAGGTGAAACGGAGTATAATGGTCGCGTAGTCACGTGGTTGTGCCGTCATTGGCCACGAGTTTGATGTCACTATAGGTCACGTGATCTCGTGACCACGTAGCGTGGCTTCATGTTACGTGAAGCCACAGCGTCACGTAACATCCCGGTGTCACGTGATATTACATCACGCTCAACGTAGCGGATGAACGAACGTTTCGTCGTTACACTTTCACTGCAAAAGCACCCCCCCCCCCCCCCCCCCCTCGCGGCGAAGGTGTAAAGCCTGGTTCAGACAGTTGCGTTTGACTGCGGTTGACTGCGTTACGGCAGAGAGAAACCAGGACATCCCTGCTGCTTATATCGCGTGCCAAGATGATTCCTTGAACTGGATTCCACGCTTCATACGAAGCACAGATGTGCCGGTGACTCGCTTTCGGTTCTCGACGCAACGCAGTCAAACGCACTCAAACGCAAGTGTCTGAACCGGCCTTAAGAGGACGTTGAAAACCACCCTCTTCGTAAAATGCAGTACATAAGCGTCGTAGGGCCTGAGGAGAAGTTACCACAGTACACGATTTCGAGATTTCCATGGTGCCACCACTGCCGCAAGGTTGAAGCAGTAACGATGCAGCATATTACAAACTTCCTTCCAAGCTGCAATACCAGCGTGTGAAACGTCCCCAAAGCTCACATATCACTGCGCCCGGAAAACCGGGTAACTAACTTCCTGCGCACCCTGGCCGGCGACCTACCGTTTCTTCTCTCCAATTAGGAAGCGAGGCGCACCCTATACACACCGCCGGCCCCGTCAAGTACGCACCCTCGTCTTGCCCGATGGCACCTCGCTGCGCGCATTTGGGTGAGCCATATCAGCCGCTTCGTTCCAAACAATGACCCCATGCACGGGCTATAGTGTAATACACCCCGCGAAGAGGGGGTTTCACCCTTCGGTCCACGCTTCCCCTAAATTTAATCAAGGGGTCGCCCCAATCGCGTCGTGACCCGCGTAATAGCCGCGGAGCCTCGGCGGCCGGCACCACACGAAAAACCTTCCTCCGCGCGCCTCCCGTAACACACGCACTCGGACTGCGCAGGTTCGACCTCTCGCTTCTACGAAACACGCACGCGCACGCACGCACACGCGCACGCACACGCACGCATGTACGTACAAAATAACAGTACGAAAGCAACGAGGGAGTCGAGGAATCAAAGAAAAGAGGTTCGGCCTCGTGGTCGGAACAACTTCATGGTGTAACGCGACCATCACGACTGGTAGCGGAGGCTAATGTTGTTGCTGTTTTTTTTTTTTTTTTATCTGTGAATGCAGCGCAGGTCTCAGTTGTGTGTGTGTGTACACGGCGGTGCTGTTGTGTTATGCTCGTGCCGTGCGCAAGGTGCTGCTGTGGCTTTGCGAAGACAGATGGTGTTCGATTTTTTTCTTTTTTGTTGACTGATTCGCCGTTTTAGTGGGAAGGAGGTCCCTGGGTGGGGGGATTGTAAGGTGCGCATTTTTTTGTTTTGTTTTGTGCGCATTAAAGCTTCGGTCTTGTATGTAACGCACAACGTATCTGTTAAACGCGTTGTATTTTGCTCCAGTGACTTGATCTTTAGAGGCCCGGAACGCAGGCACTGTCATGATGGTAGGGTGTGGTCAGCCCGGATTGCCACTTATTCATAAATAACCAATGAGATCGCAGCGTGGCCCGATAAGAGCTGTCAAAAACCAATGATGACGTGACATATTGCTTCGCAATACGGCTGGCAAGGGTTCCGAAATTCGTCTTTGGCGCAACAAAACGCAAGGAGGGGCACGTGAATCAAATGAAAACATGGATAACTCGTAGGGAGCGCACGATGGTACGACGTCATTGGTTGTCGTCAGGGAAGGAAGCGAAGGCACGTGGACGCATTTGGGGGGTAAACAAACGCACTGAGGTGCGCAAAGGAGCAGGCGGACTTGCACGCGTATACATTCGGGGCATATAACCGAACGGCTTCCATGCACCACTTCTTCGCAAGCCCTTCGCAAGAAATGGCTGCATTTCCTCCGCTGGAATTTGCATAACGTTCTTCTAATAAATGCAACAGAGTGGAGGCCCCGAGCGTGTGACGACACGATGTGATTACATGTTGGGAAAAAAACAGCGCGTTCCAGCGACAGCCTCTCGGATCGTCAGATCAAGACATTCATGTGCCATGACCCTGGTGGCAAGCAAACACAAACGGGGGTATTCATTGCCAGATTAATAGCCTGTATGTGCTCAACGCATGATCAAGAATGCTGTCGACGTTCGTGATCTGACGATGTCAATATATATGGGTTTCGTAGATCATCACTTTGCGCCAAAAAAAAAACGATAGGAACGCTCAACTTTCCCCCTTGAAATATGGTTCTACCACATCCACTGTTAATAGCTCTGTGGCGTCGAGTAAATAACGCATGAGCTGAAACAGACCGCTGTAGGAAAGAAAAATATATTTTCCTGCTAGTGATTCGTTTCACGCTGACGCTCTGATGAAATGAGGTAAAACAAGTACATTTCTTACTTTATTTCGCATAAAAAATCTTTGGCAACCATATTATATCCATATAAGAGCAATAAATCAGCCAGGACTGGCTGCTGGATGTTACCGCGATGTGGCAGATATTCAAACTTGTGACAGATACACACTTTTACCTCCGTTATCGGCGGATATTAATAAAACACTTTTTTTTTTATTTTAGCAAAATACGATTCGAAAGCTTTAAAACTAAGCGAATGCAAAAGATAGGTTCAAAAATAAATAGACCGAAATAAATGCTATTTTAGAACAAAGGTACATGCCATTCGCGCAACTTCCATTCAAAGCCCCCCCCCCCCCCCCCCCCCCCCCCGCAGAAATGGGGAGCGGCGCAACCGCAGAGATTCGATCGCGATGGCTGGGTGGGCATCTCCAGAGCTGGTCGTTCATTATACTGCCATTAAAGGGGAGGCATGATCAAGAGGGGGTGTGGGCCTCCTGTGCGTAAAGGTTTCATGTTACGTTCATTGCGGCGACTCTTCGTGAGAAGTCGTGTAAGATGGCGCCCGAACCAACTAGGAGGTCCGCTGGTCATTATTGTCCACGTTGCGTTCATTACCGGTGAACATTTCTCAAGAGAGGGCCGCAAGCCCGATCAGGGCCAGCAGACTGGGTGAAAGAAAGAACTGCCAAAGTCAGCCAACAAGCTGGGCGGGGTTCAAACCGTGTCTCAAGACGCTCGAGTGCCCCAGCCTTTGCTATGCCTTCTGCAGTCTCAGCTGAGACGCTCTTCTAGCAGTGATGATACTCCTCTTGCTTTTTCTCTTTTTATATAGCGAAAAAAAGCGGAAAGCTCGATACATCGTAACACATGTTCTTCTCATTGAAAAAACTCACGTGCCGATAACGTGTTTTTTTTTTCATTTTAGTGTTTTTATCTTGAAATGAAAACCACACCAAAACTAACAGTTACTTTTTCTCGTCTCTACCAGCGTTAATTTTGTTAAAAAAAAATTATAAAAACAAAAAAAAAGTTTTGTTCGGTGGAAGGGAAGACGTACTTGTAGGTCTCATTCTTATTCTCTTAAGAACATATTTTGTCAACCTTTAGTGTCATGAATTTCTACTAATCAAGATTGTCCACTACACGTTGTTACGCAGAGAGCAAATCGTGAAGTCCTGCTAAGAAATCATAGCTAAGGTCTGCATACAAAGTAGTGTAATTTTGTGTACAAGGTCGGAAGAACAAATAAAATAGTTTCCAGCCTGCCTCGCGTGCATGAACTCTGGAATTGCGCGAGCAAAGTTTCGCTTCATGCATGAAAGTAAATTTCTCCTGGAATAATAATTTGCTTTACATTATCATTTACGGATATCTATTGGTTATGAACTATGACAAACGGAAGAAAAAAATAATTTAAAACTAAGGCAAAGGCGCGTTAAAGCAACCCTACACTGGAAAGTACTGTCAGGCAAGGAGTACTGCTCCACCCGTGAAGTGTCTCGTCCAACTTCTTGGCTCCTTTTTTATACTTAGCTGTCCTCAAGTTGTTACGCAAATAGGTATTTTCAGTGACTCGTCCATGTGTCTCTCGTAAAATGCTGTGGTTCAGATTCTGTAACTTTCACGCATTAGGCTAGAGCCCCTGGAATGAGAAGGGGTCAGATTAGAATTGAAGTTGTTAACTATTTGCCCGGGTGTACATGTATTGATATAGCTTGGCCAATAATAGGGTGGCCAGCAAAACAAACACGAGTGATCGGCATTGGCCAACCGCGAATCGGGCGTGTTCACAAACACACTTTCTGACAACCATAAGCCTCAAACAATCTCTAGCGATGGTAATGAGCCAGCACTGTAAGTTCTGATCGGTCCCTTCATTTCAGTGTCGCACGGATATGACGGTGATAACTCTTGGCGATTGAAGAGGCGGCGAACGTGATGCCCCGGTTACGGATGCATTCCGTTGCGAAATTAACGAATGCCTCGTGAGCAAACGTTCTCGCCATCCGGTTTACATTGTTGTATACGTTGTATTCGCGTTTCGGTGATTTGAAATCTGCAATTCAAGAAAAGGTTTTCCTCGCGCGCGCCTCGTCACTGTTTGCACCACTTTAAGAAGCTGACAAATTCTCACTTCAAAAAACAGCAACTACAACAACCGAAGAGCGGCTCCCAAACTACAACAAGAGGATTCCGGCAAGCTTGAAATCACGTGCTCATGTCCAATGTCAGGCAGCTGCCAGAAGGATCCGCTTGCAAGTGTGCATATACCAAGGCACGTTAGTGACGTCATGACAAGGAAGTGTCACCAATTGTGTAACGGAGCAAGCAAAAATGCTTTGCTCCTTAAAAAAAAAAATTATAATAATGCGCACGTGCAATGGCCGCCGCTTTCTGCGCGAAAACACTTTGTTTAGGAACAATAGGTTTGTTCGATTTGGCAAATCTGACGTGTCCTCTTCAGAAAAGTGTAGCTCTGCTCCAAGAGAGAAGAGCAAGTAACTGTAACTTTCGATCGAATCGTATGCATCACTTCCAGAAGTGCGTAAAGGAGTTAATTGATCAATCTTTCTATCACGTTCCCCTTATGTAATGCCCGAAACGGCCTTCAAGGTTAAAAATAAATAAATGAATAAAATAAACCTAATGAGTTTATCAATAAAAAGTCACACCCGTTTATTACAAATTTGGCATTGCCTGACTGCAAGCACCGGCCGAAATTACTTAAGATATACTATAAAGATTTTTTTCATGACATGCCCATACATAAAACAGTATAGAATAAGATACATTCAGTGCACTACCTCGAAACACGACCACGAAATAACGCGTGCGGCCTGGTTGATTTCCAACGCTTCCAGCGTTCGATGCTGCGGATGAAATAAAGAGTGCAAGCTGGAAAGTTATCTAGGTGAGTCACTGTCGCCGACAGGTCCGCCTGGCAGCGCGTTCTCGGAGACGACACTCGCATTCCGCGGGAGGGTCGGCCAACGATTCGGCGGGAACTGAGGCGACAGGCTCCACCACGAGTCACTGCTCGGGTTGACAAATCACGAAGAGCGTCACGGCGAGATGCAAATTCGAAAAAGTGCTCCGACAAAAAAAAAAAAAAAGAAAAGAAAACGCGTGCAATTTAAGCAAAAACAGGGACATTGAAAAATCAACAGATGCTCACAAAAAAGCGGGTTTTTCAGGTTTGAGACTCGGAGCAAAAGGAGTCAGTTTTCGCCCGTAACTTTCTTTCGTCTTATGCGTGTTTTACGGCGAAGCTGGGGGCCGTAGTTTCTTCGTCAGCACTAGGAAGAAAAGAGTTCAGGAAAGGTGCCGTGAACCGAAAGGTAAGGCATATAAAGTTAGTGGAAGGTTGCAAAAAAAATAATAATAAACAGGTGGAAAGCCGCACTGTTAGAGTCCATGTTAGCAGCCTACTTATGCCATTTCGCCAACGAGCTTCCTCTGGCAGGCGCCATCGACTTTACGAAGCAGAAAAAGAAAATATTTAGTAAGGCTGACAAGTGCTTTACTACAGTCGTTGTTGCACTTGTGTATAATGTATAAGATGTTAACACTAAAGATTTGTCTTGAGATGGATCGGCTGCGCACAAGTGTCAATTTGCAGTAGTGTTTAAAAGAATTCAATGTTACTCATGATACCCATCCGTCTCGTTGAAAATATTTGACTGTCGTTAAGTGCCTTTTAACAACAAGATGGTCAGGACCTGCCACGCACTGTGTTTCTTAAATTATTAGTGATTAAAGAGCGGTTTCAACACTGGCCGGGTTTTGTAAATAATATTTCAAATCAAAGCTGTAGCTCAGAAGCTTGGGGTATTATCATGAGTTTACACAGGCAGTTTCTTTTGTTTCTTTTTTTCGAATATGGAAAATATTAGGCACACAGAATTAGCCTAAAGTGAATAAAAAAAATATTATTTTTTGCAGATGAACGCTATCGACCGCGGCGGACTTCAGGGCATGAGTAAAAAAAAGCAACCAGAGGCGCAATTAAGTAAATTGCAAACTCTCGTTTCAACTGTAGCCGGCATATTTCAATGGAAGATTCGCAGTCCGTCGTTCCTATAGGCCAAATGAGTTTCTGTATTTTTAGGGAAGGAAAAATAATTTCCTAGTTATCATGTAGCGAATTTCAGTAGCTGCGGCAGTGACCAATCTCGAAGACCTTGTTCTTCGACTAAGAAAAAAATACCCTGCATCAAAAAAAAAAAAAATCATGTTGCCCCCGCGTCTCCCCTACGCACGCATCTCATATTTTACACTGCCAAGTCAGAGCCAGCATTTGCATAGTTTTTCGTATCTGATGAAGACAGGGACTGACCTTTCGCCAAAATTTGTTTCGGAGGCGATGAAGCAGAATGTTACTTGTAACTTCACGCCGGTTCCCGGACATTTCATCGAACGCCGTTTCGTCGAACGCCGTTTCATCGAAAAAATGGACGTTTCATTGAACGCCGTTTCATCGAACGCCGTTTCATCGAATCGCTGACGGCCGTTTCATCGAATGCCTTTTATATAAAAAGTGTGAAAGATGCTCTTTTATACACGGATCGAGTGCATTTTCGTGTCATTCACCCATTTCGTCGTCAGGTTTTTTAATGTCCAAACTTGTAGCTGTTACAATTTATTTTGATGCAAGTAACCCATGAAGATATTTTTACCGATTTTTATGCTTGTTTTGCATATTGTGCTTATCTGTTCGCCCCTCTGTATTACCCGATGGGCCTTGAGGGTATTGTAACAAATAAATAAAAAGTCACACTCCCGGTAAGAGCGCACTCCAACTCATGGAGGCCAGAAGGCGACTTAGGTTTCGCGCAGGCGCAACAACTTTAGCCATGTGAGCCTCCTAGCCTCTCATGTCTTTCTATTGATACTTTTAGGGGCGAAGCTCCTTAGGGGCTAGCCATGTCCGTATGTCCGTCCGCCGTAGTACAGTGTTGCCGTAGGCCGGCGTCCGGTGCTCGTGCTTCTGCTCGTGAAATCACGTGCTCACGAGCACGTGAGCACATGCTCACGTGCTCGTGTAGGGCAAAAAAAAACAATTGGAAAAAAAGATGAAAAAATTATGAAAAAAGAAAAAGAAGAAAACAAAAAGAGTAGGGGGTTCTGAGATGCCATCCCATCTGTCTGCTTAAAAAAAGAAAAAGAAGAAAACCACACATTCTCCTACTCACATGAATGAAAAGGCTCGGCATGCTGCGGCTCGGCGTCTACGCACACAAGCACCACCATAGCTTCGCCCCAAGCAACATCATTCACCACGTGGAGATGCGGTCAATATTTTACTGCCCGAAGCTTGCAGTAGCTAAGGCTGAGGTGCTATTTATGAAACTACAACAAAACATTGTTTAATAGTTCTAAGACTCAATGAAGTCAAAAGTAAGTACGTCACTTTAAATTTCATTTGAAAACATTCGGGGGTTCATGTGTTCGTGCGACAGCCATTCACCGTTTCAAATGATGAGCAATTGCTCTCAAAAAGTCCCCACAGCCATGCTCCGTCGGTTCTCATAAAAAAGGCGGACCTTCTCATTTCTTGCCGCCATGGCCTTCTTCTGGCGAGGAGGCTCTTGGGAACTCAGCATCGCCTCCAGCTTGTCTTCCGTGAGTTGATGTTCTGCGGCGATGCAAGTCAAAATCTTCCTGAACCCGGGATGGGCACCTCCGACCAGCTTCAGGAAGCGGGAATGCCACCCTGGCGTTCGATAAGACGGCGTTCGATAAAACGGCGTTCGATGAAAAGGCTTCGATGAAACGGTGTTCGATGAAACGGCGTTCGATGAAACGGCATTCGATGAAACGGCTTCGATGAAACGGCGTTCGACGAAACGGCGTTCGATAAAATGTCCGGTCCCACTTCACGCCATCATCGTCAGAACATGGCAACGTCAATGTAATGATTGGTTTTCAGATCTCGATTATGCCGGGACAAAATAACACTCGTTGGTAGTGATCATAAAAGATGGAGCGGTGACATGTCTCCGCCTCTTCCCCCGGAGTCCGGCCATTCGCCTTCTTTTTTTGTGGGACGAACACATTTTTCTTTCGTCGAGATGACCATTCCCTAAATCCCTCTCCGGTCTACTTCAGTTTCTTCTTTTTTCCTTCTTTTTTCTTTTCTAGGATGCGCCTGATAAGTTTTTTTCAGCCAGCACTACGCCTACTCTCTTGCCACAACCGAGCAATAAGACATAAATAAGATTAAGCTACGCGACAAAATACTGCGCAGGGAGGTTATTTCGGAGAGACGAATTGCGTGTCGAACTGTGGGCAGTCCTCCTGCGCGTACGTCATGTTTAATGTATATTCCGGGGCGCTTGTATTTTCTCGCCTTCTGGGACACTGCGACACGCCCGGCGCATAAAAAAAAAAGACGAAAAAAAAACCACTTTCTAGCGATAGGTGGATAACTCGTCATCTTCTTCCGCTCGGAGCAAACCAGATCCCGGGAAAGAGACATTCATTTTGACGCCGGTGGCTGATGCTGACGCCACCTTCTTTCCTTACCTCGCCTTTTATTTGATTTGATTTTAGTTTTGCCATCGCCCGGTTGGTGATGCTGCCACAGCTTCCGGTTCTTCCCAGATATCTCGGAATCACCGCCCGATATTACGAGACAGTGATCGCCGATCTTCCGGCACACTTCTGCGACCGACGCCGTTTTTTTACTTGCTGACATTTTGTTACTGCTAAAACTTTTACGTAAAAACCCTCCTCGACGAATGATGCCACGTCAGTAACGCATTTAGAAAGCTCGTGATTACGAAAAAGAACCCGTAATTGGTAGTACGTGTCTGAGCCACAGAAATTATTTCTTTTACTTATTTATTTTTTCATAAAAGGAGGTTGCAAACCGATTTTCGCAGGTTATAGCTAGTCCATGTAATAAGTGCCCCTGGTTGCGTGTATCATATCTACGACCAGAGTGGGGAACTAACTCTGACAATTTATTTTCAAGCACTAAATGGAGGTATAGCATTTAATGTTACATGCAGCAATGCGGTGTTCCTCAGGGTTCAGACGACGCTATGCTCTAAAATATGAATTCTGTTACAGGCTATATTCCCTTGCAGAGACAACACATTCAACCCTGATGAAGCTGTGATTTTTTTATTAAATTTGAATTCGACCAAAATTTATTCACAAACTTTTTATCGCCATTTGAACCGCATGCAGTTAGAGGCCAAATCCATAACTGTATCCGCATCCAATCATCAAGCCACAATATCCCTCATCAAAACAGCCGAGCCCCATTGGAACTGACCTTTTGCATTTACAAGTGCCATACCCTCTTTATTCCCTTCACCACGGCAGCCTATCTTAAAATATGTCCATGAAGCACACGCCCCCCCCCCCCCCCCTGTTTATTAAACAATGTTGTTTGGAGAGTAGTCATTCCCTACGGGCGTCTGGTGTCTTCGCTATAGATGAGAAGTTGAGCCCGTGCAAACGATTGTTAGCCTGGGGTGTCTAAAGCGCAGCACGCAGTTGTGAGATAATAGGGAGTTTTCGTAGATCATTTCCGCTGTCCCGCAAAACGCTCTCCGCAACCAGCTACGCTAGCCGGAACTCTACAATCAAGGCCAGACTTGTACGTAATCTGTTACAAGTAACGAAATTACTTGTAATCCCTTACATTTATCAGTAATTTAGTAACGGAATAATTACATATTTTCTAGAGTAATTTTAAAGTAATTCCCTTACATTTTTTTCGTAACGGATTCCTTGTAATCCGTTACATTTTCTTCAGTAGCCCCCCCCCCCCCCCCCCCCCCACCGCCTTTCTAAAGAAAGGGTTGTTTTTATTTTGGTAAAGTCGAGGCGCAAATGGGAGGCTTGGCACTCTCCAGTTCCGCAAAGCGTCTTTTTTGCAACACCAAGCCCCTGAATCTATTTTTTGTAGACCCTAACGACAATGTCGAAAAATCCAAATAAACATTTTTACAAAAAAAAAAAGAAATCGGGGAGAGGGCAAGTTATATCCGCTTTTTTAGTCCCTTTGCATTTTTTTTTTTGCGATCGAAACAGGGAGAGGAGGACACCAAGGGATTGTGTGCCTCTTTGAGAAGCTCGAGGCGGTAAGTGAACAGACAGGAATTAACAATGTCCTTCTCGGTTATAGTGACTACGGCCATTTTCATAATGTCACAACACCAGACAACGCTCTGTCTACCCTAAAATCCACTAAAAGAGATGTGATAATATGTGAAGGTGTTATTGCCACACGCATCCTCGTTCGTTGTTGCGCACTTATCATCTCTCTTAGAAAACAGGATGTATTTTTTTCTGTTTCTTTCACCTTATTTGACCCTGTTTTAAAAGCTACTTACTTTTTTGTGGTCCAACTTTTAGGGTTGGCCCAATTTATTCATGAATCTGCATCTCAGTCACCCTTATTGTGAGTCAGCTTTTTGCCAGCACTCTCAAGCAGATAGTTTTACAAATCAAACATAATGGTGGCTGACGTACAGTTGATATTTTGGGCTTGCGGAGAGACTCGTGAGTGGGGCAATGATGCGGCTTAGCTCTCTGCCGTTCGCTGCCCGTGGCATCAGCGGACGTCTATCTGGAGAAATGCGGAGGAAACTGCAGTCGATTCGTGCTCCGTGCGTTTTTGAACGGCACCAAGAAAGGTACACACGGCAAACGTGCGTTTACATTTTCTTGTTTTAACTGATGTTCGAATTAAATGTTGTTATGAGTGTCCTGTTGTTTTTTTTATTACTTATATTTATATACTGGAAACTTTTTTTTTATTCACCAACGTTTCAACCGAGGCTCGACCTGTTCAGAACCAAAGGAAGAAGAATATCGAGCCAAACCTATTTGTTATTTGATTATCACCTTACTGTTACAATTATGTTTTGCTATTGTCTGGCAATATATGCCGGTATAGTAAGATGGACATAAATCAGTTCTTACTCTAGTTTTGGCTAGATGTATGATGACTTCTACAGCTTCGCGATTTCGACAATGGAGAATTTTAGTAGATCGGTCCGATGACTCCGATAACAATACCCGATACTCCTCCGCCGCCTTTGCGCATGCGTCAAATTGTTATCGGGGGTATCAGAGGTATCGAAAGGATCTACTAAAACTCACGAATATCAGGCTACGGCTTCAACGAGGAAGCTTTGTTCTATCTTCGAGGTAAATAGTACTTCCATTGCTTCGCTGAACAAGCTCAATGCAGAGCATAAAACATTCGTGAGGCACAATATGCCACTCCCATTCAGTGCCTCAGTTAAAAGGGTGTTCAGCGTAGCAGTCGACATCTTCAGTAAAGAATAACGCAAATTGTCTGACGAGACTTTCGAGAGTCAGTTGTTGCTCAAAATACTCAAGGTCATTGAATGGAACAGGCTGCAACAATAAGAACTTGAACAACTCTCTTCCCTTTCTTTCTTAATTGAAGACAATATTGTTGAAAGTAACGCCACGAAAGTAACGGATTACTTTTTGGGGTAACGGTCACTTACTTTATGGGAGGGTAATTGTAATTGTAATAAATTACAATTTAACCTTGAGTAATTGTAAATGTAATTCCTTACTTTTTTTCAGTAAAGTGTACAAGCCTGGTCAAGGCCATCGGCGCGCCGGCGCACTAGCGGCTGCATCGTTGCGGAGGGCTTAGCGGAGGGGGAAACGCGGTCTACGAAAACTCCCTCTTTATGGGACCGCACGATATGCTCATCCAGATCGAAACGGGCAGGGGTGAAGAGGTCATAAGAGATACGAAGATCTAGAACGGTGCGGCATAAGGAAAGGTGCGCGAAGAAAGCAATACCGGTGCACAAGGAACAAATCATAGACATTTATTGACTTTGTGCCATGTATTTCTGTTACGCGTATAGTGCCTGGCACACTTGGGAGCCAAATTTTCGGAACCTTCATACCTGCGGCGTTGAGGAACCATTCCTCCGCATGCTGGCCTATAGAAGTGGAGCTTTCACCCAGCGTGTTTTATGAAACATTCTCAACGTAACACGTAAACGTGGATGACACTGACGATGCCTACAGACTATCGTATTATGTAGAGGTGTGCGTTTTAAAAGTATACAATAGACGCAGTCAACCTGCATAACATCCCCGTCTTAAGTCACGCTTATTGCACTGTCTTAGGCAATTATCCATTTCAATGCAAAACAAAAAAAAAAGGATTTATCATTTTTACAAATTTGCGTCTCCAAAACGCAAAAAAGGAACACCTCAAACGCGGAATGTTTTATCAACGGTAATGACTAAAAAAACGGCATATGCAACTTCCTAAAAAATAAGTGACGCTACGTTTTCGAGGTGGATAACAACATTAGAACATCAGCTTTGTGACTACATAAAATAGAATAACATATCTAAACTGTGCAAAAACGCCCCTTGTGACTAAAATAAAGAAAAAAAAATAAGAGACCCTCCATTGAACTTTGAGTACAGAGTACGCAGTGCTGCATAGGCAGCGGCTTTTCTTCTTCTTTTCTTTTCAGCATAAAAAGCGAGACGGCACAAAACCCTGCGAGACAAGCCGTAATGTCTCCAGAAAGTTAAAGGACCCCCAAAAGAAGTGAAAGAAAGCAAAAACACATATACTAGACCGTCAAACTTACGAAATCTATTTCTTCTTCTGTACGAAAAGGGCTCACCAGAGACCAGGAGCAGACGTCCGGTCCACGGTAATCTATTTTGACTTCCAAAGAGCCGACGAAGAGCCGTGGGTCCCCCCGCAAGAAATTTAACTCGCGTTCACAGCGGTGCCCCGATGGAAGGGGGCACGGAGGCGAGAAAGAAGGGCGGCAAAATGCAAAACAAGCGGCGAGGACCCTTCAGCGAGGCACCACGTCGACCTACACGCGGCGCCACATTTCCAATCCAAAATGTGGTGAAAGGTTCGCCTCCCCCGTTTTCTTTTCTCGCGATTATTCTAATTCTATAGTTCTTGTCGCGCAGTGAGTGGAGGGGGCAAGGGCAGGTTGTCGCCGCACACTTTGAGCCTGAAAATGGCATTCCCCTGCATGAATGAATGCATGCCTAAGTGCCTCGGAGGTCGCTTTGTTCGGCCTCGTTCAGGAGAGTCGGCGGCGGTGGGTCCCCTGCCCAGAGGCCCCCGTCGCCCGCGTGTACCAGGAGCACTCCCTCTGGTCTTGCCGAGCATCGAGACAAGCTGCCCTGACTTTAGCTCGCGCGTGCGCGACGCGACGCTGATGCAGTTTTGAGACTCGAGGCACCGCGTGTGCGCTCTTAAGTTCGACTAGCATCGATGGGAGTTCTTCTTGCGAGTGGGCCAAAGTCTTCTGGGATTCGACTCATCAGAGATGCAGTAGCCGTGAAACTTCGCGCGCTTCGAGTGGCTGCCTGGACCATGCTCTCACTGGACGGTGCATACGCTGCCACGATAAACTTGCAATCTTTTCAAATTCCTTTTTTTTTTTTTGTCTTAGCTGTGCATTGTTGGAATGGGGACGCCGTAGCCCGGAATCGGTGAGTGCCGGCGTCTACGCTTATACTAAGTGCAGATTCTTTTTGAGGGATGATCTAGTGGGGGGAATGTCCCCGCAACGAGATGGTGGCGCTTTTCTGAACGCAGCTAGAAGGATCGCGAGATGCTATGGGTAATTTATTTTGCGTGTAGTTGTACGTATATTTTCTTTAGGAATGCACCTTTTGTGGCCTTAAAGGGCGTTCAAACATCGATGCTTATAAATCTCAAAAGACGCACGCATAAAACTAACGCGTTTCGTTCAGATTTTGATATAGTCTGTCCGTAAGGCAAGAGTCCATTACAGTAAGTAACTGGCGTGATATGGAGTTATTTGGCTAGCGTAGAGGCGTAGCTTCAGCTGGGGTATTCTGCAGCGCATGCGGTTCCCACTCTTCTCCTAATCAAAACAGTGTCGAACTGGTTGAAGTGATACCCAGGGCAAAATAAAACATTGTCTTTATGTTACTTTTAAGGCGAACAGATCATTGAACTGCGAAGTAACATGTGCGTATGCGTGTGTGTCTGTGATGTGCTGTTGAAAGCGGAAGAGAGGACATGCTGCGCGTATTATTGGCCGTTCTGTACAAAGTCGAGACTCGTGTGGGCTTGGAAAAGGAAAGAAGATGGGTGGGTGACTTGGAATTTTATTTCAAATTTTATTGCAAATTAGTATGGTATTGTTTTGGAAAATAGAAGGCGTGCGACGTTTGGGCATGCTGATTTTCGGGGCTGCCGGACGAAATGTTACCGTATTTAAAAAAAAAGTAATTTGAAAGAACGTCTGCAGAGCAGAATACAATACGAGTGGTCACGGTAGTACTATGCCAGCATTACTCTCTTTTCTCTTCCAATTTCCCCTTTTCCACACACACACACACACACCACATACACACACGAGCGCGCGCACACACACACACGCGCACGCGCGAACACGCGCATGAGCGAAAGGCTGGAGGGAAGTGTCGTTGAAAGACAAAACTATAGGACATCGAGAGGGCCCAAGCTTGAACGTAGAGAGCCCGGCAGCTTTTATCTAAACATGCTAATAAAAGCTCTCAAGAACTGTATTGTCTCCCCTGGCAAGAAACACGGAACGAAAGTTCGGAGTGCGCATTCAAGACATGCCGTTATCTGCTCAAAATCTACCTACAAGGAATACATCGGAGCATATAGGCGGCATTTCAATCGTTTTCAGTGCAAGAAGAAAATGCTTAATATGTCACGTGATTTAGAGGCTACGTCCTTAAAACGAAACTTTACGTCTTATATTACGCCGTCAGTGTACAGTCTAATCTCTCACAAGGGAACAGAGGAACTGAAGATACGGCAGTACCACGTTCTTAGTACTTCAGGCCTATGTCTAATGATACTTTGTGTAGACCTACAAAACTCCTTAAAAAGTAAAACACGAATCCGCATAGTTATTTTTTTTAAATATTCGGACAGTGAATGTTTATTTGTTTTTAAATTTGTTTACCCGTTTTTTTGTTTTTGTTTTTTAGCTCCACAACATTTAGTGTTTACCACTTTCGTGTAGTTTTGTTTCATCTTCTGAGAGTGTATATGTGTATATATTTGTGTGCATGTGCAGTTCAGGAAAAACTGCTTTGCGAAAGCGATAAGACAACTGCTTTTCCTATAAAGAGAAAAAAATATTTCGGCAAGACATAAACTAAAACCAGCGAGTCAGAAAAAAAGAAATGAGAGTCCGAACAACGCTCATTCGCAGAATGCAGATTCAAGATAATAGGTAAAACTTAGTTCAGTTAATGAAAGCTCGTATCGCATGCCAACAACACTGCGAAACTATACTAGAAATCGAAAGAAACTTAGAATGAAATACAGGCCAGCAAGCATGCCAGCGACACGAACAAGCATCGTTCCAGGCTTGTTCAACCAAGTGACGTCAACTCCAGATCGCCCGGTGGTTGCTAACCGGCAAAAACAAAAAGAAAAATAGAGTGTAAATAGAATTCGAGAGTGTTTTGTATCGTGACCGCTTCTCGAAAAAGAAAACATAAGGTCCAGAAAATCCAGCGCCAAGCTTTTGTCATGAGCAAAACAAGGGGAGGTATAAACCTCTTGATGGATCGAGTCGTCCGTAGCCGAGCGAGGTGGGCCGGGCCGCGCCGCGTGCCACTTCTCTAGCGCAAACATCGAGGAGGTTCTCTCGCCGGACGGAGTGTTTGTCTTTGTTCTGACGGAGGTCCACGGAACTCGATCCGCCTGTGTGCTTAGTGGGCACGTTGCATACGTACGTACCTTGGAGCTTTTCCGTCATTGTTTACAGTTTGTCGCAGGTCTATAACTTCCCGAAACACACTGCACAAGCCTGGAATTTTGTGAGAGATTCACTTTCCAGCCCTCGAAAACGAACTGCGCGATGGCGCCACTGGCGCAAAGGCCAGTGGCGCCATTTCGCTGGGCTATCTCCCAGTACCTAGAGTCACTGTATGCTGCCAGAGTATCACATTCGACAGAGTCTGCTGTTACAGTTGAATTTTGGCTTTGATCAGCCATTTTGGCGCCGAAACCAATACAGTGGATTGGGCTTTAGGGCTGTCAAGCCCCTCTCCCAATCGGCCTCGCAGCGATTGACGCTTGATTGACCTCCAAAGTTAGGACGCACCGCGGTCATGACGCGCAGCCTGAAATCAGCGGTGAGACATGGTTTTATATAAAAAAAATCATTATTAAATGTGCCCGAAACCTTGTAAACTAAAATTTTAAGGAAAACATCACGCTTCTGTCATTCTGTAATAATCTCTAATAAAACTACCTACAAAAAAAAATTCCGTTTGTTTTTACGGAAAAAAACATGCTTTCTATAAGCTCAAAGTGACAACAGTAAAGAAAAAAAGATTGAGCCGTCATCTTGGTTCCTCGTGGCTGGGAGTTTCGGTACTCTGGGAACACTCAGTGATTCTAGCAGTAGCCATATAAAACAACTCATGTTTTAACTGGTCGCTAAAGGCTGGCGCTGTTATCATATTTAGTTTGGTATCGGTGGACGCCAGCGGTCCAGGTTTCAAGGGTGAGTTTCTCAACTGAGTGTTTTAGTAACGTTGATGCATCCCGTCCCAACTCATTGCACCACGGCGATGCAACCTCGGAAGAGTTGCGCGACTCAGCGACACGCCCGCCTGCTTCACGCACGCAGCAGCAACATCCCAGCAGCGGATCGTCGTCTCCCGAAACTGGGTTCCCGGAGTCGTCGCCAGACACCGTCCCTGCCAACCAGCGTCCCGCGAGCAAGTCCGGCGCGGACAACAAGTCGAGTCCTCCTTCTCTGTCGCGGCAGACTTTCCCAGCTATCCGTCATGACAGCGCAACAAGCCGCAGAGAAGCGCCTGGACGCGCGTGCACGGACGCACGCTCCTCCGTCGAGACGTTCGATTGTTCCGACGGGGCTTGGGCTCGGTCACTGCGACGTCTCGTCCCTCTCGCACCGCCTCCTTTATTTCGAACGGACGTGTGTCCCCTCTGAAATCCAGCCAGAAACGAGCGAGCAAAACGAAAACTGAGACGACAAAACAACACCAACGACAACAAGAACACCAACAACGGACGAAGAGCTAACTGTGACGCGCCTGACAGCTGAGCAGAGCCGGAATGGATGGTCCCATCACGTTGGAATGTTCGTTTGTGGCTCTTGTTCATCGGCTTTTGTTCCTGCCGTCCCCTCGCTCCACCTCCCCGACGCCAATTATGATTATTTTTTCTGCGAGGCCTACGGGCAGTCTGTCGTTTTCGCTGCTCTACGCAGCGTTACCGCACTGGACAGCGGCGCAGAATGCGCACCCGCATGTGTTTGACGGGAGGCACACGGACTACGTGTAGCGAGTGCGTCGGGGGTCGCGCGGTACGCAGGTGGGCCGTAGGATTAAGACGTATCGCCGCGTCGTTGGGCCGGGACTCCCCTGCCGTAATTGAAAAGCGAGAAACGACGACTTCGCCGTGCTCTTAGACGCGGGAGCAAAGAAAAGGCCCGAGCTCAGATCGTTGATTGCGTGATGATCGGTAAAACGTCTTGACTTGGCCCTTGTGTTTTCTTGCTTTCGTGTCGAGCAAATTCGTTTCTCGGCGCTGCTGCATGCGCGCGATTAGAGGATGGCTTCCTTGAGAAAAGAGGTGCATGATTGAGTTAGTGGAATGCTTGCTTAAGTTTGTGAGGAATATGCCTGTCACGTGGTGTGTCTGCAGGTCAAGCGTATCATATCAGCGTGTCACCTGGGTTGCTGTTGTTGTTTAAGGGACGCGCCTCAGGCAAGGGGAGATGCTTCAAATTATTATTGAAGTTGACTCAAGTTTTTCTTTGCTCCCGAGGGGCTCTTCTTACCGCTCACAGTTTGTATTTCTTTTTTAATACGTTAGCATTAGCGCTGACCTCGGACGGTTTGGAGCACCGTGGTTTGGAGAGTCACGGCCGCACTGGATTTGCGCGCTTCGTTTTTCACTCGGTCTTTTCCGTCACACGAGAACGCATGCGCATCTTTCTGCATGGGGGCGCTGGCATTCTACTACTCTCGCTTTTCCACCTTGCTAACCCTTCTACTCAAAGGGGTATGTTTCTCGTGGCACAATGGTGTATTGCTGTGTCCCGAATTACACGTCAACATCGGGGAAGACTACTGGCGTGTCTTTCCACCAGCTGCCCACGATGAATCGTAAAAGGACATCTGAAAAGAAAAAAAAAAATAATATATATATATATATATATATATATATATATATATATATATATATATATATATTAACAGTCTGGTTGGGACACGCGTGTAAAGCAATAATGTTACCCGAAAAAAAAAAAAATTTTTAGAGCAATATTGACGGCGCGAGACGCGATTTAGTGTCGGTAGTCACCTTCTTTTCATTTGTTTTCTCTTTCGGCAGTTTGGGTGAGTGGAGGAGTAGTGGATCGGCTTCGCCTTCACGTTGAGGTGGAAAGAGCGAATTACCATCTCGTTGAGCGAATGACCACTCTGTGACGTCATGGACTTTGCGCACATAATTTCAAATAAATCTCTCGCCGTCAATATTGCTACAAATTTTTTTTCGCGTAAAATTTATTTCTTGTCTCGCGTGTCTTAACCAGACTGTTAAAAAAAAAAAAACTTTTTTTTTCGTTTCCGGGGTTCTTTAAGCAACACGTGAAAAGATAAGATACCAAGGAAGAATCTAGTTGTCAACAAGTACCTATCTACGGTGTGTGCATAAGGTCCTCTATTCCCTTAGTGAATCATTTAGGAGATTATTGCTTTAAGGCGGCGGTCCCACGGCCCCAACTATAATACCGGTGGCAGCTCTGCTAACGCTCCTGTTTGCTGTGCAAATGTCGCGTCTGTGTGCGTGTTACGTATTTCTTTCTTTTTGCAATTAAATCACTAATTCATCATCACTCTTTTAGTGCAAAATATGATACGCATTTTTCAAAACTTAACGCACAATAAGAAAACAAAAAGTGCAAGTTTTGATATTTTCAAAGACATACCTCTATGCATTCCAAGTTTTTAGACTTGTAATGCATCCAAGACGCGTTCTTATTTTTTTATTGAATAGAAGGACTCTTCTAGTTCTGTGCATACGTGTTTTTGTTAATTAGCACGCTCACATTTTCTAATATTTATTCAAAAAGAGCCTTTTTTATGTGATTTTGAAGTCTCGTAACTCACTTTCACATCATAACGCAGCAACGACATTTAAGGGCATGATTGTGGTAAACATAGGAACTCAGAATACAAAATATTAGAAGTGCAACGCCAGCCGTTTTCTTGTAAACATAACTTGATTACGGTAAAATTTCTAAGAATTCCCTTAACGCGTTCTTGGTTTTCTCAGACAGCGTTCTGGCATCTGACCTAATTTTTTGTTTAATTGTATGCAAGAGGAACTGAGCTGGTTCACTAGAAGCGTAATTTTTTCGTATTCATATTCAGATTTGTTTAAAATATTTTTAAATCATGGGACTATTTTGAAGCTCGACTCTGTACGCAAGAAATCGGTTTCAAAGAAGAGGGCAGCTATTTAAGCAACGATTCTTTAATTAGTGCTTTTCACGTTCTAAATAAAATCATATTCTATGATTGTAATTTTTTGAAAGCATACTAATTGTCCTAAATAGTAAAAAGGACCTATGTTTTAGCAGACGACGCGCACTTGCGCCATCTTTTGAAAGATGGCTGAAATTCGAGGTTGAGAAGTTCAGGCAAAGTGGCGCTGATTCTGTCCCTGACGCAGAGGATTCTTTTCTCAAATATTTCCTCGCGCTACTTCCTCGTTCTTGCAGTAAGTCGCAGTTAATCTTGCAAGAAAAGAAAAAGAAAAAAAAAAAACGAGAAGCGCGTTACAAGGATCACGAGCAAGTTCTCGCAAACACCTATACTCTGTTTCACCTTATGATGTACCGCAAGAAAGGCTACAAGCGCGAGCTCCTTGCTCTGGGGCACATCCCGGCGGCACAAGCTCTCGTGACTTAAGAGCAGCTGCCAACGCTATGAGCTCGCGCTTCTAGCCTTCGCTGCGGTACAACATAAGGTGAAACGAAGTATAGTGCCTACAAGTAAGCTATTCAATGCTGTCCGCCATGTTCCGACACCACGAAAGGTGCAAATATTGAACTCCATATTATGGTGACGACGAAGGAGAATTTGTTTTCCTCCACTCCAAGAGTTTTAACAGATATTTTTTTTTTTTTTTTTTTAAGGTTCCAGCTTTCCAACCGCGCTGGTTCTGTTTTGTTCGCCATCGTGCAGGGATTTGAGATTTTTAGTTTTAACGTCACTCTACTCGTAGACAACTTACGGAGAGTGTTATGTGTACAGTGTTCTTATGTGCAAACCGCAGCGACTGGTCCTCATAGTAAGGCAACAAACAGCCAGTCATCGTGGCTCAAATCTGAGGCTCAGGAAAAGGGTCTAATAAACCCCCTTTCCATGAAGTGCTCTATCAAAAGCGTTGCGCATGTGTGAAGCCCTCACTAGGTCGTCTTTCTTTGGATTAATTTTTATTTCATTTATTCAAATAAGAACAATGCCAGACGATCAACTTTCATGGTGTTGGTTTAATAATGCAACGACTACAAGCTTCCACTTTGTGCTTTACACCAACCATGACTCTTGTCCTTTGCAACTAATTATAAGCAGCCAGGTCCGACAGGTCCGACTTGCTAGAAACAGCGACTTAGCTGAGACTGTGGGAAAAAAAGCAATGCCAAAGCCAGCGCTCGAGCTGAGTGGCACTCAAACCGCGTCTCAAGACAGTCGCGCGCCCAATCCTTCGCAGTGCTTTCTTTCACTCAGTCTCAGTTGAGAAGCTGTTTTAGCAAGCCGGACCAGAATCACAACTCGTGAAGTTTCCTCACGCTTCTCTTTCGTTCTTCGGAGTCCTCGCAATGAGTGTTGCGAAATAAAATCAAGCGAGATGCTCAGTGCTGCCCTGACATGTTCTTCAAAAACCGGGCTAGAGAGCGGTTTCCTTGTGACCTTCAAGGGGCACTGACACCCCAAAGATCGTATTTTTTTTTATTGTCTAAAACGATGCAAGTTGTAGTCATAGACACGCAAAAACAAAAACCGCATCGCGAAAACAAATTTCACCGCGCGCGCGCGCGCGCCTTTTTATTTTTAGCGTTTGATTATCCCGCTTCTCGCCTCCTCCTTCTTTTGATCGGTGACGTCAAAAATCAGAAAATTTAGAAGCTTTGTAGGCGACATTTCTATAACGTTTAATAACGGCAATCGTAAAACATGTTTTTTAACGCAATTGCTAACGCACTACGGCCCCTCTTTTTGAAATACCAAAAATCAAAGTTCGGTGTGATGTCGCTTCCTGGATCTGTACCCTCCCTCGGAAAACTTGGCGGCGCTCGAGCAGATCGGCGAGTCGGGGAAGAAACCGGTTTTTTCCCGCGCCGGCGCCCTTCTATCCCGCTCCTCACCTCCTCCTCGCTTCGGGTCGCAGTGGCAACGGCGCTTTGCTTCATAGCGTGGAGCGGAGGTCCGAAAGAAAGTCGAGTAGCGGGAGACCGCAATATTTGACTCACTGCACTGGCGCGGATCGCGCGGGAACTTCGAATTCGGCATTTGGAATTTTTTTTTTTTTTTAATTCACAAATACTGAATTTCCAAGTTTCGAATTTTGAGGGTTATGTCCCGTCATCGTTTTCAATCGTTTCGGATAATAAAAAAAATGATTTTGATGTGTCAGTGCCCCTTTCACTCTCGCCGAGGAGCAATGGGACTTCTTTAGCCGCGTAAGGGTGCGACCACACAACCATGCCCAACGCCGCCTGAGCCATCCTGAACAACTGTTCCCCGACCACTGCGATAGAAAATGTGTGAAATTATACTTGCGTGAAATAACTGTAGTGAGCCGACTGAAATAAGTTTCGGCTTACAATAATTCAATGTTTGTCTATACAAACTTGTCTTTTAGCTTATGAAGAGAAAGACGTGCTCCTCATAAATCCCTGAAGGCAGCCGGCCTCATGACCTGTGGGTCTAATTACTCTAGAAACGTGTCCAACTCAAGCTCGGAGCAAAGAGGACAACACGGTGAAGAGGAGGTGCCTCTCCGAAAGAATTACAGCGCTGTAGGAGCGGTAGGGTTACAGTGACCCCTACAAGCTGCCGCCGCAGGGAGCAACTACTCCCGGTGCAAAGGCCGTAAGAGATCGCGCCTCTTCACTCTGGCCCGGCCACTGCTCTGCACACTGCTGAACGAGGCAATGTCCACTCACACAGGGGCGTTTGCTTATGTTTTTCTACGTTGCGTTATAACAAGGTCTGGGCACTTGATCTAATAACCTACCGAAAAATCAATGAATGATTTAAGCGCGATTAAATTTTTAACCAGTCAAACCGTTAAATTTTGACAAACGAAAAAGTAAAAATTTAACTCTTTCACCATGCAGACGTGTACGGGTACAACTGTTTGAAGGCAAGCTTTAGGTGAAAATTTGACCTAAAGTAAACTGTAGGGGCGAGATGTGTGACTCGAAAGAAGTGGAGAAGGTTATATGTGCCCCCAGCCACTTCAACGCCATGCGATTGTCCGTTTAGCGCAGACAGCTGAGCCCATTGACCTATTACTAAATTACCCAAGCATCAAGGAGAATGCAGGGAATAGTGTTCCACGCATCGCACGTGCTCGCGTCTGCAGCAGTAACTGTCCTAAAAAGAAGCCTAAAACACATGGCATTTTGCACGTGCGTTCATTAGCGCTTTATTTTGGTTATTCACTCCGCATCATTTATACGGGGAAGGCGTGTGCGTGTGGCTCGTGAAACACCAATCCCTGCATTCTCTTTGATGCTTGGGTAATATAGCAATAGGTATATTGATTAATTGTTCGATTAAAATTGACGCCCAGTCCTAGTTATTACTTAAGGCTTGTTCACACGATGCATTTTTCTCGCGCATCTAGTGTCGCGAAATGTAGTTTCGCGAAACGGTTGCGCCGTCTGAACGAGCTCGAAAAGGACGCGCGCATCTAAAAAAAGTTGCGCGCACACCTCGCTTCTGGAGCGAGCTTTTGCTAAAACTTTGCCGAGTCCTGTCAATCACTCTGAGGGCGCCGCCAATGGCCGCTGAGAAACGCTCTCACGTGGCCTTTGAGGGGGGAGCGAGCTGTTTGAGAAGACCACTTCACTGCCGGTGTTGTAGCCGAGCCAAATCCGAAAAAACCGAAACCACGAATGGTGGACACTGCCGGCGCTTCCGCAAGCATGCACGTCAAGCACCACTGAAGGAAAAGTGAGTAGCATATCGGAAAAAAAATCCAGCGATGGACGAAGACAATTAGCGGGAGTTGGCGAGATTAGAATAGTGCTCATAGCGTTGTTGTCGTGACGATACAGCTGGATAATACCCCTGTTACACGGGCACCCTCAACCGTGGTTAACTCAGCTTTAACTGCTGTTACGTGGCACCATAGTTACCGCACTATACTCTCAGACAGCTATTTCAGAAGAAGTGAAGAGCGCGTGTGCACTGCTTTGATGGGTGCTCAAAATGCTCAAGCGCACGTTCGCCAATAGCTTTGACTGCATAGCCGCAGAATGTTGTCCGCAAGTATTGTGCGCTAACTGTGGCTTAGCGTAACCGCAGTTAAGTGCGCCCGTGTAACAAGGGTATAATACCCCTGTTACACGGGCACACTTAATCGCGGTTAACTCAGCTTAACTGCTGTTTCGCGGCACCACAGATGCCGCAGTATACTCTCGGACAGCTATTCCATAACACGTGAAGAGCGCGCGTGCACTGCTTCGATAGATGCTCACGATGCTCAAGCGCACGTTCGCCCTTAGCTTTGACTGCATAGCCGCAGAATGTTGTCCGCAAGTATTGTGCGCTAACTGTGGCTTAGCGTAACTGCAGTTAAGTGCGCCCGTGTAACAAGGGTATAAGAGACCATCGAGTAAACTGAAACCAAGTTTGCTTTGTTTACAAGCGAACGTGAAACCATTTGCGCTCTCAGAAACAGTGCACAGTAAAATCGGGGCAGACATGGGCGCCGAGAAGTAACCAGATTGGGCACGTTTCTATGAATACTATGTGCATTGATAGAAGCTTTGGCAATGAATTGGCTGCGTACGGGCTCGGCGCCGGCACATGTCCTGCACTTACAGGTTGCCGCCTCAATCGGCTTTGCGCACATGCGAGATCGCTCCAAGTAGTGCAGTATGTGAGAAAAAAAAATTAAAGTGAATTGACTGTATAAAATGCGCAAAGCAGGTCCCTAGATAAATAGCGATCTGATTCGGAGCGCCACATTATGGTCAACACCGAAACTATTTTCGCGAGTCTAAACGTCATCGTTGTTGCACGTGAAGCGGTACGTGTGAACGAGCACATTTCGCGAAACTTGAGTGTCGCGAAACTGTTGCGCCGGCAGTATCCATCGTTCGTGGTTTTTTAAAGACTTGAGCGTGTTGGTGATCTACATTGACTTAAAACGAAAGAAACACTCAAAGCTGTGTCGTCTGTTTCGTCCCCTTGTGTGTTTCTTTCGTTTTAAGTTCGTGGTTTCGGTTTTTTTTCGGATTTGGCTCGGCTACAACACCGGCAGTGAAGTGGTCTTCTCAAACAGCTCGCTCCCCCCTCAAAGGCCACGTGAGAGCGTTTCTGAACGGCCATTGGCGGCGCCCTCAGAGTGATTGACAGGACTCGGCAAAGTTTCAGCAATAGCTCGCTCCAGAAGCGAGGTGTGCGCGCAACTTTTTTTAGATGCGCGCGTCCTTTTCGGACTCGTTCAGACTTCGCAACCATTTCGCGAAACTGCATTTCGCGACACTAGATGCGCGAGAAAAATGCATCGTGTGAACGGGCCATTAAGGTCTGTTCACACGATGCATCTTTTACGCGCGCAACAGTTTCGCGACACTCAAGTTTCGCGAAATGTGCTCGTTCACACGTACCGCTTCACGTGCAACAACGATGACGTTTTGACTCGCGAAAATAGTTTCGGTGTTGACCATGATGTGGCGCTCCGAATCAGATCGCTATTTATCTGGGGACCTGCTTTGCGCATTTTATGCAGTCAATTCAATTCAATACTTGGAGCGATCTCGCATGTGCGCAAAGCCGATTGAGGCGGCAACCTGTACGTGCAGGACATGTGCCGGCGCCGAGCCCGTACGCAGCCAATTCATTGCCAAAGCTCCTATCAATGCACATGGTATTCATAGAAACGCTACGTGCCCAATCTGGTTACTTCTCGGCGCCCATGTCTGCCCCGATTTTACTGTGCACTGTTTCAGAGAGCGCAAATGGTTTCACGTTCGAATGTAAACAAAGCAAACTGGGTATTACACGGGCGCACTTAACTGCAGTTACGCTAAGCCACAGTTAGCGCACAATACTTGCGGACAACATTCTGCGGCTATGCAGTCAAAGCTATGGGCGAACGTGCGCTTGAGCATTTTGAGCACCCATCAAAGCAGTGCACGCGCGCTCTTCACTTCTTCTGAAATAGCTGTCGGAGAGTATAGTGCGGTAACTGTGGTGCCACGTAACAGCAGTTAAAGCGTTAACCACGGTTAAGGGTGCCCGTGTAACAGGGGTATTATCCAGTGGTATCGTCGCGACAACAACGCTATGAGCACTATTCTAATCTCGCCAACTCTCGCTAATTGTCTTCGTCCATCGCTGGATTGTTTTTCCGATATGCTACTCACTTTTCCTTCAGTGGTGCTTGACGTGCTTGCGGAAGCGCCGGCAGTATCCATCGTTCGTGGTTTCGGTTTTTTCGGATTTGGCTCGGCTACAACACCGGCAGTGAAGTGGTCTTCTTAAACAGCTCGCTCCCCCCTCAAAGGCCACGTGAGAGCGTTTCTGAGCGGCCATTGGCGGCGCCCTCAGAGTGATTGACAGGACTCGGCAAAGTTTCAGCAAAAGCTCGCTCCAAAAGCGAGGTGTGCGCGCAACTTTTTTTAGATGCGCGCGTCCTTTTCGGACTCGTTCAGACGGCGCAACCATTTCGCGAAACTACATTTCGCGACACTAGATGCGCGAGAAAAATGCATCGTGTGAACAAGCCTTTAGTGTACAACGCTGGCAAAGCTGCTTGCGCGAGCATGGGGTTTGATCTCGCAGATCTTTTGAACGTGTTCTCGCGCAAACGAAACTATAAGTGAAGCCACGCGCCTGCGCCAGTAACGGAGTATACATCTTTCCATAAAAGCGTACGAGGGCGCGTTCATTGCTGTGTTTGTGTGTTATGCACGCGCACTTTCTGGCTGGCTGCAACTGCGGTCGAGCGCTGGCTGGACTGTGATTTGGCATGCGTAGACTGTGCTTTTTGTGAACAGTGGAAACGTGCACAGATGGCGAGAGACAAACTGTCGTTGTAAAGTCCCTCGATAAACTTCACGCTTACAAGTACCGCCAATCATTGTGGTGGAAACGCGTAAGACACGTGTCAACGACAGAGTGCTGATCCGCCGTCATTTACTTCCAAGGGCCGCTCATTTCAGTTCTGCGCCGCCATTTGCTTCCAAGGGCCGCTCGAGACACAGGTCTCGTGCACTCGCGCATTTGACGCTACTTGCAGACAAACGCCAACACATCGAGGGGCTTTATGTCCCTGGCGTGGTCTCTGGCCACCTCGGCATTCACTGCCGAGACTGTGGTTGGCGCGGAGTGGCGACCGGCTAATACGAGAGATTTTTGATGCTGTAAAAGTCGGTTGATTAGGTGTTTCTATTTGTCAAATTTCTCAATTATCGTGAAGACAGCGTGCATATACCTTCATGTAATCTACGGTTCGTTGTCATTTGAAAAGAGAAGACGGTCTATGGTGTTTTGCCTTTTGAACGTGAACGTGCAGACGGCCATAGGAACGTGAAGACACACTGAACTTTGGATGATCTAGACCGCTTGGCGGTTCTCCCGTGTACATGTTGTAAAAATAAAAATAAATATTACGACAACAAGTGTGCGTGAGTTAATAATAAAAATAATAATAATAATCCTTATTTCCAGACATACATGTGTCTGAGGGGCTGTGGCAAAAGAATGCAAAAGGAAATTCGGCAGACACTTAAGACTGCTTACGTATGGGAATGCGAAAGCGTTGTAGTCCCTTTGGTGAAATGTTTTCGATTTATTTTTTTGGCATGCGTTAAAGTTATTTCTGCTGATTCGGTGTGTGACGCGCGGGAGGCAGCACCCGCCACCTTCTCCCCATTGGCTGCGCCGTCACGTGCCCAATGACGCACGCACTTGGCTACACCTTCAGTCAGCCAGATAGTTGTGACGGGACGTGTGCAGTGACGCACGCACTAGGCACACCTTAGTCAGCCAGGACCGTGGAGCCGCCGTGGCATCGGCAATAATAAAAAAAAAAAAAAGCCACCGTGGCGTCGGGGAAGCGTGCCCGTCTCGCACCCGGGAGGCCCGGGTTCGATTCCCATCCAGACCGAAATGTAAGAGTTTCTCTCTAAAGCACTATTCATTTATTTAGTTTATAGTAACCTTCGTGAAAAATGTGACGTCAATCCGGGCATTTCTAACGAGTTTTTACTCTTTGCGCCATCGGCAATTTTTGGTACCATCTCTTGGTCATGCCGCCGACGACGCGACAACGAATTTTCGCGTTATGAGGCAAATAATCTTTTCGCATTAAAAAATCTTCTGACCAGGCCATCAGTCCCTTTTTACAGCATTCAACAGTGTACAGGACCAGTGTCAGCATAAAAAAAACAATTATACATAAAATAATCAAATTGACATTAGCTAAGCATCGTAGTCACAATAATTAATAATCAACGTCATCAAAAGTTTGAAATAGAAATCATTCACATCACCATCACAGAGATCACATTCATTACCATAAAATGTCAGCGTTACTGTAAAATTCCCCACTTCTGTTGCATTCAAACAGAATATATATATATATATATATATATATATATATATATATATATATATATATATATATATATATATATATATATATATATATATATAAGACGTTGGTATATTTTTTTAACATCAAATTATCAACTGCTTTAATTATTAATGAAAGAAATATCAAAAGCACTATAAAACAGACTTTGAAATCCGCCACCCACTCGACTAACAATTTTTAAGTTTAGGTCACTGGGACTAAAAATACAATTTTACTCTTTTCTTGAACATGCAGATTCTTCGACCTCAGCGTACTATTTCAGCAATATTTGGGGTGGTTATTTATAAGGTCAGATAACTGATAATCAAGTTTAATCAAACTATCATCAAAATGATGAGTTATATAGAGCGTACCTCTGAACACCCGTCTTAAAAAAGAGTCTGCTATTGCTTGTTTTATCATAGATCAAAATGCAGTCAAAGACTAAGGTACACAAGCACAAACACGCATACTAAAAGTGCAAGGCCATGATCCATGGTTTGCGCTTGATTTCTTTGACCGGGGACAAAAAACGCACTATAAGACGTTGAGCTCCATGACATGGTGTTTTTTGGCTCTTTTTGACTGGCCTCATTGACCTGTTATGCCAGCTGCGCTCCTGACAAGGCATGTCTTATATATGTTCTTTATCGTTTGATAACATTCTTCATTGATTGAATGACTATGTTTTTAGTGCTTTAATAGTTAAAACGATAGCTACTGATTTGTTAGCCTCTAACCAAATCGCTTTGCCAACCCTGCAGCGTGGAACAAAGCCAGGATCAAAAAACAAATTTTGCCCAGCTATACTTCGTTTCACCTAGAGCCACTAAATGAGCTGCGCTTAGAGTATCGGCACTCCGTTTCCCGACATTGTTGTGGGCGTCGCCATATTGGGGCTTGTGCAGAGCAGACGCAACTGCAGATCGTCATGATTCAAAAGTGTGACTTCCTCAGTATCCGAATAGGTGTTAGGAAGCTCATGTAATATTGCTTTTCTCTGTCACGGACTGTTTAAATATTTGTGGAGGACGGAAAAGCGTTTCCTGTGATTTCAGATAAAGCTTCAGATAACTGGCAACCATGATTTTAAGCCACAATATGGCCAAGTGTCGTTACTCTGAAGCGTAGCTTATTTAGTGACACTAGTTTCACCTTATGTGCGAGCGAAGGCAAATCTGGAAGCGCGAGCCCGAAAGCTCCGTGCGTTCAGGCTTTGCTCGAGCGCGCGAGCTGGGGAGAAACGCAAAAAGCGCTGGTCTCGCGCTTTTAGCTTTGGCTTCGCTCGCAGATAAGGTGAAAGGAAGTAGGCACTCTCGATCGGGTCGATGAGCTGGCTGGGCTCCGCTTCTGTGCGAACTGGGCACTGCTAGCACCACTGGCACCTTTGCTGGCATTTGTGTCAGCGGGAGCACGCGTTGAGCGCTGAACGTGCAAGGCGAGCAGCAGAAAGGAGGAAATTAAGAGCAGAGGAGGAACATCACTGCCACGAGCCTGCTTTCTGGCCACACGGATGAGTGCCGTCATCTAGTGGTTGAACTAATGGCTTGTTCAAGATGGCCGCCGTGGGACCGCCGCCTTAATGAACGAGAGAATGTTCATACCCTGCGTTTTTTGTGCTGTGGCATTACCTCGGGTATTCAGCATTCAGGTCATTGAACAGCGCTGTAATGCTTTTTATAGTGATTCTCAGAGCTCATACTCAGAATTAACGTTGACCGCCAGTCACCGAGAATCTAGCAGCTCCTTACGCGCATGTCGCATTTCCAGCACAGCGTAAGGAATAGGGCATAGCAGGCTCCGCAATGGTTTCCAAACGATTTACGCGTTCGCTTGTTCTTGTCGGCTTCTCCAGTTTGCATTGAAAAGTCTATACTCGTGGACATTTTTCTGTGGCATTTCAAAAGGGAAAAGAGCACGCGTGCATGGCCTTGATCAGCGCTCAAGCGCGCGCTCCCGTACCTTTGAATGCAGCCGCGCTGTGGCGCAGCTCCCGGCCGAGCAGTGGCGCTGAGTGCCCACTATGTGCCAGTCCCGCTTCGGAAACATAGCTGGACAGGCCGTAAGACAGCGAGCACGTATCCAGTCCTTCCGTGGGAGAGCATCCAAAGTTGGCAATGTCGCCACGGGATGGCGCCACAGCCCCACTGGCTGTGGAAACCGGCTACGAAACACCGTCTGAAAGAGCCAAAGAGCCAAGAGATGACGGTCGTGTGCGTATTTCGAAAGGCTAGGCGATGTGACGCATGGCAACGGAGACCGCGCTGGATTGGCTGGTTATAGGGAGCGACGCCGTGACGTAACAACACCTAGCAATCGAAGATCGCCGGCGACGTCCACGACGTCTCGCCAATTTCGGCGCCGTGCAGTGGGGGACGGCGGGTGTACCACTAAAGCACCTGTTAACCCCCTTGTTTACGCCGCGAAGCGGCGACAGTCGGCGGATGACTCGTTACAAAATATTAACCCACCTTGGCCCACCCGTACACGCCGCTTCGCGGCGCCCCGCCGGCAGCCCAAGATACGCCCCATCCCCACTGACCCCCACTGCACCTCGGTTGCTAGGTGTAGCGTCACGCCGTCGCTCTCTATAGCCAGCCAATCCTGTGCGACCGCCGTTACTATTCGCCGATTCACAAGACGAACCGAATCGAGATTTACGTCCGCGGACCATGTTCAACGTGACCGTCACGTAATCGATTCCTGCGATCCGCGCGTCGTCCGCGGACGCGCGGACTGATAAAGTCTAAAGTCAATCGCCTTTTCACTCGCAGATTTTTGGCGGGAGATTGGCATAGTCCCGCAACAATACAATGTTTTCTTGTTGTTGTTTTTTTTGACGATTAAAACAAAATTGGAGCATTGTTGTGTTTTGTGCGTTAGCTGGTTCATTTTGTCAAGCGATTCTTGGTTTCACGCGTGAAAAAAACTGCAGACACTTTGTCCGGCTGACGCGATGCAAGCTCCGAGTCCGTGCCAAAAAGCTTCCGTCAAAACTCGTCTAGCACGCCGGGATAATTCTTGCGCGTCTAATCAGCCTTTCACCGAGCAAGACCTTTCTTGTGGTTGTGGTGTACTTCGCATGCACGAGCTCGTAGTGCGTGAAGGCATCTCCAAACGCCCCTTCGCGAGCCCAGAACTTCGTCAAGCCTTCGGGAGCAGGACCATGCCTGTGTCACTGTCATGCCTTGGGTTAGTAAAGCTATAGTGGCGCTTCACGCGAAGCCTATCACGGTGTTCTGTATCGATTTGTACATACGTACAGATCGTACGTCTGGGGCGTGCGATTCTTTACCGCGGTAGCGAACGTCCATTTCTCTCTTGGACAACGGTGCCACGGTGCAATGTAAGAGTTTCGCGACACTCTGGGGTGGCGAACAGGTTCGGTCCGTCATCCTTGGCGTCTCCTCGTCGTCTCCCTCGTGTGGATGCGCTTGGGAGACGGACTAACCTCGGACATGTCGTCACGTGATCATTCCGTCTGCGGACCAGTCCGTCGTCCTATCGCGTAGCCTCTCGAAATAAACGGCCGGTGTACTGGTGCGCGCTTTGTACGCCTCCCGACGTTCCTGCCGCTGGCTTCGGCGACTTGTGGACGCACGCGGGCTGTGGTTCCGTTCTTCAACCTGCCACGCCCTTCTAGACGCGCAGTTTCCTTACCATGTCACCGGGCAGTAAGCATACGGTGTCGTCGCCCCCGTATGCACAGCATGTATGCACAACAACGAAATGGCTCTGTCGTTTTCCGCGCATCGCGCGCACGTCCTTCATGCACATGCTAAGTGGCCTGGTCTGCTTGCACCAGGTAGAAGAGGGGTTTCCGGAATGTTCCACCCTCGGAAAAGTGCTGAGAGGCTGCATTCACCACGCGTTGTTATATATAACCGCTGCGCGATATTAGGATGCATTTCTTCGAGAATCAGCGTAACGGCAGCAGCGATTTCGGCCCATTTTTCCTTTTCTATATGCTCTTGATTGCTGTAATTTTTAACTATGAGGCGTCTAGCTTTACCAAACAGAATGTATCTCTTAATACCTGCATCATGAAAGGTTCATGTAGAGTAAAGAGACCCTGCAGCCATCCTTTGTTGTACATAACTTTTAAATGCCTTAGCGTTACAACGCTCGTTTTGACGAAAACCCGGTGGTGTCATTCGTTCTTCAGTTGTCGCGTGCGACGCTCCCATTGGTCCGAAGCGCTGACGTGAGCACGCGTCAACCTCTCCCTTTCTCCCCGGAGCTGACAAACTGACAGACACTGCCGGGTTTTCGCCAACCGAGCCCTTTCGTTTTCGGCAAAGTCACGGGCACAGCTGGCGCGGAGCCAGGGAGGAGGCGTAACACCTCCTAGATAACAAAGCCGAAGTGCTGAATGAGATGGCTTAATCAGAGAAGGCCAACGCTGGACACAGATTGGAAACGAGTGCTGCGTCAGCGCTTGGCTTCGAGTCAAGTTTGAGCCGAACGTTGATGCAATCGTCATGCCCAATCTGTGCCCAACGTTCGCCTCCTCTGATGACGCCATCTCATTCAGCACTACGGCTTTGTTATCTAGGAGGTGTTGCGTGGCGCGGTGGAATGCGGGCGTGCTCACTTGCCGCTCTGCCGTCGCCGGTTGTTCCTCTCACTGGGTTTCCGTGATAGCGGTGCTTGGGCTGTGATATCTGTGTGTAGTTAAAACAACGGATGCGGTTCACTCCAGGAGTGATATGAATGCGGTTCACTCCACGAGTGATATGAATGAGGTTCACTCCACGAGTGATATGGATGAGGTTCCTCCGACAAGTGGTATGGATATGGTTTTTTCCACGAGTGATGTCGGTGACCGTATCCAACGGCGTCTCTGGTAGTAAGACTACAAAAAAGGGGCTGAAAAAAATTACAGGAAGATCCATTTTCGGATTCTTGGGGAATCCGTTAGCATGACCCTTGGGCAACGCCACACACGTCCCCCTTTGGGAAACGTTAACACAGACCCCGTAACGAGGCCCAAAAGAGGCAGCAAAATATAGAGGAAACAAAAGAGAAAGCAAAAAGAAAACAGAATGAAGGGGTCAGTGTTAGCGTTTCCCAAAGGGGGACGTGTGTGGCGTTTCTAATGGACATGCTAAGCATTCCCGAAATATCCATGAAAAGATCTTTCTGAAATTTTTCTAAAATTATTTTTTTTATAAATTGCTTGCCGCGCGGTGAAACTGATAGGTACTCGGAAAAATGCTCATCTTGCCTATAAACTCCAGGTGCATCACAATAGAATGAGTGAAATTCTAGATGTACGCCTTCCAGAGCACGAAACCACAAGGTAAGGTACTTCTTATTCGTCGGAGGTAGGTTGCTGGTCCTAAAGTCTTGATATCTATGCTGCTTGGAGGCTTGAGACCCCTGCTGCGTAATAACCACTGCGCAATTCTTGTTAAAGGTCGTATGTACCGCACAGGCCGAATAGTTAATCTATATATGAACACTAGCATCCCTCTGTCTAAACATTCTTACAACAAATCTGACTTTTTAAAACAAAATCCACCAGGGAACTTCGCCCTTGGTTTGCCTTTGTCTCGGGTGACTGACTTCAGTTCAATGGTAGTTCCTAATAACTAGCTGATGCCGTCTATACATGCATGAGCGAGCCGTATAAGCGAATTGTACTGGGTACTTAACTTATTCTATGCCGAAAAGTGGGCCAAATCTTACCTTCAACCACGCCACCGGGCCCCCAAGTCTAGCATAGGGCCATGCAGGTTACAGCGTTAGGCTACGTGTCTTCCGGCAGCGGCAGATGGCGCTGCGGCCACGGAACGGAGGGAACAGATAGAAACGGAAACCGTCCCTGGGGAGCCGGCCGCAGACGGGTCGGGGTCTCAAATAAAGCGTGAAATCGCTGCCAAAAACTCCTGTGGGGGCGGAAGAGCTCTTCCGCGGTGTGGGGACGGGATGGCCACTCAGTCAGTTAGCCCCTTCAGATAATGCGAACACGCCGCTTAAAAGCGACATGATGGACAGGAGCGACACAGACGTGTCCTTGCAGCTCAAATAGTTAATTGTACTCCGTTTCATTCGAAGTCCGTGTGGAGCTAAAAGCTAGTTGTAACATGAACAGTAACGCACAGACAAAAACGCGATATCACGACGCATTCTTCGCGCTTGATTGAATCAATTGGCGGCAACACACAAATAGAAACCCGAAACATGCCGTGATCCAGCGCTTTCCAAGACGATTGATCGACCCTTGTAGCGTCGGTAGCGCTCGGAGACGAAACGGTGTAGTGCGACCAAAGAATTAGGCAGTTTCAGTGGATTGCTCTCGCACTCCAATGAGTACCTAGTAACCATAGGATTAATGCTTAAAGGGGGCGGTGGAGTATCGGATATTGTTATCGGAATTTTAAAAAAAAAATGATATAGATACTACAACTTTTTATTGTCACGTTTTCGGTCGGCTACAACCAAGTTCTACACCCAGATTAGAAGTGCTTGCGATTTCTCTCGCAGCAATGCTGTATGGATGTGAACTGAATGTAGGCTCAAAACGAAAGGCGTGAAAAACTGCGTGAATGAGCGATGAGTGTAAGACGATTCAAATTCAGCGTTAAAATGTTGCACAGTTCGACACGAGCGACCGCAATAATTTACTTCGTCGTTCAAAATCTTATCGCAATTTTTCTGTTATTATACTTCGGAGTTTCTTTCGTGGCTGTTCTCTGGTGGGGTTCCTTGACACTATGTATTTTAATTTGATTATGTTTTGGGTGCGTTTGTTGTGTAAGCCTGCAAGCCTACTGGATTTGGCATATAATCAAGATCAAGTCATTTTTTGCTGGGAACTAGACAGCTCATTGCACGATACTTTAGCTGTGTCTCATATTATTTGTTTGGAAGTGCCACGCATGACTAATTAGGGCGACTATATACTGCCACTGGTGACCCAAAAGCTTCTCCCTGAGGCTGAAAAAATCCAATGAAAGGTTAAAAACCATGCGCATAATATACGATGAAAACACTTTGGTGCCATAGCCGCTTGCAAAAAAAAAAAAAACTACCAAAAATCACTATCCTCTTAATAAACAATAAAGTGCATTACTCCTTATTTTCTCCAGGAAATAAAATACCAACGAGTTCCTTCCCCGAATTAAATAAAAGTAGAAAACAACACAATCAACGGTGTCATTTTTTATCTGCTCTATACTTGTCTGTTATAAAAACCTGGGCGGTACAAACCATGGCATGCGCGACACACGCCACAGTTTTCCATCCCTCTAGTGCGCGCGTGGCATGTGCCCGTTCGCAAAACAAAGTCGTATTCCCGTTTAATAATGGCGGCCGCTTTGTGTAGTAGACCGACATTCTTACGCCGTCGTTCACACGTCCGAGGAGTGCGCGCATGAGTATGGCACGTACACGGCCGAACTGTTCTAACCGGAAACGGAAATGAGGCGGCACGAGGCGACCCCCCCCCCCCCCTTTTCCACCCCCCCCCCCTTCCACACACACGTCGTACAGTCCTCCACACGCACACACCGTCCTGCACTCACCCTATTTAGACACCTTCCCTCCTTCCGAACAAGTCGATGGGGGAACTCCGGTTGCGAACCCACTGGCTCAACCACTATCCCCTACCGGCCCCCGTTTTTCGTCGATCCATCAGTATTGGATGTCCGCCAGCAAATTTGGTGGCGCGTGACACCGCGAAGGGGGTGTGTGGAACTTCCTACATCCACCGGTGTGTGTCTGTGTATGTGTGTGTATGGGGGGGGGGGGGGGTGTAAGGGCCAGAGCAGTGGTGGTATAGTTTGTATGTGTTTGTTAGTCTGTTGTGAATTCTAGATTTTCTTGATTTTTTTTATATTTCTAAAGGGTGCTTTGGCAGGGATGCTGAAATAGTGCAAGATTTGGAAAATAACCGCATCTAATTTTTCATGTCTTGTTGTTTGTGCTTTTTTTTTGGATACTTTGTGGATCCCTACTGCGTGACGAACGTTAAAGACCCCAGCTAGCGGCTCTACTGCACTGGCCAAATTTCTCATCTACAGCTGGGAGACAAGTCGCCCATTGGGGCTGACTAATTTCGGGCTGTATAAACACACACACAACACAATTAATACGAGCACCGACATTTGTTTTTGTTTTTTTCTACCAAGTGAGTTTTGTTTTTCACTTCTCATTGAAAGCCTTGAGTTATTGATCTGAACAACTACAACAGACGAAGCTAAAACTCGACGGCACCTAGCGGCTAGAACAGAAGCTGTGACGGCAAGTTTGTTCGACAGCCTTCTCGAGCGAATCGGACATTCACAGCACCTGGTGTTAAAAAGACGAAATTCTGAAAGTAGGTCCGAAAACACGTGACGAAAATCCCCAATATTGCCAAATCTACCGATCTATGCTTTGTGTGTGTGTTTGTGTGTTTCTACAAGTAAATAACACGGATGTACTTGAATCGTCTACAAATAGTACCTAAAGCCTTCTGCCGGTTTTCACTGCAATTTTATCTGCATACGCAGCAGTCTCGTTCTTGAACATTTAGTGCCTCAGGAAACATTATGCAGTAGGGCGGCTCGGTTTTGTGTTTAGTAGCCGAAATACTGCATGTTCAGAAGATCTCATTTTGTTATGATGCAACTAGTGAACCCTTTCTTATTTGAAGATTCGTCGTACGCATTTGCATTTCGGGAAGCGTATTGGCTACATTGAAAATCAGTGTGCCCGTCCTACTTGGAAAGGGATCTAATAAGGGGGGAAGCTGGCCGCACTTAATAGTGCTCACTTTGTGTTTTTCTACTCTTAGTGCGCGACCATAATTTCATTACCGTGCCTAATCAATAAGATATTTTATAATATCAATGCATAATCTTCACCAGACTTGTGCCCGTTACTTGAGAAATGTAATGGATTACAATTACAAATTACCGAGCCTCAAATCTAATGGATTACCGTTAAAAATTATTTCCGCTGAAAAGTAATGGATTACTTTACTCGTTACGTTACAAATTACTCTGACGTTACTTTTCCAGTACACTTATCAAGAAAACAATACAAAACCATTTTAATGTTTTCAAAAATGTTCTGCCAATACTACTTTTCATTTCTAATACTCAGGAAAAGAAAAACACTATGGAAGGCGATGGAAAGAGGCAGAGCCCACTCGGCGTTGTCGTCTTGATCTTTGTTTTTCTCATATTTGTATATGCCTTGCAGTGTTGCGGAATGGGCACCCCCATTCCATTCCAATTTCATTCCGGGGAATTAAAGTTTTTGATAATTCGATTCCTTTCAACTCCTAGGAATGGGAACACTGGGTCCATTCCCACTCCAGGAATGGCTGAATTGTTCCATTCCATTCATCTAACTCCTAAACGTAAAAAATGGCACTTGACAGTTACATTGTGTTGCCGGCATAAGCAGCATAAAGTTGACATTATCAAACGCAAAGACATTTGCAAACAAATGCTAAAGGCCCCCAAAAAGCACGGATTTTACTAAGCGGAGCACTGGTGGAACTAAGTGTTTGTTTTATTTGTACAGCAAACACCGAGAAAGCCCCTTAATATGTTGATGCTTGTTTAAGACATCGGTCTTTTGACCACGTGGCCCACAACAAAGAGCAAAACTCAAATCCACTCATTTTCTTTTTTTTTTTTGCAAACTTTTTTTTGCATTTCACTTTTAGGACATACACGGCCAGCGTGTTTGTTTGATAAGACCATTAAAATATTCAGTTTATGCGTGGCGCAGAAATAAGCTATATTACTGTATTCTTCAAATACAGCAACACGGCTAGTACGCTGCTGGAAGCGACTCCATGCACAGCGGCCAAGAACACATCATCTGACAAAGTGAAACCTCTACGGCGCAGCAGCGAGGGACCGTATAGACCATGTCACGAAACTGTCTTTCTCCAGATCTAGCCAGTTCGGTCACGCGACAAGAGTGGTGACGATAGTCTTCTCACCTTACGATGGACCGCAACAGACAGCACGAGAGCCATCGAAACCAATGCAGTGCCCTCTGAGTGTCGCGTGACCCTGGGGTGCAGCAACGCGCCGTGCGTGTAGTCCCGCTCACGGTGCTGGATTGCCTGGGGTCACTCGTAGCGTCCACAGCGGTCCATCACAATGTGAAACAACGTATGCAGAGACTCAAGTCAAAGGAAATGAGCGGGAATCCGCTAGCTTGCATGCTTGTAACCCTAACCCACTTCAAAGTTCAATGTAAAACATATAACTACAGAAAACAAGCACCGGAACAACGACCAAGTAAAGGGGACTTACACGTAAAAATGCAGTATACAAAAACAAGCGTCGAACCAAAGCGCAACTGGAGAAGAGAGAAGTGAATCTGGCTTTGTTTTAATGTCGAAGCAAACCCCCAATTCGCACTTCAAAGGAGCGCGCGCGAATGAACGTGGAGGCAGCAGGGTTGGCCGCCTGTTAAACAACGCTCCTCGAACTATAGACCTTTCCATAAACGAGCGTGTGGCCGGTGCCATCATGAGTGTTCGTACGTATGGCGCGCGCTTTCCTCGCTTTCCGGAGCGACAAACACGCACGTGCTGGGCTGTGAAAATCGCACGCTGGGCTGTGATTTTGTAAACATTGGAAAGGTCTATAGACCTTTTCATCTCAGTAGTTACCCGACCGGCGGACAGAGGGCGCTGACGCACTCGGCGCCATTGGGTGGCTTCAATTTGGTTGGTTTCGGTTTCAGTGCGCTCTCGGCTATGTTGGTGTGTTATGTCATTCTCGCCTCGCCGAATTTCGTCATACAAATGTGCCCGTTATAGCGCACAACTAATAAAACTGTGGTTCTGAGCCAATTCGAGAACCACGAAGTGGTTTCGAGTCATATTCGCGGAATTTCTTACGAACGCTTTACGATGCATCTGGTCATGTTCGTCGCTAATTTCGGTCAGGTTCGGCGGAGTAACGACTACGATGCACAAGGAGGATTCCATCGTCTACGGCCTGACCCACTGACCCTAGTTTCCCCCCCAAAAAAAGAAACTAATGAAGAGACTAGTGAGTAGATATATAGTAAAAATGCAGGTCCACAGCCTGATTAAAAACCTCCTAAATCGCGAAAAACACACGAAGTCGCAAGTTCACTGACTGATTTTCGCGGACACCAACTTTCTGTGAACTTAGAAACTCTAAATGTCTCCTATAATACGCAGATATTCAAAGAAATAAGTGAAATTGTCTCGGGCTGTTTTCTTAAAAAAAAACATTAAGTACTCAAGATATATTTCGATGGTCCGCGTCTTAGGTCGGGTGGGAAATTCATTTAGCTATTGACCTTGCTAAAGTACTTATTAACAGCATTTAACAACGTTGGAGTTAAAAATTAACTATTTGTTTTACTGACATTTGATTACGACGTGCTTGGCACATGAGATAAGTGAGGCCCATCAATTGAAATCTGAAATTTTGTCTTTGTACAAACTTTGTCAAATAAAATTAAAGGGGCACTCAAGTGGTTTTTGAGTTCGTGTTTTGATGATGACAGCTGAATTTAGACCCCCTAAGTATCCTTAAAAACCAAAAAGTGTAGTCGTACGGTGATTATTTCTTTAATTAAAATGTAATTGAAGGCCGCCAAACCTCGGATCCACCCGAAAACGAAACCACTCTCATTGGTCCTCGCACGCTTATCAGAAGGATCTCGGGCCAATGGCGTTGGACGACGTTCCGTCGCGCAGTGATCCCGAGGTAGCCGCATAGGCCGAGCCTCTTTGTCATTCGAGCTTCGATCATGGCGGAGTTCTCTACACTCGAGGACCTGACGCCGTTATAGAGGTTGAAATTCTTCGGCGGACAGCCGACCTGGGGATGATTTCCTATGACGCCACTTCGACGTGCGATGTGGACAATAGCAGCGCTTCGGAGTCATGTTCGGGTTCGGAGGACGGCGAAACGCAGACCTTTTCGGGCATTCTTCGATTTGCGGTTGGGGCAAGTCGTAACCAAACAAACGTTTGACATCGCAGCGTTACCTCTGGTACGTGATGTCAAACGATGTCGCCACGTTGCCTTTCGCCTTGGGAGGACGGGCGAAAGGCTGGTTCAGACATGTGCAACGAACGCGTACCTACGACAGCGTTTGTTGCGACCACGACGATCGGTCTGCGCCGCCCGTACACACACCTGCAACCACTACAACAAGCGCAGCGGGTCGTCAGCACGGCGACCGCTTCTATATGCGGCCGTCAGCTGTTTCAGCGGCCCCTCTAAAAAGGGGACGCACTGCTACTCAATGCCGTAACCGAATATAGACAGACAGTTGTCTATAGCCTAAAGCTTTATTATTATTTTTCTTGATAGGCTTGCAGGGTACAGTGGATGAAAAAAAATTAAAATAAAAAGATGCAGCACGCCGTCTTGGACGATCACGACTCTAATACATGACATTGCAATAGTACAAATATCGCAACACGCCTTTTCTACAATTATAAAAGGCAATGTAATCTTAGCAGCGATATAGCAACGTAGAAATATGATTTCGTGATCAGATAGACGTTGCGAGCGTTCAGGATTGCTAACACTAATCACTTCTCTCCGGTGATGAAAACGCGTGAAAATTCGCATCCTTTATACGGTACGCGCCAGTAATACCTTGAACTTGAGCACACGCATAAAATTTGCCAAATAAGAAATCCGGGCGATGTACGAGGACACAAATGCTTAGAAAGCACCACTCTAGTCGAAGTAAACAAACACGACGGCACGGGCGTTTCTGCATGTCTTGAGAGTGCCGCCACGACATCGCTGCACGAGTAGGTGGATCTTTCCTTTTAGTACGTGCTGGGTTATCATAGCGACACACAACGAAAATTCACAGTCAAGGATAGCGCTTTTACGCGGAACGATGAGCTTTCGCCACGCCGTCCACGTCGACGACCACCACCGACGCCATGTTACCGGAGCCGGCCCGCGACCGACACGACCGGCCTGCGACCGACACAACCGGCCTGCAACGCGCGCAGATACGTGCGCTTCCGCGCATCCCGGGGGAGCGGGAAATTCACCCCCCGCAGAGGAAGGCAAGGAGAAAACGTAGTCCTTTGTTTGTGAAACGATAATTGCAGTATCGCGTATTCTAAACTAGAAATATTTTACGTCTTTTGAAATTATCATGCACAACATATTTAAATGAACTGAAAATTGTTTCTTTAGCGAAACTTTACAAAGGCCGCCAAAATTTTCAAATATACGATAATTTCATTGGTCCTCGCAAGTACAGAAAAGAGTCCGCACGTATTTTATTCCTGCGTGATTATTAGGCGGTTCTGCCTTCTAAAACTGAAGATACTCATTCACTGACACTTCCTTAACGCCATCGCACCAAAACGTAGCTTCTCCAAAAACTGCTTGAGTGCCCCTTTAAGGGCACGAGAGAAGTAATCTCTCGTACGTTTGGTTGAAGTCGAATGCTAGGCACGACTTCATGAACCTTCATGACAGATCTCCATGCAAACTGATGCGATATAAAATCAACAACCCTGAACTTGGGTGATTTCCATGTAGATTGCTTCTTTTCGGCATCACATAATGCGAGCCCTAGGCACTCTCAAGCTGCCTGTGACAGATTATTTCATAGGGGTTTGTGTTTAAAATAAATAAAATTCATTAATTAAATTTTGTATAAAAAAATGTTAACACCCTTTAATGACTGCAGATATGTGACCGAGCATAGTGCACAGTTTCTCTAAATTCATAAATAAACAAATCAAGCAAACGTTTCTATTCCAAAAACGATTTAAGACCGTCTAACAGATTTAGGTGTAATGTCGTGCAAAGACAAATCGCCCGATGTGAACGTTACCATTATCCCAAGCATAAAATAAAATCTGAGTTAAACGTTCGTCACCTGTATATCTTGTATGTCCTATATAATCAAAAACAGCTATTTTAAATTTGTTATGAAGGCAAGGCCGGAGGCTTTCAGGAAACACACATAGCTTCATATGCTGCGTAGTATTTTGGTCACATTCCTTAAGATTCTAAATGCGCGATAATACATATACATTGCACTATACTTTTTTTCGAATATTCCGCCACTATCACTGTGTAAATTTAAGTTGTCATAAATAATTGGGCTCAATATGCGCCAGGTCTGACGCTGATTTCTGTATCTCCTCCCTCCTCACGCGTATCCGGTACGCCGACGGTGAAAATAGTCAAAATCGGTTACAGAAATTAACTGCATATGTAGTCGTGCACATAATGATGGCATGCAATTAAGTTGTAAATGTAAACATCGGGCGGCTATTTACAATAAGGCGAGAAACGCGGTGAAACGCGACGAAAAACGCGAATGCCGCGCCTTCGCCAAGGCGCGGAGGGGAGAGTCGAGCGACGAGTTGAAGCCACCTTATGGCGGCCGCGTCACGTGATTCCAAGATGGCAGCGCCCATGCGACGGGGGCCGAAAATGTCTATAAGAAAACAGTAACTGGTCATCTTTCGTCGGCGCGCGAGTCAACGAGTTAAGGCCGGTTCAGACACTTGCGTTTGAGTGCGTTTGACTGCGTTGCGTCGAGAACCGGAAGCGAATCACCGGCACATCTGTGCTTCGTATGAAGCGTGGAATCCAATTCAAGGAATCAGCTTGGCACGCGATATAAGCAGCAGGGATGTCCTGGTTTCTCGCAGCCGCAACGCAGTCAAACGCAGTCAAACGCAACTGTCTGAAGCAGGCTTTATCAGAGCTGATGAGGAGCCGTGCATGGCTGTTTCTTTCTTTGCCGCGCCCTTCGTTTCTTTTGCTTGGTGCTTGGTTTCTTGTTTCGCTCTCGTGTAACGCCGGTGAAGCCTGTCGCCTGCGCGTCCGTAAAAGGCGCCACCGCCACACACCCCCCCCCCCCTCCCCCCTCTGCTCTTTGCTTCGACGCTTGTTTTTTGTATTGCATTTTCTTGCCTATAGACCGTTTTACAGAAAGAGGGCGAGAGAGAAAAGGGGAAAGGGCTACCGGCGCTTTCCCCCTTTCTGGTATTTTCGCCCATACTGAAAGTGACGACAATTCAAGATGGCGGCGCCCTTGAAGAAAGGGTCTATAAGTCTGTTAGGGCTCCACGCGGGCTAGCAGTTTCCCGCTCATTGTATTTCTGACTAACTGACTCGCTGACTGGCTCGGTTTAGCTAACCGTAAACACACACAAAAAAAAAAAAAAGAAAGAACCGGGCCCATTTCATTCACATTCCATTGCGGGCAAAAGGCATCTAATTCCATACCCATTCCATTCCCCTCAACGTTGCCGACATCCCATTCCCATTCCATTCCGGGGTCGCGAAAATGCGGAATGATTCCGGAACCATTCCAACTCCGGAGTGGCAACTCCGCAACACTGCCTTGCATGTTTTTCAATTGGTTCTAGTGACCGGTCATATAAAAAAAAAAAATCGTGCTTTAGTTTTGGTTATTATCCTCTTCACGATGATGTTGTTATTTTTTTTTTCTTTTTTGTTAACTTGCTAGCTTTATGCTGCTGAATTGCCTGCTCATATTGCTCCACTTTCTGTATTATGTTCATATTTTTACAAATTAACAAGTAATTGAAGTAACCCGTTACCAGTAATTGTTACGAAATTACATTACAAATTTCTGCCGCAGAAAAGTAGCGTGACAATTACAAAATCACTTGAAAAAGTAACGGATTACAAGTAATCCGTTACTGCTAACGGATTACTTCCCATGTCTGATCTTCAACAATATTTAGAATATATATGTTTACGTATTTAAAGAGAAATAGCTCTCAAATACAACAAATAGGAGCTGGAACTTGTACAGCGGACAAGAAATACAAGTTTTGCTACGCCAATAATTACCTAAAATATATCCCGAACGTTGCGCTAAAAGAAAGACAGGCTGAATTTCTCCGAATTTAAATGCCATTTTCAGCCTGAACATTTTGACATTTACGGATGACACAGTCAACACATAGAGGTGGTGGTAACAGGAGAACAATTAAGAGATCGACGCTCCACATGGCGTTGGGTGTCTGCTGTGCCCCAACTTTGTTCGCGCTTTCATTTCTGTTTTAAACTCTCAAGCTTAATTAGAGCCACGGGCTTCGATGGCGAGAGTCCCCCGGTCATCGGGACACCATTGCTCGGTCATAGGGTGCACGAATAACGACAGAAAGCGTCGAATACTGCCCGAGGACCTATGTAGCTTGCAAGGAATCCGGCAAGGCGAGAGCGGCTGCAATGTCTTTAAGCTCCATCGCTTTCCACGTGACCCCGGTCTCGGCGGTTGTGGATTGCGTCCGTAAACCGAAAAGACGTTTCCCCAACGCCATCCTCTTGACTGTGCTCGGAACATTTTGTGAACGGAGCGCGCACCGAACGCTGTACCGCCGATGAACATGGGGTACGCTCGCAAGGTGCGTGCAAGTTTTCTCCTGATAATTGCTGGTTCAGCTTGTACAATTTTGTAACTGAATTTATCTTAATATTGGTATTTTGAAGTGTTGGCAATGACTCAATTTTGATAATTTGCAGTGGTGACTGATTCGATTTTATCATCTACAACACTTAGTTAAAGGAGCTGTGCAACGATATTCAATTGGAATGTTTTTCACTTTACACGAGCTTACTGGCACTAGTGGGACTCAAGGATACTCGCATGCAATGCCACTGGCCAAGAAACGCCTTTGTTGCTGTGTAATTTCAAGGACAAAAGCGATCATTTTCATTCAATCTCTCCTTTGCAAAATTCGATGACGTAACGTGGGGATCGCAGTACACCCATATGACGATATTTGAATGCGGTTCATAGATTGGACCCGAGCATTGCGTGGGCACTCGATTGGGGCTCGTGATAATTGATAGCTCGAGAAGCATTCGGGTAGTGGCCCGTGTCCAATCGCTGCAACGACGACAATAGCCGAGCCATAACAATGTCTGGAACTCAGCGCGTGTCCTGTGCTTTTCCAACCCCAGCGCGTGGCTATGATCAACATTAGCGTCATATAATCGGCTCCAGATCACGTGGCCGCTTGTTCTGGCTGCGAGTTGAGGGCGTGAATGCTGCTCGTTATTCTTTATTTTTTTTCTGGGACTTCTATTGCGTGGGGTGAAAAACGAACGCGTGTTTCATAGGTCATTAACGTCAGGGATCCGTTCTAAGCGGTATTTGCGCATAGTAAAAAAATTGTTCCATAGCCCCTTTAAAGGCTCATTTCCGCCGCCGGGTGAGGCTAGAAATTGTTAAAAAGGTAGTTCTATTGGTTTTCCTGAATCGCGATCTTCTGAGCGATACCAGAGAGCCGGCAAAAGCGCTCCTTGGAGTGCCGCTGGTGGGTTGTTTGGGTTGTTTCCGTTGATTGGGCGCTTTGAAGCGCTGGATAATCGCTGCAGGGTACGTCTCATGTGTTGCGATCTGCGTTTTCGAGCCCAGTGTGCACGTTTCTTTGTTCGAGTCATGGCATCCGCCAGTGCGGCGACGGGGGAAACAGCGGCGGCGAACGTGTCAGCGCTAGAATTTGGAGGTTAGTACTAAAAATATTGCATCAAATAGTAAAATAATTCGTGGCTGCTTTGAGGCTTTCTGCGGTTCGATATAAGTACATCTAGAACGTCTTCGTCATTCATCCACAAGGAAATATAAGAACACGGACACGCAAGATAAAAGCAGCGCAGCAAAACGATCTGTAGCAGCTCCGGGTGTTTACAAAAGTTAATTGAGGTTCCCGTTTCGTGTATCGCTTGCTGATTACTAAAACGGCTACGTTGAAATAGGCCCATTGCAAGCAAAAATCGATGAATGGTTCATCATTTCCAGTCATGCGGAAAGCGGTGGAGCTTAAAAACATTGCAGCCTCACTCGCCTTGCCAGATTCCATGCAAGCTGCATAGGTCCTCGGGCAGTATTCGACGCTTTCTGTCGTTATTCGTGCACCCTATGACCAAGCAATGGTGTCCCGATGACCGGGGGACTGTTGCCATCAAAGGCCGTGGCGCTAATTAAGTTTGCGAGTTTAAAACAGAAAAGAAAGCGCGAACGAAGTTGGGGCACAGCAGACACCCAACACCGGCCAAGCCTCTCATCCGGGACTTTTACTCTTTCTACACATCCAGAAAGGGAGAAAGCGCCGGTAGCCCTTTCCCCTTTACTCTCTCACTCTCAAAATGGCGCTACCCACGATAAAACGGTCTATAGACCAACACGCGGCCCTGACGTCACGCAACTGCGGTGGCGCTGTTGACGGTACGGCGCATGCGCGGACGCCTCACCTCGTGCCAGTCTGGTTTCTGCGCACGCGCAGTGCCCACACCTGGTGTGGGCAAATGCGGGCTTGTTTGTAAACAGCGTGCCGGTCTATAGACCTTTTCCGCTTACTCTCGCCCCCGACCGCCAAGTAGGCATATCCGGTATGGGCGACGAAAAAATATTAAAACGTTTCAACCTGCAAATAGTAAAAAAATAGAGGGGAGAGAAAACGAGAATGGGTGACGGTTACGTTTTTCTCCTAAATGCATTCTATTGGCGTGGCGACGGCAACACAATATTTTCGCCCATACTGAAAGTGACGACAATTCAAGATTGCGGCGCCCTTGAAGAAAGGGTCTATAAGTCTGTTAGGGCTCCACACGGGCTAGCAGTTTCCCGCTCATTGTATTTCTGACTAACTGACTCGCTGACTGGCTCGGTTTAGCTAACCGTAAACACACGCACACAAAAAAGAAAGAACCGGGCCCATTTCATTCACATTCCATTCCGGGCAAAAGGCATCTAATTCCATACCCATTCTATTCCCCTCAACGTTGCCGACATCCCATTCCCATTCCATTCCGGGGTCGTGAAAATGCGGAATGATTCCGGAACCATTCAAACTCCGGAGTGGCAACTCCGCAACACTGCCTTGGATGTTTTTCAATTAATTCTAGTGACCGGTCATATAAAAAAAAAAACAGTGCTTTAGTTTTGGTTATTATCCTCTTCACGATGATGTTGTTCTTTTTTTTTCTTTTTTGTTAACTTGCTAGCTTTATGCTGCTGAATTGCCTGCTCATATTGCTCCACTTTCTGTATTATGTTCATATTTTTACAAATTAACAAGTAATTGAAGTAACCCGTTACCAGTAATTGTTACGAAATTACATTACAAATTTCTGCCGCAGAAAAGTAGCGTGACAATTACAAAATTACTTGAAAAAGTAACGGATTACAAGTAATCCGTTACTTCTAACGGATTACTTCCCATGTCTGATCTTCAACAATATTTAGAATATATATGTTAACGTATTTAAAGAGAAATAGCTCTCAAATACAACAAGTAGGAGCTGGAACTTGTACAGCGAACAAGAAATACAAGTTTTGCTACGCCAATAATTACCTAAAATATATCCCGAACGTTGCGCTAAAAGAAAGACAGGCTGAATTTCTCCGAATTTACATGCCATTTTCAGCCTGAACATTTTGACATTTACGGATGACACAGTCAACACATAGAGGTGGTGGTAACAGGAGAACAATTAAGAGATCGACGCTCCACATGGCAAGTTGCGTGCAGCGATAGCAAAGGAACAAATGCAAACGCATAGCTCCGCAGAAGACTCCGCTTTCACCAGGGCTCACTCCCCTGCCTTAGCTGGCTAGCATTTGACACAACCTAAATTTTTCAAGGACAGTGAAAAGAGCGTTTCACACGAGCGGCCGCACGCTTACGTAATCGTGCCTGATTCGCATGGTGCGATTTAGGTAGGAATTTAGACAACAAAAACAATATTTCACGGCAAAAATGATGACGGCAAGTCTCAGTACCGATCCTCTTCGATGTTACATGGTAACATAAATATTCCTTAAACGCTCGTTTGCATCGTTAACTAATATGGTCACCGACAAGATGTGCACTGCAGGGAGGTCCTTCGTTGATCACCCCCAGTGCAAGCTTCGTAGCTCCGAAGCATAACGGAAGGCCAACGCACCAAAATCAAAGCACTGCGGGAGGCGACGAGCGCGTGTTGACGACCGGGCATTCGAAGGAGACGCCCTATCGTTCTTGCCCCGTCGGTGACAACACTTTCTAATCTCTATTTCTGACGAATTATCATCGAACATAGCGAAATATAGCTGATGGTCATATTTCCTAGCCTCTTTCGTGTCTCGATATACTCATGTTTAACTTTAAAACGAACTAAAAAAAATGCTCATGTTTGAATTGTGGGCTATGCCGGAAACATAACAAATCGGATACAGAAGTCTCGACGTTTCGCACAGGGGTATCAATTCACGGGAAAGAAAAATGACGGGTAACCGGTGCACATGCTGCGCTTATGAAGTAACTTTTTTGTTCTGATATTTTCTCTCGGAGTTGTTGCGTAGTTCTAAACAGAGAAACGAAAGAAAGAAAGGAAGGGGGATGTCTCATTTACACGACAGAGCGTCACATAATCCTACCTTCTGGTAAGACACCGAGCGATGCTCGTCGCGACGTGGCAGCAACCGATCGAAGGATTCTCACGAAGTCCGGAAGTCCAGCTTCTTGAGAAGCGACTACATTCCAGACTCCCAGAAACTGCCTAGCCGCAACGGTGGAATAGATGTACAAATAATAAAAAAAAAATTAAAGAAGACCCCCTTCCTCCCCGAATAAAAGAACAAACAGGACGAAGCTAAAACTTATTTTCACGATCAAAAGGACATAGCAACTTCTGCCTTCCAACGCCGTTGTAGAAAAGAAGATAAAAAAAAAAATCTGAAAAGTACCGCGCAATATTAAAACGTAATCGCGAAGTCGGATTTTATAGCGTCCCATATTCGAATCACGCGGGGAAAGTCAACGAACAACGAACGTCACGTCCGTTGTTAGTCGACTTCCCCGTCGCCAGGGAAGCCATCCCGACAGACAAAAGATAACGGACGAAGAAGCCGAGTGAGCGAACAACAAACGACCCGGGTTGACGAAACTCATAAACTCAATGGAAAATGACGAGAACGAGACAGAGAGAGAAATGAAGAGGAAGAGTCAAACTCCCTACTTCATGTAGTACGAGACTTTAAAACTGGAAATAACACTAATAAAACAATAGAAACAAAGAAAGCGGGATCGAACGCAGCACCGCCGAAGGCAGCGCTTCCCGGCCCCAAATTGAACGACGTTTTTGAGGCGTCGCGCACAACACCTCTCCCTTCCTGAGAAGCTGGCTCGTTTTCAGTGGCGCTTGTTGTGAGTGTTTTCGGGTCCTTGACAAGCGGGTTCCGCGGGGCCGCTTGTGCGGACCGCCGGAAAAAAGAACGACAAAGCGAGTTAGGAGGACGTGCCGCCACTTGACCAACAGCGGCGACGCGAGCGCGCTCCTTCGCGGGACAGCCGGAGCGTGAGCGGGGTGCCAGAGCCGGCGTGTCGCGACGTCTCACTTCCATAACGCAATCCGGACAGGTATGAGCGCCTGCCCAAACTCAATTTAAAGCAATCACGGCAGGATTCCCTCTTTTTCCTTTTTTTTTTTTTCTCACCCTCCTCCGCATGGCGCTCCGTTCGTGCACCTCCCTCCCACTTCCCGCTCTTTTTTTTTTAATTTTATTTGACCAAGAACGTTTTCGGTTACGGGGAGGGGGATAAACATTTCACTTTCTTTTTCTAAAAGTACAAGTACAGCGACAAGTTTCGCTTGTTTTTTTTTTTTTTTTCCGAATCGATTCTTTTTATTGTTTTTTACGGTTTTTGTAGTAGTTTTTGTTCTACTTTCCCCTTTCCTGTGGAAAACGTAAATTTGAAGCGAAAGTAAAACGAAATGACTGCAGTCCCCAATCGACCGATCTCGTAATTCGCATTGTTTCTGCGCCATTTTTATTTGTATGTCAAAATATTTGTGGACATTTCATGCACTGTGTTGAAAAATAAAAAACCATACTGGTGGTTTTCCGTTTTTATTCTTTGAAGACATAAACTCAGGTCCAACAATTATTACTAAAAAAATGTTTGCCCATTTCTTTTTATTATTTAAACGCGACTCCTCGCACACTCCATTCCCTCAGGCGACACAAAATAAAGTTCCGACAGGATTTCGTTGTATTTTTTTTTTTTCAGACGGAATTTTGTTTATGTTACGTCCATACTAAGTAAAAGCCATGGTATGGGTATGCTTTTAACCTGATGCTGCGTTTTATATGTCGTCGCACCCAATTTATGACTGCCCCTTATGCACCACAAAAAGTTTTTATTTTTTTAATTTTTTATTTTATTTTTAATGTGCGACGTATGCTGTCTAGATAGAATGATCGTAAGGATAGGATAGAATCATGGTAAGAGTAAGCCATACGCATTTTTTTTCTTGTAAGTTCTTTAGAGAGGCTGGAGGCTTTTAAATCAAATGACACGATCTGGCGTTGTGTCCGCAGTTTTGGCTGCAATGACGGTTTTCACAGCCGTAAACACCGCGTTCCTTCGGTGGACCCATTTCGGCACTGAAGCGAACACGGTAGTCACTGTTATTGAATTTTTTTTTTTTTTTTTTTATTTTGTTAATAAAGTGAACCCCGTGGCAAAATCAGGTCACGCATTATTGACACTGCTTGATTTTTATCTTTCGGGTTTTACAGCTGCGCACGACAAAATGGGATGGGTGTCAATCCCATAATCCCCTCTAATGACAGGCAATTCTTTTATACGGATGGCAAGGTGAAGAAAATTATGATCTTTTTTTTAAACCTCATGTAAATCAGTTATGTTTATATAAATATATTTATATAATTTAAAACACTTCAGATAAAAAAAAAACTGATTTTTGACAAGAGATAAATAAAAAAGGACTGCCTGATATAAATCTTTTTTGCCTGATAAATTATTGTTTTAAATGCTAACCGAATGTCCATAAAAAGCACGAAATGATAGTTAAAAGTAAATTGAAAAATATTTTTGGGATTGTTTAGGGCGAAAGGGTATTATTTAAATCATCATAGTCGAATCGGTGCAATCCAAGTCACGACTTAAATTATCATTTAAATCCGATTTCAAACGTTTGTTTTTATTCCCCACCCTGGTGGATTAGGTCTCTTTGAGAGCTCTAATTTCGCTTGCAGGGTAAAATTAAGTAATTCCCCGAAATAGATACTGAAATTGTCGGCAGGGCAGAATACTCAGCCGACCAATGTTTTGCTCATCGATTGCTTTCCATCACGGGCCACATGTTTACGCAAAACAACTGACCTTAAAATAAATATTTAATTTTTTTTTAATGTTGTTTTGCCAAGCTGGCTTGCTAAAACCGAGGGAGCTTGCAATTTTGTTTTTGTTGTAATAAATATATATATTATAAATTAAAAATCAACAGATGCACGCATTTTGGGAGAAGTCGTTTTCTTAGAATTTGCACCTAATTGACAAGATTAGAATAAACTCTAATTGCAATAATATCTGCAGCAGTCGTGTGCAGTGATCGCGCCATAGCTGTGTGTGTGCGCCGCTGTCAGGCCATCAGACTATTGATTGAGAAACAAAGGGTAACAACGCGTATGCCAGTTCCACAGCTGTATCCAGTATGAAAACGAAACAAAATTAAGGTATAAATAAAAATTAGTAATATTCTTTTGCTTGGCAGGTTGGCAAATTCGAAGAGATATATTATATACTTATTTATTCTTGTAAGTTCTTGTCAGACAAGTCTCTTTTCTAGTGGTAACGTGAGGCTCAATGCTCCACAACTTCGTGCGACCTCTACTTCCTCAAATTGGTTATCGACTGAAACGGTGAATGCTACAAAAAAACGAATACAACATTCAATGACGAAAATAATCCCTGGAGAAGAGGAACAAGGGGGACAAAGGACAAACACAAATCTCCAAACACAGCTAGGTGACTGGTGCGCTACCGAAAAAATCCGCCTGGTTCGGTCCATTACAATCACAACATTGAATTGCGCATTTCGCGGCGGTACGCATTCAGTTCAAGGTAGAAACCGAACGTGCTTTGGGTGGGAAGGATACGCAGACAAAATGTATCAACGGGCCTTCGTTAGAATTTTCTAAAAATGTAAAAAAAAATCTAGATTAATAATTCTGCTTCAATAGAATTGGAGAGCCAACAAAAAATGTATTTGTTGAAAACACACAAAAAAAAAACCTCGGGCTCGTCCGGGATTTGAACCCGGGACCTCTCGCACCCTAAGCGAGAATCATACCCCTAGACCAACGAGCCAGGCGAATTTAGACCGCCGACACGTGCATGCGGACAGCAAGGTCGCCTTTTACTATCTGCAGTTTTTTTTTATATATAATTTAAACTAATTATTTGATCTAGCGTCACTTTTTTTTTATGCAACGGAGAATAAATATTAGAACCTACATTTATTCTCACAATAAAGATGGACTGCGAACGCTTTTTTTTTAACAACATAAGCGTGTCGCGAATTTTTTTTATCACGTTCTTTTTAAGACAATTGGCCACCAATTACTATGATTTCGGAATTGTTGCGGCTCTTAGAAAACATAAATTCAGAAATTATAATTAAAAAATGTTTACTGCTTCTGTAGCCAATTAACTCACATTATTTGGACTAGACTTTTTTTCTTTTGTATGTACTTTCTGTATTGTGTATATTCTGTACATATATATGTCTGTTATGTTTTTTCACATGTGGTGGCGGGCTGGCAGGCGCTCTGCGTAAGGGTTTTTCATCTATCTGCCTAGCCCCGCACACCACCACATGTGCCCATTCCAGTATGTGCAAATAAAATTATTATTATTATTATTATTACTCTTCGCCTATTTTTGAAAGGTGGACTTTTAAACCTGGTTCCACCAATCGAAAAAACAACGAACACTTCTCGCGAGAATGCAAATTACAATTTGGAGAAACATTTCTTAACTTCGAAGCCAGAAGGAACAGAGTAATTATTTTTTCACCGATGTTTCCCAACACCGGTTCCTCCCAATGTGTTCGAGCAGCACCCTTCACATGGAAGGTTTGAAACCATAGAAAGAGCTACATAAGCGTTTAATGACTTGTTTAGAAGTTTCCACGCAACTCGCACCACATTCCTTTTTTTCCATACCCAAAAAGAACATTCACAGATGCCACGAAGCAAGCCATGGAACCAGAAACACCACCCTGCTAATTGTCTATTTGTATTGTATGCCTGACAGTTGAAATGTTGTCACCTCATTAGTGACCGCCTTGGCAATAAATAAAATAGTTTATTTTTTTTCTTAATATAGGTGCTCTGCGCTGAAGCTTTGAACAAACGGTGGCGCCCTCTCTTTGGGTACCAAAAGCTCACCTGATTGGGCCTTGCACTACTTGTGGCGCCTTCACTCGGCTGTTTTTTCTTCTTTGAAGTGTTGAAGAACGGAAAAACGCTTTTCAACGTCCGAAATCGGCTAAATTCAAAGCCGTAAAACAATTAAAAGTGCAGGACTTATGCCACCGTCACTAGGGTGCCCGTCTCCTATTTCCTTTTTCCTCCTTTTTCTTTTTTTTTTCTTCTATGTAATACTTAAAACAGCATCTCTTCGCTAACACTCTTAGCGTCTTATCTTTAAACTGTGCTACGACAACGTTCAAATTTTTTGCTGATTCCTTGTTTTTTTTTTTTTGTTTTGTTTTTTGTTTTTTTGTGATCGTGTTCCGCACAAGGGTAGGCACGCTTCTAGCGTGTGACAGTTTGAGGACACATAAGTTTGTACTACCCAAAACAGGGCGATTTTCGCAGCGCTCTCTGGGCAATGCAGGAGGCCTAGTGGCATAAGAAAAATCAAAATTGGCGTTGATGCACTTTATCTGCTAGTAAGAAACACTGTTGTAGGCGTTACCGAAAAAAAAAAAAAGTAGCGAAATACGTTACTCGTCATTTGCGAAATAAAGGAACGCGTTACCAACCTACGTTACCTCAAAATAAAAGGTACGAATTACCATTACCGATAAAAAGTAACGCACGTTACTCTTACTTCACTTTATTTATAACTTGACGGTAACAGCGGTTTCTTTTTTTTTTCTTTTTTTTTGGGGGGGGGGGGGGGGGGGGGGTTAGGGATGATAGAACACGGACAAAAACATAAAGAACACCATAATGGTGCCCTTCTGACGCTGTCCAACAGCGTCAAAAGGACACCATTATGGTGACACGTAGCATCAGCACGTAGCATCGTCTGCGTCTGGACTTAAGCTAAAACCAAGTATAGAAACACGAAAAAAAAATTGAAGCGTACTTTTTTTCAAGTCTTCGAAAGGAGAGTAACGTGACTACGTTACCCGTTACTCGAAATAACTAACGTAAATACGTTACACGTTACTGTTTTGAAACTGTAACGAGTATACGTTACTACGTTACCGAAACCTTACCGCGTTACAGGTAACGCCGTTACTTGTAACGTGTTACCACCAATGCTGGTGAGAAAGCATTGATACAGGCAGAATTTGTCGACGAAGTCGGTAAAATAACCTCCGCTAAAGCGGTTCCAAGCGTGTATTTTGTCGCTTCTCCGCAGCGCATAGCAGCACCCTTACGCACCATTTTTACAGCATTACCCTACCTTAAAATAACAAGGGCGTATTACGCGAAATAGGGCTGCCGAAATTAGACTCGCATCAACTTTCAAGAATCAAAAGTAAGAATAAGAACACTAATGGACAAGGACAGACAGCGCAGTCCTTGTCCCTAAGCGTTATTATTATTCCTTTCATTCTTGTATCTTCACCAACCCGCTCTTTGTTTCTTTCATCAAAGATGTCAGAGCACCCTTCTCACATCCTTAATTATTTACTGTTACACGAGAAACCAAATGTTTGACACCTTTGATTCTCGAGCAAAAAATGACTTAGCATGAAATATTGACTTGCTCGGTTCGTGATTTTATTATCATATAGATTTCCTGAAGTTTGTCAAAGCTGCTACAGTGAGCGTGTTTTTTTGTTTTTTTTTGTTGTTTCTTTTACCTATGATGTCTTATTCGCACGACACCGTGTGCGAATAGACGCACCATCAAGCCACACGCTTGTGGCAACGGCTTCGACAGTGCTGTTATAAAACAGAGTGGCAAAGAGCAGTAATAGTACAGCGTACAAAGTTACGTTGAACCGTTATGAGCGCCAACAGTCAATGAGGCGATTAGTGTGAATGCGGTACATATTAGTATGCAAGACAACCAAGGATCCACCTTCCGTGCCCGCTTGTAAACATGCAGTCACTTGATTGTATCAGAAATCAGCACTCAACGAGGCGGAAATAAATTCCCACCACTGCTTGTTCGGCACGCTCTACGACCATCGGTTAGCTTATCATCGCGCGACCGTCTCTTGCACCTCCTTATCGGGACGCTCGACTCAGGAAAACACGCCGTCGCTGTGATGCAATATCCTACAGACGACTCGTTGAGAGGACAAGTTATGAGAGGACGCCACTTTTTTCCACAACCTCGTGGGAATATGGGCCCCTTGGTCACAGCTCTCCCCACTCCTAATACACTGTATAGTACTCCGTGTCCTACGTAGGAAGTTATTTTTTGTGTGTCGTTTAATAGTTTGAATGCGTCTGACGGTCTGACAGCGCCTGACTATAGTCGCTTAGTTCTAGTTATTCTTATTGTTCGAATGCTGTTGTCCCATCGCATTCAATTATTTCTTTTTATATTGCATTAATGCTGATATTCCTCCACCTATATGAACCGTAGAGGCTTACGAGAGTACCCAGCCGTTCAATGTTTTCAAATAAACGACCTATCGTTAATTAAACTTGCTTCAACTTATCGAGGCAATTATCGACGCATGCCTTTGCAGTCGACACTAACTATACTCGCTGATAAGTGCCTATTCACACATACGCCACAGCGCGATCTCAGCGGTGAAAATTTGGCTGCCCTTGCTGATGCAGCGCAACATTTGGGCTACATTACTCATGAGCGCTAGGTTACGTTCAAGTCAGCGTTGCATCAGCGCGGTTCCTAGTGTTGATTTGCCGCTGCGGTGCGGTGTATGTTTGAACCGCCCTGAAGGGTATTTTAAATAAACAATCTCGGCAAACACACTTTCCTCACTAAGAAAAAGAAAACGCACACACATAAATTTTTATTCCGAAGTATGGCTGCGAATGATAGTACGCGAAATTGTATTGTAACGAGAGATGTTGACAATATTTCCACTCGGTGAGGGAGAAAAGTGAGAACCCCAGTCGTGTCTCGACTCTCGCCCGTTCCGAATTCGAGGAGGTTTCAGGTCGTACGACACCAACGAAAACTTGCTTTACTTTTCAGCTGGTACTCGCACCGTGTCCTCACCACCAGCAGCGCGTGTTCGGTCCACAGAGCATCCTCGCTCCATAATTATAACTCCCTCAAAACCTTCGACAAACATCCGGGCCTTTGTGTGGCCCGGAGAAGCGACCGCAGCGAGCAAGCCCGCCATCGAAGGGTTGGGCGACCGACCGCTGTCAGTGGCCACGCGGGCAGGCACTATGCAGATCGACGACATGTCCCCACATAAGTACAAGTTCAGGTAAGAAGTAGAAGAAGAAAGAAATAGAAAAAAGAGTACAGCAAGCAAAGTCCCCTCCCAGTCGAGTCTTCCACCGACCCTGCCGAAGAATGGTTCGCGTGCGCCTGGACGGGCGAGTTTCCCACGATTCCGGCCAAAAGAAGACGACTCCCCGCCGGGGCATAGCCAAGACGACACACGACGGTCCAAAAGAGAAATCACTCCGCATGGCGGTGGCGGCTGAAAACGGCGGCCAAAAAGGTCGGATGTGCGAAGCGTTCGAAGCGCGCGAAAAAAAAAATAAAAAAAAAACATACCGGCATTACGTGGAACGTCTGTACTTGGCGAAGGACTCACACAAGTATGTTGTCAAAAAAAATTTTAAAAAATTATGGGAATCAATTAGCACCTAAAGTGTATCGTCATCGCACTCGCCGTCTTTGTGTGATCGCAATCACAATCTAAAGCAACCATGCACATGTTACTACGGCGTGATCCTGCGCTTTTCTTTTCTTTTTTTTTTTTTTTTTTTTAATGTCCGTGATTGGGTGGTGGTGCTGTGCTGCGTAACAGAGGCTGTGCGCGTTCTTGAAAAATATATTTGGTCAAGGTTGTTTTGTTGTTTTTTTTTTTTTTTTTTTTTGTATGACGCGAAGAGTGTTATACTTCGTTTCACCTTAGGTCCGAGCGCGGCCGATGTTATGAGCCGAAGAGCCAATAAAAAAGCAAAAAAGGCAAACGTCATGGCGTTCTCTCTTCACCTAAAAGGACCAGCCGTTCTTCGCAGTCTCTCTGTGCGTGCTCGTCCGCCGGCTTGTCCTATCAAGCGAAAAGAGCACCCCATGACGTTGCGCTTTTTCCACCGTTTGATTGGCCCTTCCGCTCATAACATCGGCCGCGCTCGGACCTAAGGTGAAACGAAGTATAGCTGTTGTGTTCGTAATCATCGTAAAATATTGATCGCTTGATCGTACGATTTGAGACCACGAGTTTCTTAATGCGCAAGACGCTACTTGTTGGAAGTGCTTTTCTGAAAGATAATTATGCACACATTTTTACATCTTCGCTGCAAAATAAAAATCACGATAAGGATTTGATGATATTGCGATTCATGTAAAGGTGCAAGCGAGCTGGACAAGAATAACGATAATAAACCCCGGAGAAGGGGAACAATGGGGACAAAGGACGGACACTAATCTCCAAACACAGCTAGGAGTGACTGGTGCGCGATTGAAAAAATCCGCCCGGTCCTCGTACCGATTCAGGGACCTCTCCATTTCCAGTGCCTAGATCACCTAGCTGTGTTTGGAGGTTTGTGTTTGTCCTTTGTCGCCCTTATTCCCCTTCTCCGGGGATTATTATCGTTATTCGCGGTGCAATAAGGAGGATTTTGCCAATTCGTAACTCTACAAGCATCAGCATTACCAGACGGTATTTAATTTTTCATGAACTTAATTTAATTTAGAATTGGGTCGGTCGCTATTGCGAGATATGGTGAGTTCTTTTAATATGGTGACAGCTTCGGCACAGGTTGGAGTGTCGTTCTGTTATTGATTTTACCCTGTGAGAACCGGTATAGCGTGGACATGTATATGTGCGTCATTCATTGTGGAGGGATGGTGAAGTCACTACTAGAATAGGTTCGAACTTCTAGAAGCCTCGGCATCTGCAAGCTATTTTCTCACGAGATGGTAAAATAAGGTTTGAAGTCGGCGGTACAAGCTACAAAACAATTCAGCTATAAAACGAGGGTGTCTCAATGATCAAAACAAGATCGAAACACGTCTATATTCCGTTCACCTTTACGCTGAGAATGCAGCCAATAGCACAAGCACGTGAGTTCGAGGTCGCTGCTTTGACGCGTTCTACCGCAGAACGAGCACTCGCGCTAGAAATGCACGTCCCAAAGCCAGGGGCGCGGGTTATAGCTCGCGCTTGTAGCTTCGGTCGCAGTCTCAGGTTTAGGGTGAACAGAGTCACGGCCTCTCGATCCCCCCTGTTGGTGCGGCCTGCCGATTTTTCCAAAAACAAAAGAGCGCGCGTGAGAGGAGAACTTCTCCCATCTGCCGTGGAGGCGCTGCACATCGGCGAGTGGTCTCGTGAGCTGAAAGCTATACTCCGTTTCACCTTATGTTGTACCGCAGACAAGGCTAGAAGCGCGAGCTCATAGCGTTGGGAGCTACTCTTAACGCACGAGAGCTTGTGCCGCCGAGATGTGCCTTATAGAGCAAGGAGCTCGCGCTTGTAGCCTTTCCTGCGGTACATCATAAGGTGAAAAAGAGTATAGAAAAGGCGCCCAACGCGCTCTTGCTTCGCGACCCAGAGAAAATATCTGCCCGTCATTGGCTTCGCCGATACCGAGGCGCTGTCGCGGTTGCAAAAGGCCGCAAAAATCGCTTGTCCCCCACCTTTGCACCACTTTGCGCGGAGAAAATATCGCAGTTTTACCCTGTGCTCGCATGCGTGGTTTGTGTTTTCGATCGTTTTTTTTACTCGTTTCTATAGTTTCATGGCGATAACCACTGATGGATGAGAAAGAAGAGACGTAGACAGCCGCCTTTTGTCTGTCTCTGCACAGTTTTAAAGTGTGCAGATGGGTTACGGAGCACGCGATGCCTAAAACCTGTTGCGTGCCGCGTTGTAAGTCAAATGCTGCGAGAGATCCGGAACTCTGCTATCACGAGCTTCCGTCTAGAGAGAAATTTTGGGATGCCTGGTTGAAGAACATTTCGCGAGAAGGCAGCGCGAAGGCCAGCCAGTGGCAACCAAGTTCCAGGGGCGTCGTGCGCTCCCTTCATTTTAAAGGCCGACGTACACTTCGCGCTTTCCACTTTTGCCCGTCACCTCCTTTCCTATATCCTCTTCACATTTTACCTTGCCCCAACCTGGCTCCCTCTCGCAGCTTAGGAGAGGGGAGCGCTATGTGGATTATCTTCCCTGCAGAAAGCCGAGGTTGTACATATAGTCATTTAAGGCGGAGGACTACAAGGTAGGGATGAAGCGGAAGGTACTGCGACCGACAGCGGTGCCAACTCAATTCCCATTGTATTCGTTGTACATGCAACCAGCAGGTTCAAAAAAACGCAGACCGCTTGTTCGTGTGCCACCTAACGCGTCCACGTCGCATGCGAGCGGTAGAAGCCGCAACGCAAAATGCAGTCCCTTGCAGAAAGAAGACGAGCTGTTGATGAGTGCGTGGCTATTGAACCTTGCCTGCAAAAAGAGTTTGAAGTGGAAGAATGTCAGACGTTATTCAATTTGACAGCCATAGGCTTCATGGAAGATGCCAAGAAAAACGCGCACCGCCTTCAAATGCAAGCCAAACGACTGAACGAGCGAATTAAAAAACTGCGACAAACCTGCGACGAATTTCAAGACAGATTTAAGCAAGGAAGGCTAATGTGTAGAACCCGCTCAACTTTGCAGGTGACGTGTCCTGAATGCAAGCTGTAACTTAAGGGAAATGAATCTCGTGACGGAGAAAATCAGTTCGTGTTTAGCCTTGACCAAAGAGGACTCAGCTATCCACGACCTGAAGCTGTCTGGCCGTGCAAGCTCGTCTGCACCTTTGTCGAGAGGGCTCTAAGTTGGCAGAGATTCGTCGTTCTGGACGGATTGGCAAGGTTCTCTCGAGCGCTGAGCTTCCACACCTCATGGACTGCCCGCTGATGTGGTGTACTAACTGCAGAGACCGGTACCACAGCTAAGAACTCTGCGAGCTTTTTCTCGGGAAGCTCGTCAGGCCTCTTCTGGCTAACTCGGCTGGTGACCTAAACAGCCCTCTAGAGAATATATTGAGACTTTCGCGGAAGCCTCTTTCACGAAAGGTATTCCGCTTGCAAACTATATGACTCCCTTGATCTGTTCGTGAACAATGAAGTTTATATTGCAGAAGTTATGCACGAGGAATCCCTTTCTTATTGTCCCTCACAGATAAATAAAAGGCACAGCTCGAGCGTGCTCGAGCATCGGTTAAAATCAGAAATCATACGGCCTAGCTATATTCAACTATAACTCATTACAGTGGTAATAGAAACGGGGACGGGAACAAGAAAACGACAATTCGCTCATACTGCCAGCTGAATGCGGCTCTAACGCGCAGCCTGCAACTGAGTGAGCTCCTCGCAAAAAGAATTATGTGCTTCTATTCGACACAGATTTGTCACATCATTCATGCAATCTGGCACTCGTTTCAAATGAGACTTGCCGCTTCACGAAAAACAATCTAAATAGCCACACCTAGGGTGCCTACATGTTTCCGCCGCTCCGGAAGCGGAGCGGAAACATGTAGGCACCCTAGCCACACCGGGGCGCGCCGGGCGGACTGCGCCTCTCTCGCCGATAACGAGCGCCACGGCTGGCGCTGCGGGGTAAAGTAGAACTATCGCTCTCACCGGCGGCGCGAGACATACGGCAGGCCGCTCCCAAGGGGAGTCCCTTATCAAGCGGCCGTGACAGAGTATACGCATACTCAAAATGGAAGGCGCGAAAAATAAACAATGGGGAGAACTGCATATTGAATGTATCCATAATCTCCAAGTAAAATTTCTGCATTCCACCATCCATCACTACACCAAGAAACATTGAGGATCGTGTTTATTAGAGGCTAACACTCCCTTTCAAAACTCGTGCCCTAAACGCATCAAAGGACTTTCATCCACCAATTCCGAGCAGGAGGACACAACCAGACAACTTCGGCTGCAGGCTTTTCAATCCAAACGCGCATCTTCGCTCTACATAAAACGAAAAAAATTACACGCACGCAACAAAGAAGCGAAGAGCAAAATTTCTAAGCTTATAGTATATAGAGTGTGCCTCGATAATCGCCATCCTTTTATTCCGCGACCAGTATATAGCCTCCTTCATGCACACACTCATGTCCGCTTATTTTATTGGAACGAAATCGTTTTGTGATTATACCGTCCCATTGTGCCACAAGACTGCTTCCGAGAAGAAAAAAAAAGAAAAAAAAAAGAAAACCCGGGGCCCGTGCTGCTCCACACGTCCGAGAAGGGAGGGAGGGAAGATGACCCGAGTTCGACCATTGTTTGGGGCACAAACCCTGCGTCTCCTTCCGTTTCAACCTCCCCCACTCTTTATTGTTCAGCGACGTGATTTTAGTGGGCGGATAAAGGTTCTGGAAGGACCTTTAATCCTGCTGACTTTTGGTTTTTCTTATAATTTCTTCTTTTTGTATTCATCTCTTTCTTTCAGTGTGAGTCTCGCTCGTTGGTAGCGGAGAGTGAAGTTCGCTTATCTGGAAGCCAGGAGGAAGTCCCGCTCCATGGCTGAGTTCTTCCGGACTTGCGACAGACAGGGGTGAGCACGGCCCACTGCTATTGAAGCTCGAAATCTTTGGGAGGAGGCGAGACGGCCGGGCCTTTGCCCTGCGACGCCTGACAGCTTTGGTGAGCGATGACCACGCATTCATCAAAGTCCGCGAGCCAAGGCGGGGTCGGAACGCGCCCTGACGAAACGCCGTGCCAATAGGGGGAAAGACACTGGCGTGTTTTCCTTGCTCTGGGCCAGTGTGTTTGTGTGTGTCTGTGTGTACGTGAGTCTCGGTGTTTAGTGCTGCCAAACGGGGGCTCGCTTGTCCATCGCGACTTTTGGCCCGGGACGTTTCTTTTTTGGCACGGCCCGACGCAGTCGTGCGTATCGTGTGTGTGTTCCTTCTCCTTGTTGACGTGTAGAATTTCTTGGCGAGTTACGTTGTCGATCACTGTTGTGTGATATTCGTTGTTGCTGTATTTTTTTTTTTTTTTGCTGCTGCGGAATTAGCGTGCGACTTGCCAAGTTTTCGCCGTCACCGAAACTTTGGGGAAGCATGATGCTACGTTCTGGTTCATTCGTAGCTTGCTTTTTTTTTTTTTTTTCGTGTCAGTATTGGTATTTCGGGGTAGAGGGTTCGTGCTCGTACTGGTCGGTGGAAAAAAGGGTGGTGATTAGTACGCTATAAAGCCTTAGGGGCCAGTTGTTCTGCGAACATCCTAATGTCGCAACCTTTTCGTCCAGGGAGACGAACGCGCGGGCCTGTGGCGCAACGGATAACGCGTCTGACTACGGATCAGAAGATTCCAGGTTCGAATCCTGGCAGGCTCGGAGTCTTTTTAGTCGCTTTTGTTGCTGAGGTTGTGATAACTTCTTTTTTTATTGTTGTGATAACTGTTCAATATGCTTTGGGGTCTGAATCATATGTCACTGTATGCACGTATGGTGACTATGGTAGGAGCACCATTTTTACTTCTGGTAGTATATGCCGATAATAAAATTAAATGCAAAGGTGCAATCGAAAATAATCCGTTGTCGTAAGATGCCTGCTGGCGTTGATATGAATCCATCGTGCACGCTTATCAAATGTTTTCTTTTTCTAAATTGTTGACAAACCCACTGCGCATTCCTCTCCATATAGCCTGAATCACTGCTGCAGAGCGATAATCTTCAATTCATCTCGGTTTTATTGTTCATAATTCTGATCTCAGTTGGTTTTGTCGGTACCTTTTGCTTCTTTTTTTAATAAATGAGATTTGTGTTTCGGAGATGTTGGCACTGTCTTTGCAGTGCCGTTTGTCCGTTTTGTTTCGGTTTGAGTTTTTGTAAGAGACATCAATTGAATCTCTCAACTTGTATTTTTTTTTTAGAGGTCCTACAAGCTTCTTTATAACCTTCTTTTGTTTCAGACGCTTTCAGACGATTTAAAAACCAAAAGAATGAGCGCCCTTGGCGCCCTGGTTTTTGGTCTCAGCCGCCCCGGGTGTAACCTTCAGTAAGTACAAATAAAAAAAATCCCGTATCTGCCTGGATGTTAACTACCCTTCGGCAATTACTAAATTGTTGAATTTACTAGAAGGTGGCTGTGATTTCCTAAGTTTTGTGGTAAAGATGCATAATTCTGTGCAATGTCTACTTTATTCCAGCATCCAATACGACGGTAGAGAAAGAGAAATAGGTTTATCGTCTTTCATATACGCGAAGATAATCACTGACAGCCGAAACCAAATCCGCTGCCTCGAGAAGTACCCAAAAATACTGAGAACGAGTGCTTATTTGCAAACACCAGAAATATGTAATTATAATCAGAGGTTGGAGCTTTCGAGAACATATAGATGCAAAAAAAAAAAAAAGAGACTCGAAGAAAAACACAAATGTAACAAATTACAGTTTTGGTTGGCAGAACGGGCTTTAGGCAGAACACCGTAAGTTTCAAGCGTTGGACAGCGATACTACGGGCTGCGAACGAGAACCCCCCCCTCCCCCTTTTCCGACCTCCCATTCCTAACGTATTCTCCCCTTCACCTTCGCAGCATTTAAAAAGGCACAGGCAGCGAGGTCCTTGATGCCAGTACCGTTACATCATTAAGGAGCCTTTGTCATCTTCCCCGCGTGGCTTTCGTTGCTGGAACCGCTTGGCGCCAATCGCGCGGCGATACATAGTACACGCTCTTCCCAAAGAAAGCGCGGTCTTCAAAGGGCAGAGAAAGTTTCTCGAGCGCCCAAGTCCGGGAACTACTCGTTTGTTGCTGAAACGTTCCACCGTGCACATGCTTGCGCTACAGCAGAGCTCCCCTCTCTTCTCTGCTATCGCTGACGCTATCTGACGAACGCAGCTTGACGTAGATGGATGCCGGTAGGGCCTCGAGGTCCCCTTTTGTGCCCGCCGTGTGGCCCGATTTTTCCGGCCCATAAAGCTCCCACAACGGATCCTTAATAAGGCATTCTCGGCTTCTAAGTGAGTGACTCTTCGTTTTCGTGATTTCTTTTTTTTCTATTTCGTTTGACCTCCGGGCTAGGCGGGGCAAAGAGATTGAGAGCGTATACGTGCTCAGACAGTTCCTGACGGGGCGTCGTTCAGTTCCCATGTTTCGAAAGAATCGCTCTCACGATACAGTGGAGGTCGCGGAAAAGTTGAGATGGAGTTTTTTCTTTTTTTGCGATGATAGCTTAACCTGATAATCGAGTTAAAGTTGGTTGATATCCAGGGTTCCGAGGGATGCAACAAGCAAATGGCATTTGGGTAAACTTTTGTTTGGGAGCGATGGTTTGTTTGTTTCGTCATTGTGGTCCATCACATTTAATCACTTTTGTCGAGAATATTTTACTACAATATGTTATCTTCTCAACGACCAGCGGATAGATTCATGAACATTTTCAAAACACCTTTTCATATTTACGCCACCAAAATAAAAGAAGTCTACAGGTGTATTGGCCTCTCAAAACGTGAGTACTCTATAGTAGGCCGCTAACGTGAAAAACATAATTGATAACTTTTACCAAAAAAAAACAAAAAAAAAACAAGCGGTACCGCACGTAATATATGCACTTCATATTAAAATGCAAGCACTGATAAGAGAAACGGATCTTTCCTAAACAAATTATGTAGGGGCGACGCTAACAAGAACTTTTACGTCGCAGTACAAAAAGCAAATTGTGCTCTCATAACTCCCCTGTTTTACTAACCGGCCTCAAATCACAGCTTGTTAGAACTTAGAGGTCTGTAGCATATACACCCACCGCTTCCCACGTCGTAACAAGCGCTAGCATTTCGGAACCTCGTGAAGCGTTTTTAACTGTCCCTCCTAAACTTACGGAGCACTAACAAGACGACATACGCTCCCGAAACATGCGAAACACCGCTAAAGGTTGCACTTCTATAAAAACACTCGCGCAGCAGATTTATGCGCATTGTGCTGGTGACCAGGTACGCCAAGTAGCCGCAGGACCTTACAAAGCCTATTCCCTCTTTCCCCGAGGTAAGCAACCACGTGCTGGCAGGTCAAGATAAAAAAAACAACCATATCTCGCATAACCCCCCCCCCCTTTTTTTTTTCTTCTTCTTCTGTTTGATTGTTTTTCTGGGGTCTAGGCGTTTCTGTTGTTGTTGTTTTGTTGTTTTTTTCCCAGAGGGCTGCCAGGTTGCAACGGAACTTTAGCGACATAAAACTGTCCCCATGATCTTTCTGCAGGTATACCGAGCGATGTTGGTCGCTGCTTCTGCGCGGCCCAAGGTACTTTTTTACGGCGTGGCGCTCGAATGCGGTTCGGAGTATTTCGGCTGACGGGGCGTGATACTTTGTCACGCGGGCGGTTCCGGCGTTGCGCCTGCCCTGGAAGCCGGGATCGACCCAGCAGAGCTATACGACGGGGCCAGAAGCGCATCCTGTCACGGGCGAGGCGCCGCTCTTCGTAAAAACTGCCGCGACCTTTTCGCCTGCCAGCTGCGACGTTCCGAGGGACGTTATTAACGACACCTCGGTCGCAACGACGCCATCTACGTTGTTTTGTTTCAAACGATGCCGGAGAAAAATAACAAGACACCGACTTGGGAACTGCCCTGCTACCAGAGGCCGCGCGCAACAACAGGATGACAAATGTTTGCGGAGCCTATTTGCAAGCGAGCTTATAATGCGCAGCGTATAACATAACTGCCTCACTAAGCGTCTCGACAGCGCCATCAAAAAGTCTGGATGTCCCTTTCGAGCTTAGTATGTTTCTTTACCAATGTAGGAACAGCATGCGACTCGCAATGACATGCTGTTCAGCACGATTGGCGGCGTGATAAAAAACTACACGAGCTTATATGCGACGAAGAATTGTAAGTTAGAAAGCTCTTCGTAATACCATAAATCCCCTTTTTCCCGAGGTCGGTACGCAGAGCTGTTCCGTTTTTTTGAAGAAATTACCTTCGCGCTCGACGGCACCAATGTGGTTCGACAGGAAAGGCAATCGTTTCGTTCGTTCCACTTATAGAACAACACGCGGCCCTGACGTCACGCAGCTGCGGTGGCGCTGTCGACGACACTGCGCATGCGCAGACGCTTCGCTTCACGCGAATTCGGTTTCTGCGCACGCGCAGTGCCCACACCTGGTGTGGGCAAACGCGGGTTTGTTTATAAACAGTGTGTTGGTCCATACGAACGCAGACACTGCGAGCAGCAGTCTGCACCATGATCGGATTGTCCCAAACTTCCTAGACGCCGATGACTCGTTCGTGCAATACAAGCATTTCATGCGTATCTTCCGGTTCATGAGTAATGCATCTCCTCTAATGACAACCCGACGAGATCTTCTGTACCCTGCGACAAACTTCCACGCTCTAAACGTGGTCATCACTATCTACAGTACGGTCGCCGGGCTTTGGCTGATGTGCAAAAAACTAGTCGGTGCCGGATCTATGCTCTTTGTCAGACCGTTCGTGACCCTTTTCACTTTGGCGATCCTGAGAAAACAGCGAGCGTAAATTACAACCATACTGCACTGTCCCCCGCACCATCCTGAGCCATCCAAACGAAGCCGCATTTACACGGAGAAGGAGCCCTGGCAATGACCACAGTTTCTGTGCCTTTGCCTTGCTTCGAGGTTCTTCCTAGACTTAACAAACTCATTCTCGCTCGAGGACTTGAGAATTATACTTGAGCGTTATCTGGTTCGCTGTCTCGATGCCGGATGGACTCACCGGTATCTTTTACGCAGCTGCTACACTGCATGTCTTGTTGACCAGGCTGATAATTTCGATGGCTTATTAGGGAATGGAATTCAACTATTTCACACGTTGGATTATCTTCTACAAGTTCACGTCTGTTCACATAAGGCTTCGAGAATTGAAAAGCAAAATCACTGTGCGCGATCGCTTCAACTTTTACGTATCCATCACGCTGACATTTCTCTCATGGCAATCAAGAGCGACAGAGTTTTTTCTCTGCTGACCTTCATTTGGCACGGTCTGTTCATGGTAGGAATATGCGGCGTGATAAACGAGCTCTTGCAATTAGATAGTACAACAGGACACGTGAAGATGACGCGCTTCTTCTATGACTGTGTTTTCATGATTATATTTTTTCTTGCGTTTTCCTTTTTTGTTTGCGGCCGTGTGCCAGGCCAGTGGAATGTCTCACAACGCGCTGGACGAAGTGACCCCAGCGGCAGACCCCGGGCCAAGTCGCTTTCTTAGAGCAGTCGCTTCTGTTTGATTTCCAGATTGCCTCAAAGGCCGCGATCCTCAAAGCTGCAAAGTTTTATCATCTGAACATGGAGGCAGTAATGACGACCTGCACCTTTCTCGTTTCGTACTTCAAATGCGAGTGACTCGTCGCAACATTAAAAATGGCTGACCAACGACTCGCTGTATAAATATCCCCACAACTTCGTACTTCAAAAACAGTAGTCTCACAAGGCGTGTTACCGCACCCCCGAACTGACACATAACCTCATGGGACACTGTTCTTCTGCACACAAAACAACGAGATAGCTTTACTGTCTTCGTTCACACGAAACTCCCAACTTGACACAGATAAAAGATGCAACCACCGCCCAAGAAGTCCGACATCAACCCAAAGAACCCTGAGACGCGAAGTATACATTTTCACGCTGACCCTAATGTCCACATCGTTACCAGACGCGTACCACTTAGTAGCAGAAGCGCAGCTTCGAAGCCAGGTGAAGAGTCGCAGCAGCCACGCACACCAACAATGTCCGCGTCGGTCGAAGGTTTGATGGCGCCGAGTTCCAAACAGAGGAACCTGCACCGTGCGATCTTCGGTCCATGTGCTTTGAGTGGTCTTCATCAGCATCATTCGGGTGTGTCATGCCGTGATGTCCAGAGACGCGTAGAATGGGACCGGAAGAGTTCTTGAGCTCGACCTTGAAAGTCTTCGCCTGCAGCCAGGCCAGCGCCTCGGGGTTCTTCATTCGCTTCAGCTCGCTGCCCACCATGTCCAAGGTACGCGCGTTGTAGTCGTTCAGCCACTCCACCTAAAGTGCGAGGCAGTTAGTTCACAAAAGCTCTTCCTTCTTTTTTGCGTGCGTTTTTTTTTTTTTTTTTTTTTGAAGGGAGTGCCGACAGCAAGCTTTCACCTGATTTATTTCGCAAGCGACGTGATTCAGGGCACTGAGCACATACAGTGATCGGCAATAAGCTTATCGCTGCGGCATTTTTCGCTCGCGAAAGTGGCAAGCTCGCGCCTCCGCGCTGGTTTTTATCGCACGCTGAGCTATATTCTGTTTCATACTTAGCGTGCAACGCTGTCAAAGCTACTGGCGCGAGCGTGGGGCTTGATCTCGTTGGTCATTTGCACGAGTTCCCGCGCAAAAAAAAAAAAAAAAAAAAAAAAAACATAGATGAAGCCACGCGCTCGCGCCAGTAGCTTTGACAGCGTTGCACGCTAAGTATGAAACGAAGTATAAATTTGTTGCAAAATGGAATCTGCAGAATAGGTTCCTTATCACAGAAAGCAGAACTCCTCGCACACAAAAGACGGCTGATGTGTCAGTGACCTGCTTCTAGCAAACTATACTGCTCAGTGCCAGGTGCTATAGTTACTGAGGAAGTGAGAACGGCAGGAATTGTCGTTAGAATTCCCAACCTCTAGCATGCGGCTGTTGCCTTTCTTCGTGCTTTGGCTGCTCGGCGATCTTGGAGTCCGCAAGTTGCCGAATCATTACCAACGATAGGAAGCTTGTGCTGAAGGCGGGATAACAGAAGGTCCTCCCTGACGTTTTCACCTTGTCAGCGTCTATAAAAACCACTGATCTGACAATTCGATAGAACGCATGCAGCTAATTTCTAACCAAATGTATGTGGTTATAGAAACGCATGTTTCGCGGTGTCCCATTCTGTGGTGTCAGGAAAACTATGTGTTTTTGTTGAGTAGAACATTTTGTAGCTCAGCTTCTTTTGCAGATATTATGTTGCAACAGACAATACGCGATTCCAAGCAGTATGGCCACCGCCATGCTTCTTTTCATGCACGACCTTTTTTCCCCTCAAGCCTGCCAATCTACAGCTTCACACGTGCTGCACGCGTTTGCACGGATGAAGGCAACAAGCGATACAAAAATGACGATCTCAGGTCTGTCAATCGCTTTTCCTGTAGAGAACACATCATAACGTTAGGGATGGACTACTTGAAGCGCATCTGTGCCGTACAACTGAACTTCGCCCGACAGTACGTTCGCTCTGTAGCGGCTACTGTTCTGACTCCGCGCGCAAAGCGAACGCCACCGGCCAACATTTCGCGATAGCTGGCAGCATATTCTCACCATGAAGTTCAGTCTCCATATACACTATCCCGCGTAAATTTTATAGCAGTTATCCTGCGTTTCTCTCCTCGGCTGTACACTTTGAGGGTACTTTTTTTTTTACGTCTGAATTTTAGGATTATTTGGGATGTTCTTTTTTTGTGGGAGAATAATATGCTTGGCTGAGACGATATATTCTCAATTTCAGTAACCAGGGGCCGGAACGTCGTCATAAGATCACTCCTCTTCGCCCCCCCCCCCCCCCCCCCTTACCCGAGCATCGCACAAACCTACATTTTTTTTTTTTTGTTTTATGTTCTAAAGAATATACGATCATAATATTTACATTATTTTACGAAGTACATTACCGGTTGTAGGAAATCTCTTTGTTAAATATATACAGTGCCAAAGGCATATTGTGTTCAAATGTACAGATATGAAGTTTTCTAAGCACGTAAAAAAACTGGAAGGTTTTTTTTTAACATATGTTTATAAGGCGTACCTGAAAAATGTTTTGAGTAAAACATTCTCCTAGCGCACATCAACCTAAGTTTAAACATTCCACGAAGGACGCAATGAGAGCTAGTCATTCATTTATTTGTGTGTACGGGTTCTCTCAGAATGCCCATTCGTTGGCAGGTCAAGCAAGGCCGAACTTGAGAATCGCATAAATCACCAAGATATAAACAAGGAATGTTCAAACCTGTGCTCTGCTCAGCAGTTCCCAGCTAATGAGGTTGGCATCAAAGGGCACGAACGTGATGGGCTCGAATCGACAGAACTTCTGGGACATGAACCTGTACTGGAGGGCCACAACAACTCAGTTAACAGTACGCCGTTAGGTTTCTTGGAGAATTCTCTAGTTGGTTACTAGGGTGGCAGAGTGCTGGAAAGGTAGACTTACAGAGGTGTTAAACGAGCTGACTGCCATGGTTGTCTCCAGTCTTATGCCGAACTTATCTTCTTCGTAGAAGCCTGGCTCTGTAAGTTTGTCGAAACAAAAACGAATAAAAGCTGTCATGCATGCGCCTAAAGTTCTCCAACGAAGGTTCAGTACTAAAAAGACGTAAATCAAACATTCAAGAGAATTGACTGTCGGTCTTTGTTCATATTTATTTTCTAGAATAATTAAAGATCCTTTGAAGGACAATTTTTCCCCTAAATTTTTAGTAAACAATTTTGACTCGTATCTTCAGATAGGCTTTGCTTCATTATTCATAGGCTTATTCTTCCTTAACTTTAAGATTTTCTTTATTCAGAATTAGGCTCATTACTCACTGGAAACTTATTTTAGTGTGCAGATGGCATGCTCAGGCTTCATGACCATCGCCCTGCTTCGACGCAGTGAATTTTTTGAGGTTGTAGTTATAACTCCAACGCACTTTCGAGCAAGCACCTGAATTGACCTTGAGGGCTCACCATTCGACAAGACCATACCAGCCAGGAGAGGGTATCCTCTGCTAAGCGGTGAAATAAGCGGTGGATCTAAACGGGAAAAAGAAAAAAAAAGCTCAGTTGATCCGCCTTTTGATTAACGCATAAACACTCTACAACCCGGCTGAAAATTATTCGCTGTCGGTTTAGGCCTGAACCACGGGCTGCTAGGCTGACGTGTGCTTTGACCCCGGTTTCTAGAGAGCTTGGCAACGGCAATTAGCATCCGTTTCTCAAGCAACTAGTTAGCAGCGCAGCATATAAGATACAAGGAAACCATCTTGTATAAGACTATAATATGCATACGTGCAATCACCCGAATCCAGGCGCAAGCTTCAAGAAGCGTCTGCATTGTGCGCAGTGATACGGTGTAGCACCGATAGTAATAATAAGGTGGGCAACTCCGGCCAAAACTCAAAATGAAATAAATTACTGGTATCGCTGTAGTGACACAAAATACGACTCCAACCAAATATTTACGTCCGTGGGACGCCGCATTCTCAACTAATGCCGATAATAAAAATGCGACCCGCCGCGAGCCGCTGGTTCTTAGCGGGCGGCCAGCGGGTTGCCGAGCGTTCAAGCAACATTGGGCCGTGACGTCAGTATCGTTCTTTTTTTTCCTCCGGTCCGGAGCGTTGCGCAAAGTGCGCTTCTTTGAGCCGCTACCACCGCTACTTCGGTTTGTGATTGGCGTGTTTAGCCGTTGCTTTTACCTGTAGCCCGTGTAGCTTCGGTATAGCCTTTTGTTTATTCGCTTGTGAGGACTCCAAGACTCGTTTTAGCGAGCAACTCGGTGCGCCCAAGACTGCCCAGCTGTTCCTCGAAAGATGCCGAGTGCAACTTGTAGTGCTGTGGGCTGCTCAAAGAGCCCGCTTCGCAACACGGAGGTGCTTTTTTACAAGTTTCCAACGGACCGGAAATTGGAGAAGGTGTGGGTGAACGCTATTCGACGAGTGGACTTTGGACTTCGGCTTTTATGCGCCCAAGAAAAAAAGAACGAAAAAACAGACGTGTACAGCCCAGCACATGTGTGTTCGGGCGCCGCGGCCCGCGCCGGAGAGCCTCAAAGCTTCGTGTCTGGGACTGACCCGCAGCGCGAAAGCGAGAGGGCCCCCAGTACTGTACGTCACTGGCAGCGCGGCGTAGAGCAACGCCGCTCCATCCACAGAGCCCCGATGACAATTTAGGCCTGGCGACGAGTCCGGAAGGCCGCACACACGGCGACAGCCGCCGAGTACGGCACCGAACGAGTTCACTCGTTTTCCAGTCGCTAGCTTTTGGGTATACAAGTGACGAGTACGGCATAGCGCACGCGTGGCGGCAGGCCGCCGAGTACGGCACCGTACGAGTTCACGGGTTTTCCAGTCGCTATAGCTTTTGGATATACGCACTAACTCTTGCTACGTAATACGTATGCTGGATACCTACCACGTATACAGAATTAAAACAAAATAAGCTTACCTCCTATCTTTAGATGGCTAGCGCAACGGAGGTAGGTGCCGCTCGGCCTGCGTACTCGTTGAACGAGAACGATCCTGACGTCACGTTCACATAGCGGCTGGTTTCCAGTGTTGCCAGGGCCTCGAGCGGCTAGTTTCGGTTTTGTTGGCGGCGCCCCAAACAAAACTTTGAGGCGTCGATATCTCTAAAACTACGCACAATAACGAGAAAAAAATTACACCTTGCAATTCAGGGACGCTGACTGCACTAAAAACAGTCATAATCCCAAAATCGAAAGTATGGACCGGAGTTGCCCTTTAAGCTAGTTGATTCAATTTAAACGTAAAAAAAAGGAAACGTGAAGGTAAATGTTGTTGAGCAACAAGCAATACGGCAAACAGGTCAACGCTTTCTTTTTATTACATAGACTTGGTTGGTTTGCAAGCGGCTCCCTGATAGCAGTCACTATCTTTTATATGAAAGCAGCGGAATAAAGCCTTTTCTTAGTATTATTCCTAACACTTAATTGTGCGCTTTTACACACTTCTACATTACGCATCGGCGCATGAGCGAACACAAACGAGGGATCATGAAAGCAAAATTAGTCATTGTTACTACTTTGTGACTTACGTTCGTGGGCCGACATGTAAGAGCCCAGGCCGTGACTGACGCCATGAAGAAAGTCTAGTCCTACGCTCCAGAGTGACCGCCGTGCGACAACGTCCAGAGAAATGTCTGCAGACAAACAAAAAAACAAAAAAAAACAGGAACCTTGAAACACATCTTTAAAAAGTTCCGTAAAATTGACTCTACTTCTTTTTGGCACTTTATGTATTATTATAAAGGACGTTTCTTTCCGCTAAAAACAATCAGATAACTAATATTTTGACATGAAAACCGATACAGTTTACTCCAGGAAGCGAGTAACTCGGCAGAAAGGAAGCGGAAATTAAGGACAATTACTACTCTTTTGTATAGTGAAAAATATGTTTCGAAAAGAGGTTTTTTAAATAAAGAAATTATTATTTCCAAGTCACATCACTGCTCCGGCGAACTACGGATACGAGTCTAACGTGATAACAAGCAAATTAATTACCTAAAGTATTTAATTAAATTTTAACTATGCGTCGTCGCTGGCATATTTCGATAATATATTTGTTGTCAGTCGTGAAAATAAGTAATAGAAGTTCCTATAATTAGATAGATAGATCCTGGTTCGCGCTAATCTCTGGAGATTTATGACTGAATAACTGACCGTACCAAAACTAATTAGGTAGCACAGCCCGCAGAAAGCCTGGCCACGTAGAATTTTATCGCACGCCTGTAATTCATTACTTCCGTCGATAAGGTTGTAACGACCTTATTACCGAGGACGTGACTCTCGCACATGTTTGAATAGAGCACGTTCAAAGCTGAAAGCTACCAGAATATATGATCCGCTGCATGAATATACTCTACTGCCGACACACTGCATTCCTGATTTGGAAGCAGAGGTTAAACACTGGATGAAGGCTAACCTAGCTGGAAAACGTGAAAGCTGTTATGACAGACATCGCTTTTAGAGCCGTACCTTTGGTGCCTTCGGGAAATACCGTGAGAAACAGGTCAATCATCCCGATCAGAACCCTCGTGTAAATCTCCTAAAAGAAGATATTAAAAGAAAAATACGCTTGTAGTGCTCGCAAATATGCATTACAGGTTCTAGCAATGAAACGAGCACTCACCTTTTCGTATTTTGAAGGAACTCCATAATAAACTGTCCTGGCGATGTCTGTGGTACCGTCCCTGGTGGATAATAATATGTTTCTTCCAAACTCTAATCGTTGTATTCGAAAGTAAAATAAAAACATAAATAAAGATTTTTTTAACTTCAACAACCCACATAAAGTACAGGGTGCGATGAAACCAGCGTACAACATTACACGACAGAACCACCTGCCTGTGCACTCTGAATATGCAAGGGATCGAAGGGCAGTGTCAGTTTAAGGGGGATTGAACCGCTATTTATTTGTACCCTTTTCCTCATAGATGGCGCAGAATTTTTCCGGAACAAACGAGTTGCATGTTCGCAGCTGCGCATGCAGGTCGGGCGCTCGAGGTGGGCTCGGGCCACGGGCTGTTCGCCGCTGATCTCGAGCTAGATCTTTTTCACTCTGCGTCCTCCGCTGCAGGAAGCGGCCAACAGCCGGCGCGAGATACAAGCCAGTACATACGTAGATTACAGTGGTTTACGAAACGTAGAATGAGCTCTGATTTCCGAATGGATTCGAAGTTCCGTCCACGTTCGAAATTATCCAAAGCACAAGGTGCGGCGTTTCGGCCGTTTGGAACACCACATTTAACACGCCAACGTTGTTTTGCAAAAAAAAAAAAAGATAAATAAATAAAAAAAGGTTTATTTTTAGAGCTTAATTTAAAGCTAGAAAACAAAACAAAAAAAGAAATAAAGTGGCAGTTTTGCACTTATTATGTCCTATATCGGCCTGCTCTTCGTCTGAATACTGGTTTGCAAACCCGCTCCCAGGATGTGTGGAGTAAAGCCCATTTACTGGGAAAAGTGGCGCCAATCATTTTTGTGGAAATGCTCGATACACGTGCCGCGCGCCACTTCTGGGAAGAACTAGAGCCACTAAATAAGCTGCGCTTAGAGTATCGGCACTCCGTTCCCCGACATTGTTGTGGGCGCCGCCATCTTGGTGCTTGTACAGAGCAGACGCAACTGCCGATCGTCATGATTCAAAAATGCGACTTCCCCAGTATTAGATTCGGTGTTAGGAGGCTCATGTGATATTGCTTTGCTCTGTCGCGAACTGTTTAAACATTTGTGGGGGACGGAAAAGCGTTTCCTGTGATTTCAGATAAATCTTCAGCTAACTGGCAACCATGATTTTAAGCCACAGTATGAAAAAGTGTAGTTACTCTGAAGCGTAGCTTATTTAGTGGCACAATAGAAGAACATGGCGTCTGAAATCCAGCTCAGTGCTGCGCTGTTCCGCCATGATCTTCCCCAGTGCCACTAAATAAGCTACGCTTCAGGGTAACGACGGCCAGTTATCTGAAATAACAGGAAACGCGTTTACGTCCTCCACAAATGTTTAAACGCTTCGCGACAGAGCAAAGCAATATTATATGAGCTTCCTAACACTGAATCAAATGCCGAGGAAGTCGCACTTTTAAATCATGACGATCGGCAGTTGCGTCTGCTCTGTACAAACACCAAGATGGCGGCGCCCACAGCAATATTGGGGAACAGAGTGCCGACCCTAAGCATAGCTCATTTAGTGGCGAGGTCCACACTTCTGCGCGGCGAGGTCCACACTTCTGCACGTCCTGGGGTGTGGACCTCGTCGACGAGGTCCACACTTCTGCGCGTCGAGTCAGAAGCAACAAGAAGCAACAGTTTCCCACCCGTGAACTGTACCAAGGAGTTCTCTGTCCAAGCAAGTGGCGCGGCTCTACTACTCGTGCACAATCGCGCGCCAAGTGCACAGCAGCTGACAACATTGGCAACGGATATGGCAAGAAATGACACTTTCTGCCTGTCTGCCTGTCAGCGAAAAAGAACCACTCAAATACACAAAGCCATGTTGCACTCGAGTTATCCTCGTAAATTCCATAAGTTAAAGGCGGTGCCGGCAAGTGCAGACTAAATTCATTTGATAAAATTCACGCTTACAAGTAAGGCCAACCATTGTTGTGGAAACGCGCAAAACACGTGCGAGGAGCGGGTGCTCCGCTGCCATTCGCTTCGAAGGGCCGCTCATTTCAGTGCTGCGCCAACAACTGCTTCCGCTCGAGACACGGGCCTCGTGCACTGGCACATTTAACGCCACTTGCGAGACAAACGCAAACATATCGAAGGGCTTTAGTCCAGACCAGTGCCTCCTATATAAGTTACATTATGCCTGTCAGCTTCTCTCCAAGAGGTGTCCAGGCCCGATACTTCACCTCACAACACGCACGTACGGCTAACTAGCGCCGCCTGGCGGACGTTCGTTTCTTCTATTTTTCTAGCTTGTTGTATTTACATTATTATTAAAGATATATCATATATATGTTTTTTTAACAACATGTGGAACACTGTTCTGGAAGTGACCACCCTGATTCAAACGAGTTTCGCTGAGACAAAATACGAAACTACGAAACAAGCACGGCCAGGCCTCGCTTTCGCAGCTCGAACACCGCGAACGCGGAGAACGCTTGGCCGCTTGACCGTCTGCTTTGGCGGTAGTTTGGGGCTTTGGCGGTTACCTTGAATCGCGCGCATGGAAATAGTTGGCGCCGGGTCGTGTGCGGGTGAAAGGGTAGGAAAATAAGAAGTAATATTCCGTTGAAAACGGCGAGCTGGTCCCGAGCTGTCAGTCAAAAACATTTAGATTTCTTGCTGTCGGTGCTGCTGTGGCGACATGGGCGACATCATTGAACCTCCTACGGAACAGATGGTTGGCTTCACTACACTGCATGTTTGTGCGCCTAGGTGGCTCCACCGCACGGCAACCACACGTACTATTTGCCCTCTCCCTTCCGCTTGCCAGTGCTCGGAGCTGACAGGCATAGTGTAACTTATATAGGAGGCACTGTCCAGACAGATCAAGAGGGATCGGTGGCCAAGTGCAATAAAGAAAGAAAAAAAAAGGATTGGTGGCCGTGTGGGCTAGAGCACACCAGCTTAGAGCACGTGGAGAGAAAGCTCTCGCTGTATAACCCAGGAATCCTGGGTTCAATCCCCACCCCTGCCCGTTTCGATCTGTATGAGCATCGTACCGGCGTGTGGTCGTGTATCACTACTGCGTGATGCACGTTAAAGACCCAAGGCTAGCGGTTTTACAGCACTGGCTAAATTGCTCACCTACAGCTGGGAGACAAGTCACCCGTTGAGGCAGACTATGTTCTAGGGTAGGCTGTATAAACATACACACACCCCAATTTGTTTCTAGACAGGTAAGGTAGCACCGCTTCATTCCACCGTGACATAGTAAGATCACTGTTGAAAGAGGTGTTCATAACGGACAATAGCATAGTAAACTCCCGAGGTTATTTATGAAGACACTAAAGTTATTTAGAGGTTCATTTGATTTCGCCTAAAAATTAGAAAGGTGAAGAGAGAAAAAAAAGGAACGTACGCCTCACCTTAGGTAGAAACGTATTTTCAACCAATTGATGGCCCGTTTGGTTTTCTTAGTATAATCCGCAAAACGGGAAGTGTTAAATTTACAAAACAAAAAATTGTTTCGGGCGCCAAAACGCTAACGTCAAAATTCAATTTGCATCTCAGAGTACGCACCTGTTTGTTGGTTAAGAAAATATATTGTAATTGTTCCAAATAATAGAAATCATGCTTCTTTTTTTGCTTTTCATAGCCATCAATCAAGGTCTACTACAGAGAATGAAAATATCTAAAATAATGTTTCACAAAATAAATGTTCGGAATAAGTATTTTAGCCATCTTTGCAACTCATTCGACTATTTTTTTTTTTATTTCCAGATACATATTAGTAGGGTGCTTTCATGTGCGCTTTGCTTAGGGTGGAGACATCGGGCCATTTCGTCCCACACTTTTATTTTTTTTTTTTTTCAGAAGCGTGTGAAAGAGCGTGTCCTGGCACGCGTTTGTGGCGCTGACTGAGCTATGGCGACATTTTGTTTTCATCGATTTATTTTTTATTTTACCCGTGAGCGCGTTCTGTCGGCATCGGGTACTACAAAGGGTGGCAACACCCTAAGCAGAAGGACATTGAGGCACCCTACATATTAGAATATCTCAGTTCAACCCTGCACGATCTTGGGGTGCTTACGTGCCACGCTTGTAGCGTAAGCAAGCGTTTGACCACGCGCGCTAGCATAGTACAAACAGAAAAAAATATAATCAAGAAAAGCATCGCCTTCAGAGCCTTATCAGGCCTTTCGCTAGGAGTCTGCTGATGACTGGTTATACTTTTTTGCAACGTTCAAATAGTGCCGACCAACGGAGCCATCAATTGTAATTCTGTTGTGTCTATGTTTATACGACGGGAAGTTAGTCAGGTCTGAGGGCGTCTGGTGTCTTCGTTGGAGATGAAAGACAGTGCAGTATACCGCTGCCTATCTAAAGTCTTTAGCGTGCATCACGCAATAGTGATACATGACAGCACGCCGGTACGATGCTCATCCAGATTGAAACGGACAGAGGCGGTGGTTAAATCCACGATCAGTGAGCTTTATAGCGCGAGCTTTCCCTACACGTGCTACCGATCCACGAGCAACGAGACATCGCGGTCGCATTCGAGCTCGAGAGAAAAACAACAACAGCAACAGCAAGAAAATCTCCGGTTTGAAGCATTTAGTACTAGTGTCGCCATCTCGTTTAACAAGTTGGAAATAAAATTAACAGGGTGATTTTATTTACACAAATACGCAAATACAACAATATTTTGCTTTCTCGCAATGGTCTTAAAATTAAGATTAGAGGCACCCCTAGTACGTACGGTCAAGCGTTTTGTCGCGTTTGTCTTCTAAATAATTGTATTTTCAAAAATTCCTCAAAACGCCTTAAAAACAGTCAAAACGGTCATATTTCTGAATTTTTTAAAAAAATCTGCAGCGCTCTAAAAGAAAAATCCAAGGGCCGTAAAACCTTCATTACGTTATCATAAATAACCTCGAAAAGAATGAATACTATAGTGCATTCCTGAAACTCAGGTTTGTGTAGCGAAATTTGCCCATTCAGTGACGAGCGGTTGAATCCCCCTTAAATGAAATATTAGAGCCTATTTTGTTGCGAGAGATCTTGGTTTCTCTCAATATTCTTTTGGCCTTTTTACTCTATTGGAAATTATTATTGAATCGAGTTTTTCTGTTTTTATTTATGTACAGTTGAAGGTTTCTGATTTTGTTTGTGCTTCTCACATATCATATCGTAAGTTTGCGCAAAGTTTCTTAATTATGTAGATATTAATTTGCTCTGAGCGTTTTCGTTTTCTAAATTCAATATAATATTCTCGTTGTACATTTATGTATATTTATTCGTACTTTAGTTTTGTTTTTGGATCGCAGAACAATATTGTAGAATAATTTTTTCTACACAAGTTTGCTATTTTTTTTTTTTGCTTCCCCGCACAAAATTTGCGCGCAGAGCTCTTGCTTGATTGTGTAGATCCTAATTTGCACTGTGAGGTTTTGTTTTTTTAAATATAATTTGATATTCTCGTTGTGAATTCATGTATATTTGTTTGTACTTCAATATATATATATCTTTTTTTTTTCTTGTCGCAGAACATTATTGAAGAATAACTTCTTTTGCACAAGTATGCCATTCTTCGTGCTTTCCTGTATAGAATTTGATAGCACCCATTGAAAGTTTTTGCTCGTGTAATCTGCTTTTATGTAATTCGTTGTACGTCAAGAGGAGGCTAAGGCCTTGTCAGGCCTCATGCCTTTTGCCTTTGGTCCTCTCTGCGGACCAAATCCGCAGGAACAAATAAAGAAAGGAAGAAGAAAAGCGGAAAAAAGCTTGGGTTGCAGTAAAGAAAGGCAATACTGGGCAGTAAATAAAAAGTACTATTATGTGGTCGGTGACAAGCTAAAAGCCCGTTTACACACTTGCAACCGAGTAGGACAGGCTGAGACAAGACCGGTTTGTATTCCTCTTGCGACGGCTTAGAACCTGCTCCGCAGCAGAGCATTTGATCCTAAGCCGTCACAAGAGGCTTGAAAACCGGTCTTGTATCATTTGGTCCTACTCGGTTGCAAGTGTGTGAAGGGGCCTTAAGAATTCAGTGGACGCTGCGCCTCCATCACGCGCTCATTGCCTTTCACCGGACTTCGGCGGCGCGTGCGACGAAGTGTTCCCAAAGGCAGAACGCTCGAGATGGAGGCCGAGTGCGCTCTCAATTTTTATCCTGTTCCCGACTGTGGCTGTCATTTATGTATATCTGTTCTCTAACCAAACCGCAGTCGAGAGGCCTTTTCGGTCACTTTTTTCTAGTCAGACGTCTTGACCAGTATATGGAATGACTTGTACTGTAACACAGGTCATGCTTAACAGCGATTTAAGGGTGCCGTTTAACTAAAGCAGTCACTGCTAACAATACTCAAGCGTAACTGTGGTTACGCTTGCACAACCGCGGTTAAGTTTGACCTCAGGCTAAGGGTGCCCGTGTAACTAGGGTATTAGAAGTTGGGAAGCTTAATCGGGCGTTCTGCTCCCCATCTATGGATACTTTTCGGTCACATTAAATGCATCAAAACCTTCTTCATTAAAAAAAAAAAGAAAAACACGAAATAGCTTGTTTTCTTTACGCCAAAAAGTTTGTATTGAGGAAAAAAGAAACCCGTTTTTTGTCTTTAGGCCTGCACTCATTTTTAGATGTTGTTTTCGATCTATTGAGTTACAAACCTCGCCCCAAAGGGGCATTCTTTGGAACATATCTGAAGACATTGAAACAAATGTATAGCTTAACATTCTCACATCGACCGTTGTTTTTACGTTACAGGTTTCTTACAGGTACTGAGCACCGGAGTCGATGAGGATCACGCTGCCGTTGAGCACGACTCCGGGGTCCCTGGTCCTGGTGGCGTAGTTGGCCATAGATGTGTGAGGCCCAACGGCGGCTACCGTGCTGAAGCTCTCACCTCGGTAGTGGTGCTGCTGACTTCAGCATGCATGGAAACCAAGGGACATTTTATTATCGATTTCTCCATGCCCAGTCGACGAGACCTATTCAAATTCTCCGAAGATGTCAGTCTTAAATGATAAATGCTTCTTTTTGAAGCCAGAATACACGCAGTATATAACAGAACACGTTAAGACACTTTCAGGCACTTATGTGCACAAAGTACTACCTCTGATAATTTATGATCGGATGTCACAGAGACGGTAATCTCGTTATATACCTAGGCATTATAGGAGACAAATGAATCATCTTATGAAGAGAAAGAGGAGCCAATCCTCAAAACTATATACGAACGCCGTCACAAGCCTGCGGGTCTTCTGCTGCCAATTATGCGACAATAAAATAAAAATAGCGCATACTTTTTTTTTTTTTTTTACAGAGGCCGATTAGCAGTAGGCCTATATTGATTCTTAGCATATAGGTGGTATTCACTGGCGTCCAAGCGGAGCTTGCTGCTGCTGAGCACGTGTTGACGGCAAGCTCCACAACGCTCCCAACACGTACATTGCACACCATCAAGGTTGTATTCTTTGGGAGACTATAAATAAGATCTCATCCCGAGCATGCGTTGTGAGCAGTCCCCTCACATATGGCGTCCAAAGAATGCTACCTATAGACCTTTCCAAAAAAGGGCACTTCACAGGTTTCATTTTCAGTGTTCGTGCGTATGGCGCGTGATTTGCTCGCTTTCCGAAGCGACGCACGTGCGCGTCCTGGATTGTGATTTAACACGTGTCGACTGTGATTTTTGTAAACAGTGGAAACGTCTATACTTTCGCTAGTACGGCCTCTATACTGTGTTTCGCCTTATGATGTACCGCAGGGAAGGCTACAAGCACGAGCTCCTTGCTCTGGGGCACATCTTGGCGGCACAAGCTCTCGTGACTTAAGAGCGGCTGCCAACGCTATGAGTTCGCGCCTCTAGCCTTCGCTGCGGTACAACATAAGGTGAAACGAAGTATAGATGCAGCCATTTTACTGCTGCTGTGTGGACATCGCCCGGTCGTTAAGCCCTGTTAAAGAAGTGCCCGCACTCGCCAGACCGGTGCATGTGCTGTGCACTTTCTGACCTACAGTGACAAGTCTGGTTTATTAGGTGTGCTCGCTTGCAAACGTTTACGTGCGTGCATGGCTGTTATTGCCAGAATAGTAAAAGGCGTTGGCCTTCTCCCTAAGAAAAAGAAAGGTCTGCGAGTTTGTTTTTCTGTAAAACACAAGGCAACATGGCGGACATTAAAATGATCCAAGCAAATAACGAAGCTCATAACACAAACATATCTCAAAACATATTCGGTGTGCTCAAGGACAATGAGCAAATGAAGCGCCATGATCACTGTCCTTGCGTACATCCCAAGGATTATATTCCGTGCTTCGTCAGTTGGTCATGGATCCTTCTATTGTTCGCCCTGATTTGTTGTCCCCCGTTCTGGAAAAAAACGAAAAAACAGACCTTTATTTTAGAGTGTTCCCGTGGCGACTCCTAAGTAATGAAACATCTATGATGTGATACAAAAAAAAAACGCTAACAAAGAGGTACTTGGACATGTATGATTTGAGTGCACTCTCTTCTACCATCAATGCCACACAAGATATAATATAAACTACGATGAGCATGACGTGCCGCGCAATACACATCAAACAAGTATCAGAGGATCAACATAAAAGCGCTGAAATAGTGCTACGTGATTAAAAAATTAACACAGCGCAAGGACACGGACAAGAACAAGAAGGTAGACGACAAGAGCAAGAAGGTAGCGCCTTGCTCGTCTACCTTCTTGTTCCTGTCCGTGTCCTTGTGCAGGTTTAATTTTTAATCATGAAATACAAACTAGCCCCAACTTCCCCGTTAGTGCTACGAGCCTGGTGCACCATAGGAATGTAAGGCAAGCATGGGCTTGAGCTTCCATCAAACTTAGTTTATATATATATTTTTGTTGTTGTTGTTCATGTCATGAACTTTGCGTTTCGTGAGAGTCATCTCATGGTGATGTCACAAACGTGCAACAGCATTAGACATGCAATTGATGCCCGATAGATGGAGCTCAAATGTAGGTGCTTCTAATATTCAGCTAAGATTCAGGAGGATCGGCACTCAGTGAACGCTTATGCTCCGTAAATCAAAATAAGAAAATAATAATATGCAGTGCGGTTATTAATGTAACTTCGGGCATGACCATAAGGCAGATCAGAGTACTTCATACGAGCAGGGCTTCTGTACATCGTTTCCGCCAGCCACGTAATAATGTCCGTTACTGCGATGCGCCTCAGATCAGACACACGCTGAACGTCAAGCTTACAAATCACAGGAGTACGAGCCTGCCAATGAAAGGTATCGTGAAGGGTCCGAAGAGCTCTGAACCCTCAAAAGTAGCTATGCGCGCATGCTTTGCCGTGGAGCACTCGGAAAGCCGAGCGCTGCAATCTATTATACGACGAACGTTTCCATCGATAAATGATGTATAAGATGCGACACTGGTCATGACATTTTATACATTCACGTAACGCTGCATACTCGATTAAAGCATTAGTTCGTCGCGTTCTCTTTTTTTTCCGCCTTTATTAATATCATTTCTTGTAGTTGTCAGTAATCTACTTTCCTAGTACCTCACGTGAAAGCAAAGGAAATACATTATATTTTTAGAGCGTCCAATGTACGCTTCATATTCCTTAATGACTTTTATCTTACTAAACGATTTGCAGCTTTACCTCAATCATAAAAATTGACTTCCTAGTATTATTTAGCCTCTTAAAGAGCCTCTGACACGCCAAAAAAAATTTTTTTTCATGCTAAACGTTGCAATGGCATATCAGGACATTACAAAAAAATTGTTTCACTATAGAGTTGCGTAGTTTTTTTTTTTATAAAAAATAGAAATACGAGGCCCAATTCAAAGTTCCCGCCGTGCACTGTGACGTAACAGTGTACCGCAAGGTGTCGGGGCGGTCAGAAGGGAAGCATCGCCGGAAGTCACGTGAGTTGTATCCCTCCTCGTGCTTACCGCGAGCGCGTGTAATATTTTTTTAATATTTTTGTTATTCTCCGCACCTCCACGAGCGATCCAAGCAGACAAGGTTTCTTTTATTTGCTTTTTATCGCTTAATGTTGCTGTAAAGGTAGAAGAAGCGGAGTCAGTGAATTGACGTGATCAACTACAATGCCTAGAAGGTGCTGTGTGAGGGACTGTCCCGGTATTTTAGCAACTGATGAAGAGATCACACTGCATGCATTTCTGATAGACATACATCGGCCGCATGAGCACCCAGTAAACCAGTTCTACTCATGTTCTAGACAAAATACGTACTTTGTGCTCGACGTTTACTTGTACTTGGTACACTCACCAGTTCGTATTCTTTAGACGGCAGGCATCTACAGCCTGGAGAGTATCGATGATTCAACGACCTCGGTGTCTCAACCTTCAGCAATGCGATCGGGCATGTCGTATGCTAGCAATCCTAATTTCTGCGAGCGTTCTAATTTTTTTTTTTTTTCAAAACTGATAGCTTGTTTTGCGCCCAGTATAGCCCTGTATCATCGGACTGACGGCATGCACTCGTACACTGGCTTGTACTCGCAACGCTTTCATCATTGACCTCCATCACGTCGATCCACTGACTCTTCGTCCTCAAATTTTACAGCACGCAAATTAACCAACGGTGCAGGGATAAAGAGCTAGTGGAACTGAAACTTCGTTTTCTACGATCGCTCGTACGAAGAGCAGAATAATAAAAAGAAAAAAAGTCTTAGGCGCGGTCGCGGAGAGCACGAGGAGTGAAACTCACGAGACTTCCGGTTAACCCACTTTTAGTGACGTAGCTCGATGCCTCCTTTCTGACCGCCCCGACACCTTGCGGTACACTGTTACGTCACAGTGCACGGCGGGAACTTTGAATTGGGCCTCGTATTTCTATTTTTTATAAAAAAACTACGCAACTCTATAGTGAAACAATTTTTTTGTAATGTCCTGATATGCCATTGCAACGTTTAGCATGAAAAAAAAAACTTTTTTTTTGGCGTGTCAGGGGCCCTTTAAGTGAGTGAGTAAGATCTGTTTTATGTATGACGATAGTGTTACGACAGACGTGATTCACCTTCGCAGGCGGGCCAACTCGTGGATAATCTTTACTTCGGTCCATGGTTTGTTGGCGAGGAAGTCGTTTTCCATACGAGCTAGAAGGATCACGAAGACTATCGAATCTTTCAGCTGAAACGAAAAAAAGGGATGACAGGGATGTTATTCAGACGTTAAAACGTCCACCATAACTAAGTCTTTTATACGAGTGCTAGAAATATAAGAACGAGAAGAACGGAAACCTAAAATTTACGTGAGCATTCTTTAAACCCCGTAGCTCGTAACTGCAGAACGGCGACACTAACAGTCTGTTCACAGAGTTCCCATTGACATTCATTTCATTATAAACCAGTCGATAGTTCTTCCACTGAAATGTTAACGGCAGAAAAAAGAAATTAAAGTTCGTGCTAGTTCCAACGCAGTGCTGAAGAGAGAAAATAAAAACTCGCAAGCCAAGACGGTCCAGCGCTCTCTTCGTACCTGCACGCATGCCCAGTTGTTGCATTCCTCCGTGATGAGGTAGTTCCGAACTTCTGAAGTCAATTTCTTACCGTTAACGTAAAGTCTGCAAATACGTTGTTCAGTAGCAGACAATCCGTTAGAAACGTACCAATCAAAGATTTACGGTACGTGAAAAAAAAAAAAGTATAATGCAGAGAGTCTTACTTTTGTTCGTCTTGCGATAAGAACACGAAGGCTTCAAACACTGGGGTGTACGGCACGTCCTTTCCACGTAGATTGTACAACCCTGCGTAGGCGGACGAGAAGGCAAGAGTCAAGTGGTTTCGCCGCCATCTTGCACGCTGTCAGCAGCATACTCTATAAACCGATGCTGTCGCAACACTTACATGCAATTTCTCCAAGATCCGTTATGAAGATGGCGTCAATGCCCGACTTCTTGAGAAATTCACGCACTTTACGAACCTTGTCCTGCCAACTCTCCCCTGCGAAATTAAATTTTATTTGAGACAGACCACAATACAAGGCTGTTCATTTCTTCACCCTCAGTATTGCCGGTGAGAACCGCAAAAAACAAATAGACAAATGTAAAAAAACGCGACGTTGAGACGAGCTATTCTGTAGAGAAAAGATACTTAATCATTACTTAAAACAATATAATATAAATAAAGAATTTAAAAACGACAAAAAGCGTATACAGTATTTGACAAGAGACATTTGAAGTAACACGCACTTATAAATCACCCTATGGAAAACATGAGCAGCGGTAATGTCTCGTGTGTTCTCTGCGTAAGTGTTTGCCATTGACGTTTTGTTCATGCTGATATGTATAAGTATCTTAACGTTCTTAATCACTCAAGCGCATCATATTCAATCGTACAACCTTTTCAGTAAATTTCAATAAAATGCCACGCGATGCCTCTTCGTCAATTTTTCGCCACCATCAGCAACACGCTCAAGGTAAGTTCTCGTTTTACATCATTTATTAATAACGTTGTGAATCCCATAATGAGACTCAAACGAGTTACAATGACGGAACATGTTGCGAGTTTCTAAGTGTGTTTCTTGGGGTGGCAACTTGCTATTTGATCGTGAGACGTGGTCTTCTATTAAGAATTATTTCAAATCTCACCGCGCTTAGAGGAAAAAAAAAAAGATTAAAGCTGACTAAAAATACGTCATTTCACAACGCGCGAGTCTCTCCTTCAAAAACTACTTTACATATAAAAAATAGTCCCTTGAAATTATTCACACACTATTCTACAAAAAAAGTACGCACCAGCAAATTCAATGTTATGAACCGTGATGCTGGTGTTACTCTCGGCTGGCCTGCCTTCCGCAGTAGTCCAAATCTCGTCCACCAGATTGCGGGGCTCACCGACCAACTCAATTCCGAAAGGATGCAGGTTTTCCTCCATTTTGCGGTACTGAAAGCGACAAGGTGGTGATCCATTTAAACACATAATTATTCTTCGCAGAACCCGTGATCGAACGTACCTCCTGAAAGGGCACGACCCTAGAGTCGATGGCCACTTTCGAACTGCCGTGAAGATTGCTTTTGAACCACTCCTCAATGACGGGCACGTCCGTTTGTCCGCCGTTCATCAAGACCCAGTTGCAATCCAGCTGTTCTTCAGCTTGAAGCATGTAACGGCCTTCTACCCATAGGGCCGCAGAGCCCTTCAGAACCACGGCAGTTCCTGCGAATAAACCACCATCTATGTGATGCTGGCGACACGGCGCACGGAACCACATGACTATTGAAGATGCTCAAATTATGAAAGAAAAAGTGAACTAGTTATTGTCAACCACTTACATCTGCAGTCTTTATGTCTCGAGCTCTATCTTACCGGTGTCTCCACTGAATCCGGTGATGTACTGCCTCCTCTTGTAGTGATTCGGAACAAATTCACTCTGCGAGAATTACGAGACATTGAAAGCTTCCTCCCGGGTAACCAAAGCTTGCGTCATCACGCGAGGCAAAGAGTAGTTGCTGTTATTTGAGTTATATTGCGTGACATGAATACTCTAGGGATTGCACCCAGGAGGCTTACCTTGTGAGCATCTTCGGATGGAATTATGTAGCCTTGAAAGTTTTCTTTGCTCAGTAGATGTCTGAGTTGTTTTAACCTGTCACTCGTGTTAACCCGTGACGGTGAGGCTGTATGATTCTGAACAAAAAAAAAAAAGGATAAAAGGTATTATTGTTGTATTTGAATATATCTGCATTCCGGACACTATAAGCAATAAAAGGTTGTCTCGCTGACAAAGTTTGCTGAATTTTGATTTAAACTGACATATGACGTTTCACCTTAAAAACAAATAAGAAGAGAGAAGTCAAATAAATACTGCCTTCAAAGTTATTTTCTTCTTATTCTTTTTTTTTTTTTTTTCAATTAGTCAACATTTGGCTTTTCCGGCGACGTAGTTCCACCTCACTGATTTCGAGCGTATGCCGCTGTGGAGAGACAGCTTGAGAAAGTTAGGGCGTCTCTCAAACCCGCCAGCTGAGCCACCCTGTTTGATACCCAAGGAATTTGTCGTCATACCGCGCCGAATACGCAGGAAGGCCGGCTTTCCGCAGGCTTGGAGAACATGTAGAACGGCGACTTGCGCCTGCCGCTGCTGTCGAGGATCGGCGGCGCCAGCTCTGCGTACGCCGGCCAGGCTGCAAGGCAACACCACCCCACGACCCTTAGCCACGCCACGTCGGCTAGACACAAGATGTGGTCCCGCGAAGGAAATGCAAGAAAGAAACTGTCAATATGCCACGCGAAATGGCGAATCGGACAGCAGCACCAACACACATACATTGCGGTGGAAAAGCGAGGTACTACGTGTTAATATTGTATTCACGCAAAGCTGATGTTGGGTCGTTTGTGGGTGTACCATCTAATCATTAAAGACGAGGTAAGAGAATTACAATATATTTTTAAAATTTCTTCACTGTTTTAATTTGACAAAAGGTAAATTCTAGCGTATTTTTGTCCTGTGAATTTGAATACCACGAGCATTTGACCCGAACGTATCGATAGACGCAAGGAAAAACCGAAAAATAAAAAAAAAACGACCGCTGGGTGTGACGGCATACCCAGAGGTTTCAAATACGTCATGATTTCCTCCTCACACCGAAGGCGACGGGAAGGAGGGGCTTCAGCGCTATTTTGAAAGCGCTGTTGTGGCTACTTGGCGAATAAACCGGAGCTATAATTTTTGATATTCGTAATCTTGGAAACCAAATAAAGACGATTTAAGTGTATTTTTGTTTTCTAAGATACAGAACCGCTTTAGTTTCTCTTTAAACGAAATGCCATCTCTTTTGCTTAGAATTTGGTGCTTTGCAGCACCGTTGGTATTTCACAACACCAGAGCCATGTTCCCTATAGGACAGGCTACACGTGTTCAGGTATGTTGAAAAAAAAACAAATCGGCATCTAACTGCATCTTTGTGGCATGTTACATTCTCGTCCCTTGCGAAAGCGACCTTAACGATTAATTTAAAATGGGCTCTGAATTACTTGACACGTGCACTCTAAGAGAATTGTGCTAACCTTCTACGTGCCCTGGTCTCTTTGCGCTGTTGGTTTTTATACGTATCCTTCGGTTACTACGTTTCCTATTCCACGGCCCATGCTATCCTCGAGAACCCTTTGCAAGTCTCCAGTTGGAGCTCAACGAACACAGTAATGATCACAAAAAAAAAAAAACGCAAAGGCACCAATGCTCGCAGCTACGTCTGCTGCGGAAGCTTACATGGATCACCAAAAGGACAACTTTGTTTCCTTTTGCTAGCAGGCTACTAGACTACTAGGCCGTTACAACCTTTGCCAAACTTTATGCCAATAAAGATGCGTTAGCGGGGGGCTGTATACATGGCTTGCAAGTGGCTTCATCACACTGTACATATATGGTAATTTCTACGTGTTACTGCCAAGAAAATCACATGGGTGGTGCAGCAGCGTCTCTCACAACTGGCCGCTGATGTGAAGTCAGTGCAAGCCATGTGTTAACTTTTTCGAGGTGCCGATGGACCGAGACGCCTGCCCGCATGACACGAAAGGCTTCACGGCACATGCTCGTCCTAAAGCTTTTTGATAACACACGTTTCTTAGAAGTACTGATACCCAATGTTGTACGAACGCGTGAGACACGTGCCGCGAGCGTGTGCTAGACGGCTAGACATCTCCATTTGCCTCCAAGAGCAGCTGATTTCATTGCTGCGCCGACATCAGTTTCCAAAGACCGCACGGGGCACAGGCCCCGTGCATTGGCGATTTTGACTCTAGTTGTAAACCGAACGCAAACAGATCAAGGGGCGTTAGTTCGTCTTCCCTGCCTTTCATTGCATGCTCTGTATATGGCCGTCATGAAAGAGTCAAATGGGAAGTTAGAATGCTCCGATTAAAATGGCGTCCTATGGCCCCGTTACAGACAGGCGATTTGGCCGGAGTAGTATAGAAGCGCCGATGCGAGGCGGGTGACGTGCATTATGTTAAAAGTCGAGCTCGAAAGACGGACCTACGAGCGCCAGGAAGAGGAGGGTGGCGACGTTCAGCTTCATCCCGGATGATGTGTTGAGACTGTCGGGATTTCTTGGTGATCATGTAAAGTTGGGAGGAAAACAAACTTCGTCTTCGAATGTGCGCTGAGAGTGGTCACGCGGGACCGGTAAGTACGGCGATTCTTTCAGACCACCATGAGAAGAGAACGAGGAGTCGAACTTCGTCTTTTTCTTCTAACTGTTTGCAACGTTCCGAAGAAATGTCAAAACGCATTTATCGCCATCTTAATTCCCGACGTTCTTCTTTTTCTTTTATTCGGACCCCTTAGAGATTTCGCAACGCTTCGTCTTCTTTTTCTTTTAAGGATATTTAAAGATGTTGGTAATCGGCGCTACTTCTACTGTGTTGTTCGGTCCAGTGTACCACACCGTTTTGAGAAGCGCTTGTTGCACTGCGGTTTTGATGACTTGTTAAGGCCCCTTGAACTGTGAAGCAGATCCTGGCAGGCCTTTCCGGACCAAGACAAAGTCACCCACCCGTAGCTTTGGAAGCTCAGTATAGGAGGTATTCACTGGCCGCCATATTTGAGGTCATTGTTTAGAGCGCATGCTCAGAACGAGCTCGCATTAATAGGCTGCCAAGACCGGCAATCTTAGTGGTGCGGAATGCACGTGGCGAAAGAACTGTGGAAGCTCGCCGTCAGCACGCGCTCCGCAGCCGAGCACACAGCTATGGCCGCCAGTGAATACTTCCTATTGTGTCGCCTAGGGTGCCTTCATGTGCGCTTTGCTTCAGAGCCGCTTTGCTTAGGGTGGTGGCATCTCGCCATTTTGTCCCACACTTTTATTTTTCTTTTTTGTTCAGTAGCGCGTGAAGCCGCGTGTCCCTGCACGCGTTTGTGGCGCTGACTGTGCTATGGCGACATTTTGTTTTCGTCGATTTCTTTGTATTTTCCTCGTGAGCGCGTGCTGTCGGCATCGGGTACTACAAAGGGTGGCATCACCCTAAACAGAAGGACATTGAGGCACCCTAGTGTCGCCTATCTGAATGCCGTTTCCTCTGGTAGTTTTCTTGCTGAGTATCGGTCTTTCTACGCTCCTTGGTATCTATTCATTCAGCAATCCCAAGCAGGCTGTCAGCAGGCAGCATCGGAGCCTTTCCCGAGATCACGAAGAGAGGACTGCATCCCAACCACCGTGATCCCAACCCTGCCATGTAGGACCGATTATGATGTGCTACACCAGCCTCAAGCGAACATTTCCAGCCACCTGGAAATTTGGGGTACACTGTTATTTTCAACAGTCATCATTTGTACATTTCCACGGACGGTGTACGGTACATACCGCATTTTCAACATAGAGGTTGCGCAATAGTCCGCTTCAGCAACTGGTCCAAGCAAACCCCTTCGTATTTCCATCATCTACAGCTACCACTAAACCTAGAGGCATAATCTATAATGATGGATTCTTTGAAACATTAACATATTTTTGTAATGTTGGCTGTATGTTTGTTGTTCTTGTAAATTCTTTCTTCCTTTTTTTTTTTTCGGGGGGAGGGGGGGGGGGGAAGTATTTTTTAATCGGGACAAGAGAATGCCTGACATGTGTACTTCGTTACAGAATTAAGCCACTGATCTCTATTGTTGTATAGCCGGTATAGCTGGATCGCGGAACGGCAGCATGCCGACGGCCGGCATTGCTTGACAGCACCACCCAATACACGCAAGTTTATGGGAGAAACACACAAAAATAGGAATATTGAAGCTTCTACGCGGTGCTCGAATGCGATTATTTTATGACGTACTGAGGTCCTAATATAGGGTGTTAAGAGATTGAATCGCTATTGGTCAAGCGTGCCTATTTAAAAAAAAAAATCAAATGTGCCGGAGCACCACCGACTGTGCCAGCGTCGCTTGCTTCAATTGCTAAATAAATAACACGTTCAACAAATGAGCGACACGCTCCGAGTTCCGAGTCACAGAAGCCCTCACTGCAGTTCAAAGCAAAAGCTTGCACCAGAAGTACTCAGTACAAGCGCTTGAAACAATGCGAATGTCCCCAGCAAAGGCCATCTCACTTATCGTCTGCTAAGCTCTGATAATTTGAGGTCACGAACGACTCCACATTGACTTCCGGCAACCCTGGTCTCATTGAACCGCATAAACGAATCACAGATTATGCCCAACAAACTCATAACCCTCGACCCTCAACCGCAAAACAAATATTTTAAAAAGATTGGTATTCTGCTGCTTTAGATATTTGCGCCCAGAATATTAACTGTCGTTCCCAGAAAACACGACAAAATGTTAAGTGTCGAGAACAGCCTACTAAGGTAAGAAATTGCAGCTTTCCTCGTTTCTCTCATAGAGTCCCATCCATTGGCAGTCAAACGATGGCTGCCGGTGGTGCCGCACTACACCTGCAAGACAAGCCTCGCTCAGTGATGCAAGCACCGATAAAAGGAAGGGGTACTCCGGCGATTTCTTCATGGTCCCCGATTTGCTTGAAATTTTGCTAAACTCGCCAAACAACATCGCTAAAATAGTATCCCAAATATTAGGTTAAAATAATTTTTTTTCACGAAGTTATTGAATTTACAATTTGGGTCCTCACCGTGTTTTTTAAACTGAAAGTCTCTACTGGCAACAACGAAAAAGTGACGTCAGTGGAAGTGCAGGGGTTCACTCTTTGGACTGTAGAATGTGTTCCCAACTGATTTGAAGCAGTTTCGTGTCAAATGAATGCTTTGGAAGCTCGCTCCAGGATCCGCGCTCCAGCACGGAACAAATGATTGGCATATTCTATTTTTTCGACTGCATGCTCGACTGGCAAGCCTGCCCGCCACTGACGTCACGGCCCTGAAAAGTGCGGGTATATTTGAATGTTGGTTTTTGCATCATTTTCATTTGCCGATTTCGCAATAACTATTATGAATTTCGCGATACTAAATAGCATCCCGGAAAGGGTAAATGCCGGGGAGTCAGAAAATATAGTTAGTTGAGGTAGCTCAAAAATCGCCGAAGTACCCCCTCTGACACGCCAAAAAAAATATTTTTTTTTTTTCATGCTAGGCGTTGAAATGGCATATCAGGACATTACAAAAAAATTGTTTCACTATAGAGTTGCTTAGTTTTTTATAAAAATAGAAATACGAGGCCCAATTCAAAGTCCCCGCCAGTGCACTGTGACGTAACAGTGTACCGCAAGGTGTCGGGGCGGTCAGAAGGGAGGCATCGACTACGTCACTAAACGTGGGTTCGCCGGAAGTCACGTGAGTTTCACTCCTCGTGCTCTCCGCGACCGTGCCTAAGACTTTTTTTAAATCTTTTTTTTTTATTCTGCTCTTCGTACGAGCGATCGTAGAAAACGAAGTTTCAGTTCCACTAGCTCTTTATCGCTGCACCGTTGGTTAGTTTGCGTGCTGTAAAAATTGAGGACGAAGAGTCGGTGGATCGATGTGATGGTGGTCAATGATGAAAGCGTTGCGAGTAAAAGCCAGTGTACGAGTGCATGCCGTCAGTCCGATGATACAAAGCTATACTGGTCACAAAACAAGCTATCAAGTTTTGAAAAAAAAAAAATTTAGAACGCTCGCAGAAGTTAGGATTGCTACAATACGACACGCCCGATCGCATTGCTGAAGGTTCAGACACCGAGGTCGTTGAATCAACGGATACTTTCCAGGCTGAAGATGCCTGCCGTCTAAAGAATACGAACTGGTGAGTGTACCAAGTACAAGTAAACGTCGAGCATAAAGTACAGAGCGCGACACTGTTAGCGCGAACAAGCGATCGACAGTTTTTTGTGTTTTTCTCTTAGAACCAAAAGGTTGTCATCAAAGGTATCATTGTTATAGAAAGAGCTCATTTAGGGCTCTAATATAAGGGGTAAAATTGTGTGCCCACTAATACTCTTTCCTTATAAAATGCGAAAAGGTGCCGTTGTCGTGTTCGCACTAACAGTGTCGTGATGTGTACGTCGAGCATAAAGCATAAAGTGTGTCTCTCAAATACATGCAGTGTGATCTCTTCTTCAGTTGCTGAAATACCGGGACAGTCCCTCACATGTTGTACTGCAGCGAAGGCTAGAAGCGCGAGCTCATAGCGCTGCTTGTGCCGCCGAGATACGCACTATAGAGCAAGGAGCTCGCGCTCGTAATTCACTGACTCCTCTTATTCTACCTTTACAGCAACATTAAGCGATGAAAAGCAAATAAAAGAAACCGTGTCTGAATAGATCGCTCGTGGAGGTGCGGAGAATAACAAAAATATTTTAAAAAATATTACACGCGCTCGCGGTAAGCACGAGGAGGGATACAACTCACGTGACTTCCGGCGATGCCTCCCTTCTGACTGCCCCGACACCTTGCGGTACACTGTTACGTCACAGTGCACGGCGGGAACTTTGAATTGGGCCTCGTATTTCTATTTTTTATTAAAAAAAAACTACGCTACTCTATAGTGAAACAATTTTTTTGTAATGTCCTGATATGCCATTTCCACGCCTAGCGCGAAAAAAAAAAAAATTTTTTTGGCGTGTCAGAGGCCCTTTAATGACGATAGTTAATCATCACTTATACAGTGGTTAACAAAGCACACAACAAAAACTATTGAATTAATAAATGATGCTCACAATGTAGAGGACGAAATAAATAGACCATCAAATTAGACATAGAAGAATATATGTGACAGATGCAATTTCGTTGTTGGTACGAGGTGTGGGTACAAACCATTTTTTTCACATTGACGCGTACGATGGGCGTTAGTGTTTTCAGGTAGGTTTGTAACTTCTAGAAACTAGCTTCGTTCGCCTTTTAATCCAGCTTTATATGTGGTTAGAAGGGGGTAGTTATGAAGGTCTGGCAACCACCTTACAACATTAACTCGTGTAAATAGTGCGCCTGTGTGGGAAACGTTTGGCATATTATAGCGACCACAAGTAATGCTTCTTTTTTTTTTTGTATATTTGCAGAGTCGGAAGTTTATTTATATTCTGTGCGGTGGTGGTGGCTCATAACAAAGTGTGACTGAACAAGGCCATGAAACATTATCACCCTGATAAAAGTTGGGAACAGTGAGCGGTGTTTAGACAGTCCGCCTACTGCCTTTCTGGCTTGTTGATGAATGCAATATATGTGTTCATTCCACGATAACGTGTCTGCAAAGATAACATCCGACATTTTGAATGTTTTCACAACTTCGATCACGTTGTGGCCAAAGTGATATTTAGGTTATATTGAACTGTCATGTGTTTGGCGCGGAATCACATACATTTGGTTTGTTTCTGTTCATTTTTAACCTATTTACATCAGTCCAGAGACATAGTTTGGAATGCATACTGTTTGTTTCAAGTACAATTTCATTATATATGTAACCCGTAAAAAATAATGTGTGCCATCAGCGTAGGATATTACTTTACAATCAGGAGCACAGTACTTGATATATTAATAAACATATTAATAAGAAATATATATGATGTTTAAAACCCGAGACAATATATATAGGAGAAAAATATGAATATGAAATATGAGCTAAATCGTTTATTTTCTCTCTCTCACTCGTCTTCTCCTACGCCTTTTTTTTTCTCGACTTCAAAGTTTTTTGTTTCTTTTTTTTTTTTTTTCTCACCGCAGTTTTGGGTTTTAAACATGATGATTCATGACTTAGAGGTGGCGGTAGAGAAAAAAAAAGTGGAATTTTACGACGCAGAAAAATAAAAGGACTGTTGATATTATAACTTCAATGCTGTTCTTTTAAGTGCCCACAAATCACGGGGGGGGGGGGGGGAGGGGGGGGGGAGGTAAGAGGTCTGTAGCACATATGAACACAACTTTCTATAGCGTATAACGAGCGCTCGCATTTCACCTCTCCTAAAACATTCTCTATTGCCCCTCTTAAACTTCGAGCAGTGCTTAACGAGCCACCTTTTGTTTCGAGAACAAGCGAGACATCTCAAATGGCTTTGCTTCCCTTAAAACACGCGCACTGAAGATTCACGAGACACCGTACTGCGGTGACCACCTGACCAACCTGACGCCCCAACGACCTCACACAGCCTCTCCCCTCTTTCTGTGAGGAAGGCAACTACATGACCAAATAGCACGGCCATATCTCTGCTGTGTTACTTTGTTAATGTTTTTTTTTTTTTTTAACCATATGTTTATCTTTGTTGGCCGCCAAGTTGCAGCAAGACGTCAGCGACATAAAAGTGCCTCCATAATATTTCAGCAGGTAGCGAGCGCTGCTAATCGCTGCTTCTGCACGACACAACTTTTTTTTTTTTTTCTATCACTGAATGTGTTTTATTACCTAGGGGTGTCGCAAACTTTTGTCGAACCAGACTTTTAGGTCAAACTTTCGGGGTTAGACCCTTCGAACTTTTCACCAGATTCGACCGGTTCGACTTCGTGGACAGTGTGGCCAGACCTTGATAAAAGCATGTCTAGGTTTGGAGAATATTTTTTTATGACAAGGGTTATTTTATTTTATAAAGAGTTGCAATTAAAAGAAACTAATTCTAATCACTGAAGAAGTTAATAACTTAATTTCTTGAACTGTATTAACTGAAATAACCAATCAGCGCTGCCCTTAATTCATCCCTTAGCCATCACCATCCAATCCGAAGTCAACTGGCCAGCCTGTCGCGCATGCACACACGAGTCAAACCTCGATACAAGGTTCGTCGAATTTTCCACTAAAAGTTCGAAAAAGTCGAACCTGGTCGAACTCGAACCTCGGCCGGTTCGCGACACCCCTATTATTAGCTGAACTCCATGAGAAGACCGTGTCGTAAAGAAGCGTCACGAAGAACCATCAAGCAGAACTGTCACATCAGTTTCCCCTCTACATTTAGAGGGTAAATTGACACGACGTGATCAGGTCATGTTATCACAAATCGCGTGACGTCAACGTCTGCGAGGTGGTAGTTTGCGCTAAACACGCTCTGTACTCGCCGGTCTTTGTCAACATATTCAAAATTGTGCAATATGTATTTTTTTTTTGCGTCGATTGAATGTTGTTTAAACTTATTTAGTCGGATGGGTGTGATACTTTATCACACGGGTGGTTCCGGCGTTCCGCCTGCCCTGGAAGCCGATATCGACTCAGTAGAGCTATACGACAGCGGCAGAGGCGCATCATGCATGTCATGGGCGAAGCGCCGCTCTTCATTAAAACTGGCGCGACCTTTTCGCGAGCCACTTGTGACGTTCTAGGGGACGTTATTAACGATACTACGATCACAACGACGCCAACTACGTTCTTTTTTTTTTTATCTTTTAACGATGCCGGTGAAAAATAACAAGACGCCGACTCGGGAACTGCCCGCTACCAAAGGACGCGTGCAACAACATGACGGCAATTTTTTGCGAAAGGTATGGGTGTCTCTTCCGAGCCTAATATGGTTACTCATCTACGTAGAAACATCATGTGACCCCGCGATCACGTGTTGTTGGATAGGTGGCGGCGTAATGAACAACAAGAGCTTACACGAAGAATTGTAAGGCAGCGTAGCACGAGTAGGAAGCTATTTGTAGGGCCATAAATTCTCTTTTCCCGGGGTCGCGTACGGATAGCTAATTTATTGGATAAAGAACTTACCTTCTCCAACGTGGTTCTGGGAAGGGCAATTTTCTTCCGTTACGACTTAGAACGTACCGTAGTCCCTGCGAGGAACCAGCTGCACCACGAATGATCAAAATTTTCCAGACTTCCATGATATCGATGACTCGTTCGTTCATACAAGCCTTTTTGCGCGTCTCTTTTAAGTTCATTGGTGTAAACATCTTCTCTAATGCTAACCCAATGGCATCTTCATTGAAGGAGAGACTTAGGAAAAACTTCGTCGACGCTGTAAACGTGGTCATGTGTGGTCACCGGCTTTGGCTCGCCACAGAGGACTAGTCGGTGCCGGATCTATGTTCTTTGACAGTTCCTGCCCTTGTTCACTTTGGCGGTCCTGAAAAAATACCGAGCGGACATAAACGCCGTTTACAGAATCCTCCGCACCATACCAAGCCATCTCAATGAAATCGCATTTATGCGGAGAGGAACCCTGGCTACGACCACGTTTCTCTGTCTGCCTTGCTTCAAGGTTCTTCCTGGACTTGAGATTATTTTCGTTGGAGGACTCCAGTACTACTGGCGTGTTAACTGGTTCAACATCCCCGTGCCGGACAGACTCACCGGTATTGTTCACGCTGCTGCTAGAATGCACGCATGGCGGCCAATATAAAAGTCAATTTTACGTTCTCACTTGTTGGATTCCTTCCTAAAAATTCACGTCTGTTAACAAACGACTTCAAGAGCTGCAAAAAAAAACACAGATCCCTGCGTGCAATCGATTCAACCTTTATGGGTAAAATATACGTCAATATGGGGGGGGGGGGGGGGATTAAACAAGCGAGACGTAAAGTTCTTTCCACGCTTATCTTTTTCAGCACTGCCCTACCCACATCGATTCGGGACTGTACGTTGTACAAGAAATATAAGGATGAAAGAACATACATGGGCCCATAAAAGTGTTTATTCCATCAAACAGTAAAAGGGAGTGATGCACACCGGCACAAGTGTGCGCAGCCAAACATTAAAAAGTTATATATATATACAGTCGGCAGCAGCAACAAGAACAACAAAGTTTGCGGGAGATGGGAGCGCTGCCGCTCTCCAAGATCCACGCTTTAAGCATGCGCGTCATGGCGTACTCCCAGTCATGTTGGGTTACACTCCGGAACCCAAATAACGGGGATCTCGTGCGTGCCACACGGAAGAGAGCGAAAAATGGGCGACTCGTGGACATTGGAAGCCGCACGCCTCAGGAAATACTCATCTTGACTGGCGCTGCCGTACGTCGCAGCCTATTACTGCCGACTTTACAAAAGATTTTTTCAGAATAGCTGCACGCGAGAAAACAAAAGTTCAGACTAGAGCTTGCCGGACGTCACGCTAAGGTACTAAGGATGCGCTCCGATGGGAAGTAGCAGGCCGGGCACACATTTCCTGGAACAACCGACGAGACAGCACAAGTGGTGAACTCCCTCGCAGTCCGCAGCAACCTGGCACTGATCATGTTCCTTCTCAAAAGGAGCGAAGCAGGGTGCGTCGATCCTAGGGCAGGACAGGACTGGAAAGGACAGGAGCGAGAGAATTAAACTACAATTCCGAACAGTACCTAATGCAACGCGCCAAAGTCGCAGATAAAACGAGATATTGTTTTGTAAGAAAAACGAAATGGCATGTACGGCGCGCGCATACCAAAGAAAGAATGCGAAAAAATAAACTACGCACCCGTCTCGGCTTCGCAGCTGTGTTGAGTGAAACACTTCTGGACGCAATAATGAAGCTTCCGCTGACATTTGCCGCAGGGCCCTTGTTTCAGGTGGTCGTCCTTGTCAACGACTAGTTCTTCAATAGTCTTGTGAGGGACGAACGGACCATAGTCATCTGCGTCGTGCTGGATGATGGTCCTGATGTATCCATCAGTTACCACGTGCGGAGGAACAAGATGTGGAATCATTGCTGGCTCTTCCGGCACCACCACAGGCTGTGGGGGTACCTGCGGTTCTGTCGGTACCACAGGCAAGGGTGGTTGTGTTTCCTGCTTCGAGGGGACCGCTGGTGCCACAGTCTGAGCCGGTTCCGTTGGCCTAAAAAATGGGGCGGTTTCGGTTGGTGCGGGCTGTGGCGGGGTCGGCAGTCGTTGTGGAGGCAGTGATGGCACCGGTACTGCCGGCATAGTTGGTACCACCACTGGAGGCCGGGGTGGCGCTGGATGTCCCAAATTTCCGCCAGTGCTAATCATAAATGTCGGCTCTGGTTGACGAGTGGCCGTGAGCTCGGATTCAGGAAACCTAGTTGTGGACGCTGCAGGCTGCGATACCGGTAATGTCTGCTCAGCTGGCACCATCGGTTGAGTCTGGTGCGGCGCTGAATGTTCCAAATTCTCGCCGAGGGCCATACCCGAGGTTGACGTTGCCACTGGTTGATGGGTAGTCTTAAGCTCGGATTCGGGGGACGTAGTCACTGTCGTCGTAGGAATCTTAGAAGCACCGAGAGTTGTGATGCTCGTTGCACCCGAAGACGCACTTGGCGTATTCGTAGTTGGGCTCAACAAAGGCCGAAAGGCGACGTTCACGAGCATTGAACTAGTGGCCATTGTAGAAGTCGCCTGTGTAATGCCGAGTGCAGACATGGTACTGTTGCCCAGAGCAGCTCGTCGCATTGGTGACCCCGCAAGTCCTGGCAGGCCTTCCTCAGCTGCTTTCGTCGTTGGAGAGTGCGAAGTAACGGCGGTGTCAAGCGCTGAAGACCTCGCGGTGGAGACATTAGTCACCGTAGAAATAAGCTGCCCCGAAGTCAAACTTGTGCTGGCAGTTGCTTGGACAGTAGTGATCTGGGGGGTGGTGGCTGTCACGTTCCGGGGCGTCTCCCTTGCGTGGTCTTCAGCTGCCAAACCGACTGCGTGCGGCGTACTTTGCGTGCTGCCAGTACGGTGCAGAGCACTGTCAGGAAAAGCCCCGGGTCTGCCATCTGTCAAAGGGGGCGACGGAGTTGCTGATGGGACAAGTGTCTCGAGCCGCAGGGTTGGGCGAGTTGAGGCACTAACTCTAGGCCTAAAGAGGGAGTTCAGTTCAGCGAAGGTGCGCTGGTCAGCGGATCTTTCTTCAGGTAGCGAATGTGTGGGCTCGCCCTCATCTTCGAAGGGAACAAACCGTTTAGAAATCCCACCAACGCGACGGCAACCAAATGCAAACATTATTAGTAGATAAAAGGAACCGCTCATCTTGACCTCGCGAGACAGCCGAACAGCGAAAAACAAGGCCCACGATGTAGCAGCACTGCGCCTTATGTACCCCTTGAATAGCTTCATTTGCCACCTCCCTTTCTGAAACGACAGCGTCATCAACGGCCACAATTGGTCGGGAAACCTTCGTTAACGTTTGAAAAGTCATCAGCCGGGGAATAATGCTTCGCTTCGTCCCGGACAGTCATCCGTTGCCAGTGTGTCGTGTCACTGCGTTGATTGACCCCATGCACCACTACGGCAAGAAAGTGTCTCAAGGTGTGTCTTCAGTGCATCAGAACGCAAGAAAGAGCACGCCAATCAAGCGCGCAGGGAACTCGCGATGACGAGGCAGCCGAGCGCGCGCCGCCATTGGATCAGGTTGGAAGGGGAACGAAAGCATGCGCCTGGGCGCATTTAACTAAACAAAGGGGTATCGATGGCCGATTGCGTTAGCGTTTAGTTTAGCGCACCTCAGCTCGGAGCAAGTGTAGAGACAAGCTCGCGCTGCAGAACCCAGGAATCCTGGGTTCGATCCCTCCCTCCTTGCCCGTTTCGATTTCGATGAGCACCGTACCGGCGTACGGTCGTGATCACTGGTTGTACTGCACTGGCGAAATTTCTCATTTCGATATTCAATTGGAATGTTTTTCACCTTACACGAGCTTACTGGCACTAGTAGGACTCAAGGATACTCGCACGCAACACCACTGGCCAAGTTGCGGTGTAATTTCAAGGACAAAAAGCGATCATTTTCATTCAATCTCTCGTTTACAAAATTTGATGACGTAACATGGGGATCGCAGTACACCCCGATGACGATATTTGAATGCGGTTCATAGATTGAACCCGAGCATTGTGTGGGCGCTCGATTTGGGCTCGTGACAATTACTAGCTCGAGAAGCATTCGGGTAGTGGCCCGTGTCCAATCGCTGCAACGACGACAATAGCCGAGCCATAACAATGTCTGGAACTCAGCGCGTGTCGTGTGCTTTGCCAACCCCAGCGCGTGGCTATGATCAACATTGGCGGCATATAATCGGCTCCAGATCACGTGGCCGCTTGTTCTGACTGCGAGTTGAGGGGGTGAACGCAGCTCGCTTTTCTTTAGTTTTTTTTTTTTTTTTTTTTCTGGGACTTCTGTTGCGTGGGGTGAAAAACGAACACGTGTTGTATAGGTCATTAACGTCAGGGATCCGTTCTAAGCGGTATTTGCGCAAAGTACAAAAATTGTTGCATCGCCCCTTTAAAGGAGCTGTGCAACGATTTTAACGTTGAAAGAATTGGTGTTTTCTACTTTTGACATGGTTCACCTTGTCACAATGGACAGAAAACACACCTCCTTCTTTCGAAATGTTGCGATTCCGCCGCGTAATCGCGAAGCAAAACTTAGAATATTCCTTGACCTGCAGCCGCGAGCGGCGGCCAGGAGAAACAGAAGGCATGACGTCAATGGGGAACCTTGTAGAAAGATAGCAAGTTGTGCGAATACCTGCTCGCTAAAAGGTAACTTTTCTATAAATCTCGTCGTTCCAACATAAATGCGTCAAAAACCTGGTATCATCGACTAAACGTTTATTATACGGAGTTTCAGTGGCGCCATCTATCCTAGGTCCACAAGACCTTCAGCAGCGGAACAGCCGCCAGAAGCCGGAGGGGGAGGGGGGACAGGGCCGGACGGGTATGGCCGGACCCGGATGAGACTTTCCTCCTTTTACCATATTGTTCGCGCTGCACCCGCCAGCACGTGGTCACGCGTAGGGGTGTCGCAAACTTTTGTCGAACCGAAGTTTTAGGTCGAACTTTCGGGGTTCGACTGTGTCGAACCGGTTCGACGAACTTTCAAAATTTTCACCAGATTCGACTGGTTCGACTTTGTGGACAGTGTGGCCACACCTTGATACAACCATGTCTAGGTTTGGAGAATTTTTTTATGCAAAAGGGTTATTTTATTTTATGAACAGTTGCAATTAAAAGAAACCAAATATAATCACTAAAAAAAGTTAATAAATTAATTTTTTGTACTGTATTAACTGAAATAACCAATCAGTGCTGCCCTTAATTCATCAATTAGCCATCGCGATCCAATCCGAAGCCAACTGGCCAGCTTGTCGCGCATGCGCACACCAGTCGAACCTCAATACAAGGTTCGCCGAACTTTCCACTAAAAGTCGAAGAAGTCGAACCTGGTCAAACTCGAACCTCGGCCGGTTCGCGACACCCCTAGTCACACGGTCGCGAGCGGATGAGTTCTCGCTGCTTACTCACGGTCGCGAGCGGATGAGTTCTCGCTGCTTACTGATGGCTTCACCGGAACCCCGCGCCTTCCCCATTGACGTCACAGCGCACGTGACTCGGAAGTTAGTGAAGGAGTTGAGAGGCGCCGAAAACCTCAATCTTTGTCCATTTTTAAAATAAAAACTAAGACATGCACGCAAAAGCGGTTTTTTGTTCTTTACTCAGAAAGATCGAGACACCAACTCCCAAATTATTTAAGCAAATCACTATAACAGTTGCACAGCTCCTTTAAGGCTGACTAACGTCCTGCTGTATACACATAGCTACAACACAATATGTATTACTGTTAAACAAACGTACGAGGTGTGCAAGGAGGAGCTGAGCAGACGAACTTGCAAATGTGTAAAGAGATGCTCACGCGCCTATTCCTACCTTTGACTTTTTTCTTAGAGTTGTTCTTATCCTCGCGACATCGCGACTAGATCCCACCTTTTTCTTCTTTTTAATGAAGGCTTTTAAGAAAAGTGCAAAACCTACCGCCATCAATTAATTTTACATTTCTGCGGCGTGCAGTGCGTATACGACATTTTTAATCTAGACGTAATCTATAAAGATGCATCTCTTAGGACCTGAACATAATTTCTGTAAAATCGGCTTTTTTTTTTTTTTGTCGCACGTTGTTTTTATTGTTGCTTACTTTAATCTCTTTTTTCTTCTTCTTTTTTTTTTTTTTTTTGAGACGAGGAATTGATGCACACTTCAAAATGGGGTAAACACGTCAATCCCTGCCACTGAATAGAACGGTCTTTTCCAGATAAATAAATAAATAAATATTATTATTTATTTCACAATCATCCGCGTTTTGACGGTTTCGTTAATATTGGACTTTTCGTTGGTAGTACCCGATACGTAGTACCCAAGAGCTTCGTGTTGCTAGCGGGAGCCCGTGCCGCAACTTTGAGCACACCGAGCACACGCCCGCATTCCGCAGCGTACAATCTACAAGTCTGCTATTTTTTGGTGTTAGAGTGTTGTTTCATTGTATTGAAGTTTTTCCTTTTTCATAATGTCCTCTACTATGTATTACACGTCCACCCCTGCCGGGGCCCTAGCGGGGCCTGCAGTATTGTTAAATAAATAAATAAATAAAATAATTTCCTGTTCTTTCCCGTGTGTGAATGTGTGCGTTCGTGTGTGCATGTGTGAGTAAGGAGAAGAAGCGTATCGAACTGGATACGATACAGGTGGAAAATAAAGGGAATGAATGTCCATTGCCAGGGCTTGAGAACTTCAACAACTTATTTTTCGCAGAAACTTTATTTTATTTATTACTCGCACCGCCAAATCAACAGAATAAGCTTGGCTACTGTGCTGCCACCTCTTGAAGCGAACAAGCACCAAGTATTCTTACAGTGCCTGCCCTTGCTACCAGTAGATGACACCACCTACCCTATAGTGTTTTCTTTAGACGAGAGATGGCAGCACCATGTCCACCAGTTGGAGAAAATATTTGATTTTGTCACGCCCACTTTCCGTCTCGTCCGCCGTTCGTGGCTCGTGTTTATGAGTCATCGTTACTTATCGCCTGTTGCAGTTTCGGCTTCGTGTCTTTGAGACGTATATTTCGATCGCAAAGGCTGCTGTTAAGATGCCGATTATGGTAGGAGGGGTGTCTGAGCAAGTCAAGGATGCCGACGACACCGCGAGAGAAATCTGCGAAAAGGTAAGAAACCTGCGAAAGCACACAAAGGCAACTCGTGTGTCTTATGCTCGATGGGCGTATGTTCGTATCGCAGGTCCGTCCGGAGGTTGAATCTCGTGCCGGCAAGACCTTTGCAGAGTTCACGCCCCTCAAATACAAGACGCAACTAGTGAACGGCGTCAATTACTTCATCAAGGTATGTATACCAACTTTGCATTTCGGATACCGCTGAATTTCTTTTCGCGCCTGATTACACATATGTGCGCGTTTCGCTCGCTAAATGATTGCGGAGAGAAGCGGGATTGAGTTTTGTCTAGCGTTTCCGCTTCCAACTAACGCTTTATTTTTTTTTCTATTTTCTTTACTTTCATTCCAGGTTCGCGTTGGCGCCGACCAGCACATCCATATCCGTGCGCACAAGGCTTTCAGTGGAGAGGTTACTTTCTCCGCTCACCAAGAAGACAAGAGCCTCGAAGATGAAATTGTGCACTTCCAGTGAACCCTGAAATAACAGACTGCCTACCTGGTTTTGTAACTAAACAGCGTACAACGCAAAATAAAATATTTTGATGAGAAATACAGAGCCGTTGTGTTACCCTCCCCCCCCCCCCCCCCCCTCTCCCCTTTCAAGTTTTGTTTACTTCTGTTATTTACAGAACTTTATTAGCGAGCTAATTTTAGCAGGTGTAATCGTTTCTGAGACCATGAAACGGCAGAGTATATTAGTCAGAAACGAACTCTCTCAGCGAACTGGTGAAATTAAATCACTTCCGTGTTGTGCATACAACTGGCATTGTGCCATTAAAAAAAATCATCCGCACTGAATAGTTGACATGGTGTTCTGATATTTCCTGCTTCTTTCCTTTGAAAGCATGCATCTGATCTCTGTTTTAACAGATAATACACGACAGCTTGAGTTCGTGGACGTCAAAACGTCGGATGGATATGAGTCATGCGCTGGAAACCACGTGAACTGGTTCGTGACGCAACTTGACCCAGGCGGTCAGACAAACTAGCATGTGCATCTAAAAAAACTTTTTTTTTTTTTAATAAGGGGACAAAACGCTTGCTCAAATCTCTAAATGACTTCTCTTAAATTGTAGTGCAGAGGGCCCTAGAGTTGTGACTCGTGAGCCAACACTTCTTTCATCCGTAGTTTTGAAACGGGAGCACACTGCACGCATGCTGTATTGTTTATCTATAAGCGTCTTTAAAAATAGCTCCGAGGTAGAGGCAGTGCAGGACGCGTAGCTGGTCCTGTTCAGTGAAGTAGTTTTTCTTGTCTTGTCTGGAACGCGTTTTATTTTTGTTTTGTTTTTAGTTGGGTAATCTTGCTGCAATGTTTAGAAGTTTGCTATCAGGTCGGTACGGCAGGTCTTAATTGATAATTAAATTAAGGCATGTCAAATCTGTCATTGATACCATCCACATCTATGCAACGGGCACAGGATCAGTGAAATTGTTTCGTAGTTCCAAACAGATGTGGGAGGAGCAGAAAAATAACGTCCTATGGTCGGGAAAAAACAAATTGGTTAAGAAGTTTTTTTTTTCCTTTTTTTTATTTTTTGTAGTAAACAAGGTATGTGTTGGTGTCTGTGCTGGATGACATCGACAGTTCCAAGAATGTTAATTTGTGCCAGGCTCACCACCTTGCGGTGGTTCGAACAAAGCGCAAAGCAACTGCAAGGTCAAATTCTTCCCAACCCAAGATAAGCCGGCCCTACGACACACTTGTGGAGTTAAGATCCCAAGCCCAGAGAAGATGCTGAAAATATCTTGTCCTTTTATCAGTATGGGCTCTGTGCAGAACTCATGAAAGTTAACAGAATGAGTAAAAACTCTGATATGTAACAGATATTTTTCGTAGTTCACTTGGCAAACCCTAGGAAATATATATACATTCCAAGTTAATGAAACATATCTATGCATAGGAAAAAATGATGCCCTCCATAGCATCGTCAGAGAGCACTTGGGCTCCGTTCAGATAAGATCATGCACGCAAGACCGGACTTTTTTTTTTTTTTGTTATTTTTTTACATGCTATTTTTCAACATGCGTAAGAAACTTAATAAAAAAAAGTGAAAGCCGTTTACAACTCCCTGTAACGCCGAATTGGAGCGCAGCTCTTGAGGAGGAGGAGGGAAGGGTAATTAGGGGACGGTATACCCCTCCTCCTCCTCCTCCTCCCCTCATTCTTCAATCTCCTCCGGGGGGGGGGGGGGGGGGGGGTCACGTGACCTCGGGGAGGAGGGGGAGGGGGGTCACGTGACCCCGGGGGGGGGGGGGGGGGGCTCGCGCGGTGCATTATGGGATATTTCCCATAATGCACCGCGCGGTTACGCCGACGCCGACGCCGACGGCGACGCCGCTCAAGCCGGAAACGGGCGCCTAAGAGCTGCGCTCTAAAAGATGTTGTGAAGAGCGTAATTTACTAAGAGAACATCATTTTTAGTGCGCCAGAACGGCATATTTGATTTTCGAAGTTTTTGTCATGTTTGGTGACACCTACTGCGCAAAATACAAATATCAGAAATTTCAAATAACTTGTACTTACGATAGTCCATGGGAACTATTGATGTTCAATATTTACAGTATTGTGGAGACTATATATCTCGCGTCAAAAATGCGCAAACTTGACTCCTTTGTTTTGTCACTAGATTTCTGAGCCGTTATCTAAAGAAATTAAATAGCTACAACATTAAACTGTACATATTCTTTTTAAAACGTTCTTTCGAATTGTATATGAAACATTGCTTTCCCTGAAAAAAAAAAATTATGGCGCTCTAAACTTGTCTTGAAGAACAAAGCTCAGAAATTTCAAGTAACAAAAAAAAAAACAGTTTCGGTTTTTTTTAATTGACAGTGATAGTTCTCTACCATAATCTAGTGTTTATTCATTAAAAAAAAAAGAATGTTGCATTGTTTTGTTTCCTTTAAAGTTACAGCGCTGCAAAGTGTACCTTCCACGCCGGCATTTTTGTCCAAAGCCAGATACGAGATGATCTTTTGATTCCAGCAGACATTATTTTATGCCGTATTTGACTATTGGGCTCAAGTTCAGGTATTCTACTAATCAAAATAATACACAAGTGCTAGGAACTTTAGCTGAAGGTTTCCCACAAACACGGGACGGAAACTTGTAATCGCTACTACAACAGATGATATGCGAATATTTATATCTATATATTCGCGATGAAGTGGGAATGTTTGTGCCACCTGGCTTGTTGCACCGCTATCACGACGGTTGTACGTCCGGCTGACCAAAATAAACCTGTGACTTTACTGGCAGACTTTCATTTATTCTCGTAAAAAATTAGGTTTGGGGGGGGGGGGGGGGGGGGGGGAGCGGGGTGCAGGGGGATGTCTCGGCCGTCGCCCGCATGACGAGTTGAAGCTTGGGTCCTCCTACGACTCGGAATGCGGGCGACGGCCGAGACATCCCCGGCACCCCGCTCCCCCCCCCCCCCCCCCCCTCCCCCCAAACCTAATCCTCTCTCTTTCTATCCTTTCTTTTTCACCCAATGCCCTTCCCATCGACAGTGACACGTGCACACTGAGTGCACAATTAAGGAACAGTCGATTTTAGAGCGCAGCTCTTAGGCGCCCGTTTCCAGCTTGAGCGGCGTCGCCGTCGCCGTCGGCGTAACCGCGCGGTGCATAATGGGTAAATTTCTCCCCTAAATGTAGCGGAAAGTTTTCCCCGCTAAATCTAGCGGAAAATTTTTCCCGCTATCATTTTTTCAAAAAAAATATAATAAACATCGCTTTCACTCACTCGTAGAAACAAAACATTGAATTGGAGAAAAAAAAGATAGTAAAAAATATCGAGCCCACTATAGTCGGTGACAGGTCAAGAAGGAAGTGGAAGCCCCTCCCACCTCTCTCCCCTTTGGCAGAGCGGACGCTGGAGAGGAGGTGACCTCCTCTCCACCATTCGCTCTGCCAAAGTGGAAAGAGGTGGGAGGGGCTTCCACTTCCTTCTTGACCTGTCACCGACTATAGTTGTTCGCGTTGGCAGGATGGCGTCTTTGAGAAGTCTGCCTCGTCCCTATTTAAATCAGACTGACGATTTCCGCGAAGCACTTACCCGTGCTGCAATAAATCCAACGAGTGCGAGAAAATCGGTCAACTCCGAATGTGGCTAAAAATAGGGAATGCCACGAACTGGAGGATTTCGCCCGTTCCTCTTCAAAGAATTGACATCCAGATCTTGCGCTGCGAAAATTTCTCTGCTTTGCTATCTTCTTTTTCTGTTTACTAAGATAGCACAAAACGCTCTACAGACGCTGTGCCATGGCTGAAGACGTTTTGTCAAGACGCAACTACACGGGACTGGCGACCACTTCGTTTGTTTATGACAGCAGCGCGCGTCTTGTCTTGTCTCACGATCACAAGACTCCGCGTCCTCCCAAAAGCATTGCAGGAGAGGGAAAAAAGGAAAACGAACCCGTTATGAGCTTTTCTATGATGCAATGTACAGAGTCTATGGCATTTCTGATTGTTAAAAATCCCCCTCGCCGCCCCTCCAATTTTCCCCTCTCCCACTCTTAACTTGACGGCGGGGGACTCCTTTTGTTGCTGCATCTTCGGGCTCATCCCGGCTCATCCAGCCCCTAGATGCAGCAACAAAAAAAGTCCCCCCCCCCCGCCCTCAAGTTAAGAGTGGGAGAGGGGGAAATGGGAAGGGCGGAGAGGAGGATTTTTACCCTTCAGCACGAGCTTTCTGCCCTTGCTAACACAACTGTGAACGCGCAGGCACGCGCAACCAAAGCACGGCGGAAGCCAGCGAGCACGCGCTGGAGGCGGAAAGTGGTGCTATGTCCCTCTGCAAACTGCGTGTACGTGGAGACAGGGTTACGAAGGATGCCCTTCAAACCTCGTGACTCTAAAGTTGGTTTCATGGGTGGTCATGCGGCCTTTAGGCTTAGCGGCTTTGCTTTGCTTTCCGATCTGCCACGTCGAACGATGCATTGGCGAGAAAACAGTTTCCGCATCGGTTAACGCCATCCTTTAAATACACCGACAACGTGATTAACGACTTTGCCGAGGTAAATTCAGGCCTAGTTTTGTCTGCTTCTTCAATAAAAGCTCGCTGCCACGTACCTAAACTAACACAATCAGGGGTGGCACTCAGTTGGTCGAACGACGTTTTAGCGAACGCCGACTTTTCATCGAGACACTTTAGCGAATGGTAGGCCGCTGCGGAGGGACACGTTTACAGGTGTTCCAGGTTAATTCCAGGTTAAAGCCCCGCTATCCTGGAAAAAGTGGCGCCATTTATAGTTGTGGAAATGCTCGAGACACGTGCCGCGCGCCACTTCTGGGAAGAACATGTCGTCTGAGATGTAGCTCAGTGCTGCGCTGTGCTCTAGCTGTGCCGCCGTCACGACCGGCCGCCATGATCTTCCCAAGGGCTGTACGTTGCACGTGCCTCGTGCATCGACGCACTTTGCGCTAGGGGCAAATTTATTCCAGGTATGTTAACGTTTTTGTAGTGAGCCGCCGCGAAGCGGTGTGAACGCAGGGGGGCGGGTGGGTTAACCCGCGCCCCAGTCATTCGCTAAAACGTCGCTTCGCTCAAATGACCGCTGTAATCAAATAGCCGGAGTTGGATTTACTAATCCAGAGGGTTACCTTAGGTTACCTTGGTCAGCCAGACCACCGTCATGAATAGCAGTGGAACAAGCTTGGTGGCTCAAACATTCCCACTTCATTTGCATATAATTTGCACCACTGCTCTTGTAAAAAATGGTAAACTTATGGTATGTTAGCCGCGCATGTAGCGAGTTCGCTGTGGAGAAGCCAGTGTGCAGCGAAAGTAGAAAGGCAACCGCTCGCGTTGCAAGCTTGCAGTTATCCGCTAAGGTGAGACGAAGTAGTACGTACGAGCAGTGGAAAAAAATCAGCTAAAGCTAAAGCTAAGCAGCCTTTTGAATAAATAAACACAAATGAGGAGCAACGTAGGTATTAAAAAAAAAAAAGATTAATGCTTGAACTTGAGCCCAATACCCGAATAATACAGCACAAATATACATCTAGTCATAAAATACACGGAATAAAAAAAAATCCTATCCTCTTTGGCTTGGGCAAACATACCGGCGCGGTAGGTACACTTTGCAGCACTGTAACTTTGAAGGAGACAAAATGATGCAACATGATTTTTTTTATATATATAAATAAACACAAGGGTATGTGGAGAACTATCACTACACTTCAAAAAAATTGAAAATGGCCTTACTTTCGTTTTTAATTGCTCCTTGAAGTTTTTTTTTTTAACTTTGTATTTTAGGACAAGTTAGACTATCGGGTGCAGTGGCGTACCAACTTGTTTTTGAGTGTGTGTGTGTGTGTGTGGGGGGGGGGGGGGGGGGGGCGCAAACCAGACACCGCCCCCCAGGGCCGGGGGGCGGTGTCTGGTGTCCCTTGGGAGCTACCGGCCAGTGTTTGCCCTGCCCAGTGGCGGCGGTTTCCCAGGCTCCTTAAATCGACATCAAAAATGGGTTTCTAAACCTATCGCGTTACGATTTTGTGCAGCGTTGCCTACAGGTGGTGCATTATTTCTATAAAATTGGCAAATATCAAACTTACCCGGGGAAAAAGTTAAAAAATAAAAATAGGCTTTACTCCTATGAAAACGCAGTGAAGCCACCGGTCTTCAAGCCATAGGGCGCCCTATTGTTTGAAGACCGGTGGCTTCGCTACGTTTTCATAGGAGTTAAGCCTTTTTTATTTTTTTGCAATATCTTTTTTTTTTGTGGTACATTTTGCAATATCTTTTTGATTATGTATTTTACACATGTTGAGGAGTAACATAAAAAATCGAGACGTTTACAATTTTGCAATGCCGAATTAGAGCGTAGCTCTTGAGGAGGAAGAGGGGAGGGTACGGAGAGGAGGGTCACGTGTGACGTCACGTAACACGTGAGGTCACGTGTGACATCAGGAGGGTGAACTTTTTCCAATAAATTTAGCGCGCAAATTTCCCCGCCACATTTAGCAGAAAAATGTCCCGCCAAATTTAGCACGAAAATTTTAACATCTTGACGTCACACATGACGTCATTATGGGAGACGTCCCATAATGCAACGCGCAGTTACGCAGACGGCGACGGCGTCGCCGTTAAGCCAGAAACGGGCAACTACGAGCTGAGCTCTAAAAAAAAAAAGAAAAAGATACTCCAGGACTCGCGTGCATGACAATCTAAACAGAGCCACCAGTTACTTATTCAGTCATATCTTTATTATATTCAGAAAACAAATTAGCGAAAACAATGAAAAAAACTGCTAAAAGGAACGTAGCATACACTGTAGAGGCAAGAACTTGTTAGCACATTATTTACCCATTATCCTTTAACCAATGAATGTGAAAAGCAAATTTTCACCAGATACAGATCTACAGTGCAATGATGGGCATCAAAACAAAGCAGTTTGAATGCCTAGTATATACACACAAAAGCACAAAGAATGAGTGGAATGTGCTAAAGCAGAAAAATTAACAGTAGTCAAGCAACGTCAAACCAGAGCAAAATTATGAAGTTTGTTCTGCAATATGCTGTAGGTGGTCGTATTAGCATCAATGCATTGGCACAACCCAATGAAAACTGCCCTTAGAATGTCTGCAAGTTTCACATACTAAAAGTACAAATACTTTAAAGACGCTACTTTAATGATGCAGTGATTGAGTAACCATTGTTCATGAGTTTATCGAAATAATAAAATGTTTGACAGTGGTCCATACTCCTGCAATGGCAGTAAAGGTGTAGCAGATGTTCAGCATTCCCAACGTATAAATTCACAGCATTATCACCTTGGACAGACTGTTATAGATAAAGTATAATTCACATTGTAATCAGTTAAATTAACAAATCGTGCACACAAATAAGTACTGCACACAATGAGATATGCTTCAACTAAGAAAACCAGGGAAGTGATAAACACCTACCTAGAAGCCACCCCATACCATCCCCCTGTAGAAAACCAGCAATCAGTAATTTCGAAGCTTACAACTTTACACCAATCTCCAAGACTCCACACTTCGTTACCATGCCAGGCCAGTCGTGGTACTTGTAAACACACCCCATCCAAAGTGACCTTCCACAGAGCAGAAACACCGCAAAACACAGGCAAATTTGGTACTGCTACTTCTCACCTACAGAACATTAGTTTATTCTCGTTCTGCAAAAACATGAGGTGCAAGCCACATTACATAAAGGGGGCACCTGCGGGTTACCGAAAGCCAGATATGGGCACAAAGCCAGCAGGACAGAAGTATCCTAGAACATTGCAGGCCCACTGCAGCAGAGCACTACAAACATCAGTTCTCGGGCTAACACACTTGATACACCAAGTGAATGTCAGTTCATTTTGCGAATGGCCCCCCCTGGCAACGTGCATCACCAAACAGAAGAAGCAAGCCACAATTTCGAAAGCGGATTACTGGTACCCCTGGGGATAATTGGGGGCAGGACGCGGGTAGGAGGTCGGCAGAGCGCCGCCCCTCGCGTAGGGATTGCCCGGCCCGGCGTTGACGGGGGACGGGCTTGGGCTCGGCCCATAGGGCCCCGCCTGGGACGAGGGCACCTGGTGGGGAGGGGGGTAGCCCTGGTAGCCCTGGGGGGCAGGGGGCGCTCCGTAGGGTCCTTGGCCGGCCTGCGGGGCCTGCGATGGCTGGGTGCCAGGCATGGGCGCTCCACCGGCCGGGAAGCCGGGTCCGTGGCTACTGCGCATAAAAATGCGGGGAAATATTTTATAGCAGTAACTAGTCAGCTTGCCTGGTTATTTGTGTACCTGCAGTGTTTCAAATAGCATCACCTAAGGTGGATAGGGAAGAAACACTGGCACAAACAAATGCAGTCAATTTATTCTGCTCGGCTGCACTCAAGAGCAATTTTATCTAGCAGTAAAGAAGAAATGAGTGCCAGAACTTGGGCAACCATAGCTTTTTGCAATGCTGCCCCGGCAAGTTATCCCCGCGTATTTCTACAAACTAAAAAGAAAACAAAACAAGAAAAAAATTATATACTATATACACATCGCGACACTGTTAGCGCGAACACGACATCCGCACATTTTCGCATTTTACTTCTAAATAGTATTAGCCAGCACAAAATTTTATCGCTTACATTATAGAACTAAATGAGCTCTTTCGGTAGCAATAGTAACTTGGATAAAATCCCTTGGTTTCAAAGAGAGAAACTGGAAAAACCGGCGATCGCTTGTTCGCGCTAACAGCGTCGCGCTCTGTACATAACAAAAATAGGAAAAGATAGACTGTCATCTTGGGAGCAGCAGTTCTGCCAAGTTGAAAAGGCTGAAAGAATTACAGTGGATTTGTATCCACCGTAATTCTTTCAGCCTTTACTAGGAACGGTCAATGACATACTGGAATTTTGGTTTACCACTCAAAAACTGTTTAACTAGATGGAAAACAGACTCGTTGCAGTTTGAAGAATGATCCTTAAAGGGACACTGACAGGGTATTTATGCTCGCCGAGGTTTTTATTTGAACATTACCGACAAGAGCCCAACTACCCAGAACACAATTTGTGGCTCGAAATTCGTATTCTTTCTGACCGAAAACCGCCGGTCGAGAAATGGCGGGTTTCAGGCGCGCTCACTTTCTTTTCCACGGTCACCTGCCATTCGAACTGACGCATACCAAATATATTCAAAGTCATGAGTCGTCAAGGAGCACATTCAATATTAAAAATAGAAAAGAATATGAGCCCCATTTTTTGTGGCTTCCAAGAAGCTGCAAATCTGTTGACCAAAAAAAACTGTTGGACAGATCACAGGAAGTAGATGTGCACGTCATTCTCAATGTGGCGATGCACCGCGGGCTGGACAACGCAATGGCGGTGCCCGACGGACATGGGACTGCTTCTTCGGAACTGTGGTTCGTGGTACCGGACAACCGATCTTCAAGCACAGAACATCGAGCAGAAGGGATATAAGTGCAAAACAATCGCACGACAAACGGTGCATGCAAATTCGTCGCTGTTGTCTGCTTCACAAACCGGAGAAGTGGAGAAAGAAAATGCAGTCGGATGTAGCCACGTGACTTCCAGCCATGAGCTTCCGTGCTCGTGTTTCGGTTTATTAAAAATATACGCAACTCTGAAGCAAAATACTTATTGTGTGGTCTCCCGACGCCATAATAAATTGCCCAACAGAAAACTAAAAGAAAATTTGGGGGGCGTTGTGTTTCTTAAAGAGACCGGCTGCCTTTCCCATTTATTGTCCGATAGCAGTCTTTTTCGAGATGACCAGCAAAACTGAGTGTGAGCCCAGTTTGCTGGTCTATACTTCACAATACAAATAATAACAGGCAAGCTTTAGAACTTTCAAAAGGACTCTTTTGCACTCTGCCTTGCTACGTAAAAATGTTGGCGCTTCAAACATAGCTTTTGAAACTTTTAGTTTACTTAAAAATGATGCCATCGTCCTGAAGAATGATGACTGCACTGTTGTATACCCATCTGTATGTCCAAAGATATTTCAGCTGTAAGGTCTTTGAACTAGAAGACACTGAACTGGGCCCGAATTCATCCAGTGCAGAGTTAATATATTTCTCCTTAGAAACGGGCATGAGAACTGGGGAGTGGTTAATGAGGTACCTGACATCAGAAAACGTAGCAGTATCATGGTGCAAAACCTTGCCACTTATGCATTCACTCAAAAATTACACTTCAAGGCATATTTTAAGACAAAGTAATTGCTTACCATACCAAAGACATTTTCCAATTAATGTAAAAGAGTCACGTTCATTCTCGAGCAATTGCCAATTAAAAAGGTCATTGTCATCCTTCTGGTTGCTAGCATACCTCAGCAAACCTCACTCATGAGGGCCCTGACTCACCCTCACTCACCCTCATCTTCACGGGTGAGGTGAGGGTGCGTGAGTTTCTGACCCTGGAAAATTCATGAGTGTGAGGGTGAGTGAGGGCCGTGAGTGTGTGAGAGCCATGAGGGCGGTGAGTGTGTGAGGGGTGTGAGGGCCATGAGTGCGTGAGGGGCGTGAGGGCGGTGAGTGGTGTGAGGGCCATGAGTGCGTGAGGGGTATGAGGGCCGTGAGGGCGGTGAGTGCGTGAGGGGTGTGATGGCCATGAGTGCTTGAGGGGCGTGAGGGCGGTGAGTGTGTGAGTGGCACGAGTGCATGAGGGGCTTGAGGGGTGTGAGGGCCGTGAGGGTGGTGAGGGGCGTGAGGGCGGTGAGTGCATGAGGCCTCCTTCAGACGGAGCAACTTTCTCAGCAATTTTGGTGTTGCTGGCGGGTTGTTCCCTAGCTTTCCCTAGATGACATGAATTGCTGAGATTGGGTCCGGCTCGAAACAAGCGAGCAACTCGGAGCAATTCGAAAGACGTTTGAAGCAGCTGCATCTAATCAGGGACGCAATATTTTCACGTGATACCTCGGGCCGGTGATGATGACAACAAGACTTGGTTCTGATTTGAAATTTATCGTTTTTGGAAATAAACTGCTTCAGAAAGATGCATTAGTATTCTCAACGAGATTTAAATGCATAAAAACATGTTTATAGTGCGTAATTGTGTCTAAATAGTGCAAGAAAAATAACATTTCATGATGATCGCAAATTGCAGCAATTGGTTGCTGTGTGTGAACGCGGGCGGCTTGTGTTGCTGGTGCTGCGACGTCAAGTTTCTGGGCAAAATTGCCCCATCTGAAGCGGGCCTGAGTGGCGTGAGGGTCATGAGTGCGTGAGGGGCGTAAGGGGTATGAGTGCGTGAGAGCCACGAGGGTGATGAGTGCGTGAGGGGCGTGAGGGCCTTGCGTGAGTGAGGAGCGTGAGGGCGGTGAGTGGCTTGAGGGCCATGAGTGCGTGAGGGCGGTGAGTGGCGTGAGGGCGGTGAGTGGCGCGAGGGCGGTGAGTGGCGCGAGGGCGGTGAGTGGCGCGAGGGCGGTGAGTGGCGTGAGGGCGGTGAGTGGCGTGAGGGCGGTGAGTGGCGTGAGGGCGGTGAGTGGCGTGAGGGCGGTGAGTAGCGTGAGGGCGGTGAGTGGCGTGAGGGTGGTGAGTGGCGTGAGGGGCATGAGGGCCGTGAGTGCGTGAGGGTCATGAGTGTGTGAGGGCCGTGAGGTTCAGTGAGGGTGAGTGAAGGGCTAAAGGTGAGTGTGACTGTGAGGATGAGGGCGAGTGAGGGGTTGAAGGTGAGTTTAGCTGTGAGGGTGGGGGTGAGTGAGGGGCTTTGGTGAGTGTGGCTGTGAGGGTGAGTGAGGGCGACCTAAAATGACGACCTCTGATTGCTAGAAGGCCTGTAGTGAAGCGCCCCGATCCCTTTGATCACAGATGGTTAGACGAACAGTTAACAACTCATAAGCAAGCTGTCTAGAACTTCCTTTTAAGCAGGTCTACTTGAGGGCCTCAGGGTGCACAAAGTTGCTCGCCTTTTTAACTCTAGCTTGACCAAATGCAACGAGTCACACACACAGATTCCCTTGTTGCGTACTGTAGTTCAGAGTCACGTTTGGTTGGACAGCTCCATTTGGGATACATTTGGGATACATCCAGTGACGAATGACGTCACTGGGGGACAACCTGGTTTCTTGCTGGATTCTGTCTTCAGATCCCCCAGCTGCTCCCTCTGCAATTGTCGACTTTTCAAGGATTAGCATCGATGAAGGTTGCGGCGAGCGATTGAGACAAAGGATGGTTTGCCACGGGGCTGACGGCGAGTGTAGCAAAGGAGGGGAACTGACGTGACACCGTATCTGCCAGTCACACTGGCAGATAATGAGCACCGAAAGGGGCTGTTGCTATCGCTTGACTGACAATGCTACGACTCTGTTTTTCTGTTTTGGTGGATGCTCTTCAGGCTATTTTGTGACGAGCTCACAAGTTTCTTTTCGAGAAGGACCATACTTCGTTCATCCCTAAGCTGACAGCACGCCGCAAGCTGCATGCTCGTCGAACAAGTCCTATGCCTAATTTTAGCCACGTGATTATGCTCCCACAGATACGCATGCACGGAGAGCGGAGTCAGGTGACGAAAGGGCAGCCGTTGATTGGTATATGGTGGCGATGTGGGGTAGCTGGTTCATACAGACAAAAATGAAAACGGCGCACAAAAGACAGGGACAAAGAAGTGAACACAGAAAAGCGCTTGTCATTTGTTCACTCCTACTTTGTCTCTGTTTCTAGCACAATGTTTTCCCTTTTGTTGATCGGTCCAGCGACCGTGTAATTCCCACTGCACCGTCAGCTCAGGAGTAAACGGAGTTTTTTCTTTCAGATTTTATAGAGCCGGAGGCATTCAGTTGCTGGCTGAATATTCTTATTTTTTTCATTAGGCGCCAAGCCAAGTTTCAGAGGCACAACCCCTCCATGTTCAAGAGCGTAGATACGTCACCGACAAATGACAATGACACGCATGTCATAGTAAGCCATTGTTTTGCTTATCGAGGGGTTGTGTAAGAACACCGAGGTGTTTAGGAGGGGCACAGCAGAGCTTTCATGACAATGGCACTTTGTGAATCATCTTCATTTTCAATGCTTGCTGTTTTTAAAAAAAGGTAGAAGATAACAATATGATGCATGAGCAAAGGCTTTGGAAGAATATCAGATATTGTTATCCGAGTCATCGGAGCAATCTACTAAAACTCTATTGCCATGCCAACCTCAGCCAGAAACACTAAGCTGATGCTGTGCATCAGTCAGCTCCTCTGAGATGCATATTATTTTAGGCCGTCGTCAGATACTTCCCTTTGAGACAAACATGGAATAAAGTCTGGGAGACCTCGACATCTGTTGTGCTGTAAACGACTATTTTCGTGTTTACATAATTTCGTGCATGTCGCTAAGTATGCATTTCAGGAATATTTAGTGGGCACAACATTTTATGATAGGGAGTGGCTTGCTGGTATGACAGAGTGATGTATTTGGGTGAAAATTTTTTTCCATATTTTTAATCGCGAAGTTTGCCGAATTAGCTTTTGTTTTTTTCGCAAAAATTAGATTGTTCTAGTATTTGATGCAGTTGCTAAAATAGTAAAAAACCCTATATCGTGTCTAGTAAAAAAAAAAGCTAGAAATAAGGAACTGCTAGATGCTTTAAATAGAAAACCTCAGGCAGAACTGAAGTTATTGTTAAGAAAAAAAGCTGTAGTTGAGGTTCTCTTGGCGATAAGATGCTTTCTAGACGGTTGTTGAAATTAATGAATCATGGAAGAAACTTGATGGGGCAAGCAGGTGCCAGCATGCGAGACAAATAGTAACTATGCTCACTTGAGTTTTAGTTTATACTCTGTTCAGCCCAAAGCTGACAGTGCAGTGGGAGCTAAGCGTTCACCAGACCAATTAACCGCTTCCTTTCATCGCCAGACCCCGCTTATGACTGGTACGATAAACATGTAGCTTCCACCGCACTGTCGGCTTAGGGTGCTTCAAGTCCGAGGGTCGAAGTGGGTGCTTCAAGGACAGGGTGAGAAGACACGGCTTCTGCTTTCTTTTTATCTGGCCGCTGGACTCATCTTTCTAATCCTAAACGTGAAAAGGAGGTGTTCTTTCCTTCTTTCTGTTGCGTGAAAGGCATCGAGGAGAAAAACGAAGGCTGGCTGCTAGCGAGAGTAAGCTTCCTTCTTTCTGCTTGTTGTTCGACCTTTAAGGCAATGAAGTGTACTTTTGGAATGTACCATACTAATAGCCTCGTCCCTCTAGAGCGACAAACACCCATTTTTGTCCAGCGACACCACAAAGTTCTGTGTCGCTGATCCTGTACTAGTGACATACTGTAGCGACAAACACCCCCGACAACTGCAAACATACAATTGACGACGGACAACATCTTGATTCGTCATCCGACTTGAAGTGCCGCGAGCAGTCCCACCAAACCACATCTCTGGGAGACAAACTTATCCTCACCCGCTCGTACCCTCTGCTGCCTTTCTTCCCAACCTTCCTCCCATGGTTCGTTCGACCGCTCGGCCTTGGGAGAAGCCGAGCGGCCAAATTCCATCAACGAGCATTTCTGCTCGCTCCCGTGCCTTGACAGCTCGTAGCGCTCGTGGCTTGCTCGCTGGCGGTCGTGTTGCGAAAAGGAATTTGCTGTGGCTGGTTTTGCTTGAAAAAGCCTGGTGCGCGAAATTGTGTTTCAAGATGCTAAGCTCTATGTTTCTACATCGCAGTCTTGTGCAGCAACTAGTTACGCGTTACCGGTAACTATAGTTGGTGACAGGTGAAGAACGATGTGGAAGCTCCTCCCACCTCTTTCCACTTTAGTAGAGCGAACGTGGGAGAAGAGGCAACCTCCTCTCCACCGTTCGCTCCGCTGAAGTGGAAAGGTGTGGGAGGAGCCTCCACTTCGTTCTTGACTTGTCATGGGCTATAGTTACTTTTTTTCAGAAACTTGTAACTGTAATTCGTTACTGCTCAGTGGGAAGAACTTGTAACTGTAACAGAGTTACTATTTTTCAAAACTAACTAAAAAGTAACGTCGCTACAGTTACTTCTCAGATTTATGAGCAACATATTGCAAACACTGACCACCAAATCGTCTAGCAACTCGTGAGAGTCCCAAGTCCTGGTACGGGAGGGCACAGCAAAAAATGCTGCAGAAACCGTCTGGAGCAAGAGGGAAAAAAATTAAAATATAAAGAAACTAAAGTGGCATCTCTAAAGCGTTTTCCTTTTCTTCATCCGGCGGGGCGAGCCACTGCTTTTTGCAGAGGACAGTTTTTGGTGATTGTCGCCCCAAATGCCCGCAGGCTTACGGAACAACCGATTTTCCGAACCTCGTCTTCTTGCCCCAAGCATACGTTTCCTTCCCCTCTAATTTGAATCGTCCAATTCCCAGATGCACTCTTGCGGGTCTCGACTTCAGGCCCACTTTCCCTCCCTTTTTTTATTTTTACAACCCAATCACTGGCCTTGCCTCCCGTCACCCACTTCTTGTCCCTTCTTGGGTCCCGTCACTCGAAAAAGAGTATTTGCTCGAAAGTGTGTGTCATTCTGCTTGTTGTCTGTTTCCTTGAAATTGAAAGACTGCCCCTAGCAGGGACTGGGGCACTTGGCATCAGTTGATTTATAGACATTCACGTGGTGGGCTTTCCGGGTGGTCTCTTCTATTTCGGGTGGTGAGATGGACAAGCACAAGCGTGTTCGATCTGGTTAGGAAGTGCCGGAGAAAAGATCGCAACAGCCGTTTGGAATTCTACATGCAGTGGTCGTTTGTACCTCGATCAGTGCTTATTTTGACGGAGGAATGTTGCCGCAACATTCCTCACCAAATTTTCAAGGGAAGCTTTGTGTTTAATGAAAGATTGTGCGCACACAGTAGAAAACAATTCGACCGACGAGTGGATTGGAGTGGCGTAAGAAAACATCTAGAAAGCTGACTGCAAGGGTTAAAAGGTGCGAACAAAACAGGACGAAAAAAGACACACGTATGACACTGACAGGTGCCTGTCCGTGTCGTATGTGTGTCTTTTTTCGTCCTGTTTTGTTGGTGCCTTTTAACGTTTTAATCGATATGAACCATCTAGCCCCAACCAAAGTCTGATTGTAAGGTATGACATTTTATTATTGAATTCACATTTGCACGATTTTTATTGCTTCCGTCCGATTTCACCTCATCAAAGAAATCCGAAATTAGAATTGACCGATTGTAAACTGGCACCATGATTGGATATACACGAAATCTGGATGCGTGCTGTTGTGTTCGTGTATACCTTATGGTGGTCGCGCATATTTTAAAGTTCTTCATAGACCAGGTATCTGCTATGTTAAAATTTTGAAAAACTAAAGTCGCCTGCAATTTTGCCAAAGAAGAGAGACGAAATTATTTATCATGTAGTGGATTTACTCGGATACTGTCTTAAATTATGATCTTGTTCAAGGAGCTAGTCATGGTAAAAGCTGAAATAGGAACAACCAAACATCTTAAAGGGACCATGAAACAATTCTAAAATCGAATTTCATCCACCACACGTCGTAGAAGGTGTGAAAAGAAACCCATAAACACAAAAATAGAGCCAAAAAAAATTCATCGCCTATAGAACTTTTAAAACAAAACCGGACTCTTTTGCGCCTTCTTTCCTTCGAAAGCTCTCTGCCTTTTATTTATTTATTTATTTATTAGTACCTTGAAGGCCCTAAAACAGGGCATTATACAAGGGATGGGCAGCTCATATTTGTAGGACAATAAGAAAAGCATATAAGCATGAACTCATGAACAACAACAAAAAAAAAAAAAAGAATTAACAAAATATTCAAACAAAAGATGACAAAAAGTTCACATACACTTATGTTCAAAAAGTGCTAGTTCATTGTGGATTCTAAAAATTCGCCAAGCACTTTTTTAAATACATCTATGTTGTGAGCTGTGACTATGTTGTTAGGCAAAGCGTTCCATTCATTAATTGTAAAAGGTATGAGAGTTAGCGTAAGAAGTCGTGGATGCATATATGGGTTGTATTTTACAGCTGTTATCTAATCTCGGAAAAAAAGAAGTGGGAGGAGGAAATAGTTTATTTCTAATTGTTGGGTTATGGTGGTAAATCTTGTAAAAGAGTGTCAAACGAAATATTTTCTGCCTTAAAGTGAGTTCAGGGAAGTTTGCCCGTTTACGCAGTTCAGACACACTTGTGTGAAAAGAATAATCAAAATAAATAAATTGTAATGCTCTTCTTTGGACACATTCTAGTTCGTCTTTCAGATAAGTTTGCCTCGGAGACCATATGGATGCAACATATTCTAGTTTTGGGCGTACTAATGTTAGATATGCAATTTGTTTTACTTTAGGGGGTGCGAGTCTTATGTTCCGTCGGAAAAAACAGAGTGTGCTGTTTGCCTAAGCAACAATGTGATTGACGTGGGTGGTCCATGTTAGATTGGTGGTTATATGAAGACCAAGATATTTGTAAGATGAGGATGAACCGAGTACAATATCGTTAATGCTGTAGTTATAAGAAGACTGTGACAAAAGACGAGAAAAGGTGAGTACTTTGCATTTATCTAGGTTTAGTGACATCCGCCAATTATCACACCATTTTGCAATGGATGACAAGTCAGTTTGCAGGGATGAGTGGTCGCTGGTGCTCAAGATAGTACGGTAGATTACGCAGTCGTCTGCGAAAAGGCGGATGGTCGAAGAAGCACAAAGAGGGAGGTCATTGATGTAGATTAAAAAAAGGAGTGGTCCGAGCACGCTTCCTTGAGGAATGCCAGATGTTACGCTCATTTTGGATGAAGTTGAGTTATTAACAACGGTATATTGACAGCGATCAGAAAGAAATTCAGAAATCCAAGTAATAATGAAGTGGTCAATTTTTAATTGGTGAAGTTTCATTATAAGGCGGTTATGTGGTACTCTATCGAAGGCCTACGAAAAATCAAGGAAGATAGTGTCAGTTTGTTGTTTATGTTCCAAATTAGAATGAATATTATGTACAAATTCGAGAAGTTGGGTCTCGCATGACAATTCTTTCCTGAATCCGTGTTGATTTATGGTAAAAAGGCCATTAGATTCGATATATCTCATAACATTAGAAAATATGATATGTTCCAAGATTTTTGAAGGAATGCTGGTCAGTGATATTGGGCGATAATTTAAGGGCGAATTTCGGTTTCCGGACTTATGTATGGGATGACGCGGCTAATTTTACAGTCATGAGGGACGATACCTGACGAAAGGGATTCACAAAAAATGTTGGTTAAAAACAGAGATGATGCATGCTTCGTATTTTTTAATATTTTTGAGTTGATGAGGTCATCGCCAGAACTCGAGGAAAGTTTCCGATTTTCAATAGCGTTGATAACCCCAGAATAGTCGATGGTAATGGTTTCCATAGACGGATGAGTAAGGGCAGGAAGTACCGGAATGTTGTTAATATTTTCGTTAGTGAACACGGAACAAAAATAGTTGTTTAGGCAATCAGCACACTGGTCCTCGGAGAGAACTAGACCTTCGTCATTGGTGAGAGCAAGAGGGGTGAACGGCTTAGGATGGATTACGTTCCAGAACTGTTTGGGTTTGTCGGTTAATACTTGTAACAGGTCGGTACCGTAAAATTTTGATTTGGCTTTTGTAATTTCATATCTATATAATTTTTCGCATTCTTCATATTTATTTTGTGTCTCTTTGTTTAAGGGCTTTTGTTTAGCACGCTTGAATAATCTTTTTTTCTTATTGCCTAGTCCCTTGATTGCTTTAGTATACCAGTGGTTGTGACTATCTGCCTTGATGTTCACCAGAGGCACGTATTTATTCGCGAGGAATGATAAACTATTTTTAAAACGGAGCCAGTTTTCCTCAATCGAGTAACTATAGAACGCCTCCCTGAAAAACATATAAAATGCCTCTAGTTCAGCGGTAATAGACTTGCAGTCGGCTTTGTTGTAATCCCTTATTTGTTTATGAAGAATACATTTGCGCAGAATAGGAAACAAAAAGTTAAAATGTGCAACGAGGTGGTCACTGAGCCCAGGTAGTAGTGAAAGGTTGTTGATCACATCTGGATCCGTAGATAAGCAAATATCAAGTATGTTGCTACTGTGATCAGTGATTCGAGTTGGCTGACTAATCAGTTGTGTAAAGTTGAAATCCCAACACATATTGATGAAATATCTTGATTCATTGTCATTTGCTGTTAACTTATTCCAGTCGATGGAGGGGTAGTTAAAATCACCTAAAAGTATAAGCGTTGCTTTAGGAAAGTTTAAGGATATATCACTGAGACACTCTTGTAATAAAGGTACAAAGGCATTATTACTGTCAGGTGGTCTGTAGCAGAGGCCAATGACTGTTTGAAAAGAATGTGATGAAAGGTATAACCAAACCATTTCTAAGCCCGGTGCAGTAGTCACTCGTGATACCGTCAGGCGGTTGTTCACAGCTATCAGTACTCCCCCACCCCGTTTGCACATTCTATCACATCTATACAAATTGAAATTCATACACAAGGGGAAAACTTCAGAGTCATGAATCTCGGGGGTGAGCCATGTTTCGGTTAAAAGAACTATGTCAGCTTGCGTTGAGTCAATTAGAGAATACAAAGCATCGCGTTTAGAAAGCACACTTCTTATGTTCGTAAATAGAACAGAGTAAGCGTAGGACGAATCCTCAGTTCGTTTTGATGACGACGCTCTGCGATGCATCCACGGAACCGCAGCATGCCAGCCGAATCCACGTCGCCTATTGGGCAAGAGCCTACCTCACCAGCACCGTGATCATAAACAATAAATAGGCAACCAATGTTTCCTAAAAGTTTTGTTAAATAATATTTAGATCCACATTTTGTAGCATAATTAGAGATGTGACGAAAATTGCCGAATTTGATAATGCTCAGAGCCAAGTGACATCTGTCATGTGGTAAACGAAGCAAGAGAAAGACCCTACTGTGCCTGCGCAGTCAACCGACGAGCGTCGTCTGCTGAATGGGTTTGCTCCTGGTTGCGCTTTCTTCGCAGGGAAGACTTTCGTTTTCTGGCTGCTCGAGTAGTGTCTACATTGTTTGTGATCAATCGCTCGTTGGCTATGCCGAAAGGCTGCAGTTTACCGAAGTGCCCGAATTACAGTTTCTGCAGTCTGGTGGTTAAAAAGAAACAGTTGCAGTTTCACCGCTTGCCACTCGATGAACCACGTCGAAGCACTTTGTGCAGGCTCGTCGGTTTGAGGGACCCTGGGTCTACGGTCATTCGTGTATGCTCGGAACATTTTAACACCGAGCGTGATTACAGCCACATTCATAGTGTTCTTCGCAATTGCAGGCAGGTTCCAAAAGCCCTCCGCCTAAAACCCGATACAATTCCGACGCTTCGGCTACCGTCGCCCCCCGAACAGGAGAGAGTCGCCAAGCGTCAAAGGACCACGGTGAGTCACGTCGCGAGCATCAAACAAATTTCACCATGTGGAGAATAACGAGTGCAAAAAGTATAGACAACTCCACTGTTAACGAACAGTACAATATCCATGTGCTAAATTACTGTCGAGCCATTGCAGACCCGCAACCTAGGAACAGGCATACCGGCGTATGGGACTAGTCCCATGCTGTCGCTGTAGCGCAACACATCTCATTGAATTTCGCTCAGCTGCAATGTGTCCCTGGCTATTGCGGCGATGAGAGGCGCCGATTCAGAAAATACGTCGGTGACATTAGCGCAGTAAAACCTACCGGCACACACAAAACTCGCCGCCACCAATGCTCCGATTCTCTTAATGCGGAGAGAACTTCCGGTTCCTGTGCCAGAGTATGTCTCGACTGTCAAAATAACGCCGCAGCTTGTTTTGCGGTCAGTTGGAGAGGAAGAAAAAGTCAATATTTCATTAATTTTTTGTGTAGAAATTAAGAAACCGAAACAAAAACGGATGCCTGTTCGGCATTCAGTGAACATTGAAGGTTTAATGTAAAAGTTATCTCGCAAAAGTAAAAAGGTCATTTCATGGTCCTTTTAACATTGATTATAAAGAAACTCTTAGTTTCTCAAAATAATCGGATTCACTACCGTGAACAACACAATGTCTTATAAGAAATCGATGCTAATTTAAAGGCATATTAAGAAAAGTCCCTTTTGAATGTTTTCTCATTTCTTTTTTTTGTAAAGTAACGACGAAGTAACGGCGTTACTTTAGCAAAGTAATTCAGGGGTGGAACTCATGAAATGTACTTGAGAGCAGCCACGGGAGCAGCTGAAACAGCTGTTTTGGAGCAGGTTGGGAGCAGCTAAAACTACGTTCTGGAGCAGGCTAGGAGTAGCTCAGATCAGTTTTCATTGCACTTCAGCTTGTGTCTTAGACAAGCACGAGAGCAATTTCAATCGTGCTTAGCAGCACAGATGAACATGAGTGGTTAGGGACCTAGGTAGATGGAATAACAGTGTAACAGATGCAAAAACTTGAAACTTTTTGAGCCTTAATGAGAATCAAAAAGCAAGTACCCTGTTTCTGAAGATAGCGTCCTTGATATTTTCTGAGTGGCTTTCAGCTGCTCAAAAATGCAAACCAGCACTGCTTATCGCACAACCCCCACGTGTTCGACATAGTAATTATATGTGCGACCCACGTGACGTGCGTAAGCAGCGGACGTGCAGTTGCACGGAGGAACAGGGCAACAAATTTCGAGTTTATCCTATTGTGCAACTCGATATCGAAGCAGCAGACTATGATTAACGAAGTTATCGTATTCGAAGCGATAAGCAGGAGCAAGGTTAAAGTACGCCGAGTAGATCTATCACTCGCGTAAGAGCTGCTGGCCGGCAAGGTTTCGGATCGGACCGCGTTTCAGTTCTATCAAATCACAATTTATCTTGCGAGAATGCGGTTCCATCTTCTAACGACGAAGTACAAAAAGGAATATTTTGCTCATTTGTATTTAACTGGCTGACGTCCGGATCCCAGATCCCGGGCCGCAGAGCCTCAGGCAATCTGACGCTTAACGACTCGACCTCACCTCAGCCAACTTGCTTAACCGCTTATGGTTGAAGAATAACAATCAAGTCGCAGGTGGTGTAATGCTTAGAATCCGAGTTTTTTCGCGCGCTTCCGACTCGGGATACACAGGGAGAATAAACAGAACAAAGGATTGCAAGGCCGACCAGGCTAAACGCGCTCAGTGTTGCCAATCGAGTCAATAAAACCGAAACCAAGAAAAATAAAAAGTTTTTTGGCGCACGTTTTGCGATTTGGCGCATAATGGCGCGAGGTATTGGCTGTGGCGCAGTTTCTGCAAAATGGCGCAGGATGGCGCAGACACATGCGTCTGGCGCAAAATGGCGCAAATGGCGCAGCCGTTCCACCCCTGTAATTGTAACAAGTTACTCTTTCAATTTTGTAACTGTAACAAGGTTACTTTTTTTGCCCGAGTTTACTGTTAACTGTAACACTGTCACGTTTTAGCAGTAACGTGCCCATGACTGCTACATCGGGATGGATACGCCAACATTGGAGCACGAACCAAAGTAAGATCGCTCACCACAAAGTAGGACACGATGTACTGGAAAGCCCCTAGGGATGGTGTACACCACCCCTTGTTTTACTGGAGGTACCCCCTTAATTCGCAACAACTCTATTCTCAATGCCCCCCCCCCCCCCTAAAAATTTAGACAGCCCCCAATTTCAATTTCTGGGGAAACCCCTGGCCATATGTCCCCCCAAAAGCACCCCTTCTTGATCATTTGAATATAAACATCCTTGAAATCAATGTGAAATTCCGTGGCACTCACCTCGAATGGCCCCAACAAGTAACTACTTGTTTGGGTAATTCGACTCTGTTTGCCTGTGTATTTTGAAGTGTTTTGTTGACAACTCCAGTCCCAATAGGCAACAAGTTTCCTTATCCCTGTGTTCTGCGTCGCTACCGCCTCGTGCGACGGCGGACTCCGACAAACAGGCAGTCTGTTGGTGTCGTTCGTCGCTCGTTGTCATATGTCGCTGTCTGTTGTTGCTGTTTGTAGCTCTAGTGGGAAGCAGTTATCAGGAATTATGAAGTTAGTTCACCAGCTTCCCTGCGTTTTTAACTTTCATCGTTTTGAATATTGCAGCGAGCGCAGCTGACCAAGTAGGCAGCGCGCCTGTGGCCCAACGGTTATTGCACTTGCCTTCCACACTGAAGTCCAGGGTTCGATTCCTGGCCGCGTCTACACATTTTTGTTAAGGTTGTAATGTGATGTTCCGGTAAATTCGAGAACAGTCTTGCTGATTCGAGGTTACAATGTTCTACGCACCGAACCTTCTACGCCGAGTGTTCCAGAAGCCCACGCGTGTACAAAAGAGACTCCGCGTGGCAAGCCGAAGTCAGTCTCGCCCCAACGTTCAATCCTGCTGCTACGCCGCCATCGACGCCCGCGACGCTCTAGTGTTATCCTCTGTTTTCCTTTTGTTCTGGGCACAAGCTCGTCCCATTAAATGTATAGTTTGTTTCAGTTTTCGTTGCTTCATTAACTGTCATTCGTGACAATATGTAGTAAATACAATACATAACAGACCCAACTATTGATTCACCTGATTCAAATTAACATGTCACGGTCCTCACATCATGAGAAAGAAAAAACCCCTGAGCGTCAGCTGTATCATCAAACATCATCAGCAGCAATAAGCAAACATATAAACAATATTAACTGCATGGTAATATTTGCCAAGAGAAACATGAACACTCTCTTTCCTGTTCAAGATCTCGGCAACTCAAAGCTTTCGGGTTGCCTGGGAAGGAGCTGCATCAATCACTGAGCCACCGGTGTCCAGTTGGGTCTTTTACTTACGTACCATATTTACTCAAATAACCAACGCATCCCCCCCCAACGGGCATAAAGATTTTGAATTTTGTTTTCCCCTCGCATAATGAACACATTTCCAATTTTCGGCTCTGCGAGTCTTGAACTGCGTCCAACACAGCTAGCTACGAAGCGGTTGGGCCAAGTCAAGCCAAGCAAAGCTGCTCTCGTAATGGCTGCAAGTGCATAGTTGTGGAAGTGACCAACCGTGAAACCGAGCGGCGCACACACCTAACGAAGCTGGGGTTGAGGAAAAGACCAGCGCCAGACATGCTTCGCTTATCGGACGCATTGATGTCAGCGAACACGTCGTCGTCTGTGGTTCGCTTTCGGACAGTGAAATCATGAAAGTGGTTAGGCCTAAGACCTGGTCGCGCCACTCTTCATGCTGAGTGAGCTTCATAGGTCGCTTTTCCTTCGGCAAAAGGCACGTCGAAAGCGCACTAAAAAAGGTTTGCAATTTATAGAGCATGGGGACTGTGGTGCGCCCACAATCTGTTGTGGGTGTGCCTCCATCTGTGGAGACGTGCCACAGTACACTGCCGTGTCATAATGGCACCTACGATGACATTTGCGCAAAGTGTGTAAATGCAAGAATTTTACCCCGTGTAATGAACACCCCCCCCCCCCCCCCAAATATGTGTCAATTTTTCGGAAACAAATTGTGTTCATTATGCGAAGTAAATACGGTATCTAAGTGGTGGAAATTTTAAGGTTTCGCACCTTTCCTGTGGAAAATGAGACCTACAAACTTGCCAGGGTCAAAGGCATACATGTTCACAGACGACCGATTTAGCGATGTCTGGAACTTGTGGCGCCATCTCCCGACAGGCGCAGGGAACAGACAACAGAGTGCATCATCTGTTTGCTCCGAGCACTCCTGTTTTTACCTACCTGTAGTCAATGCAGGTTAGTTCAAAGGAAGCCCCAAAGTATCTCACCCTTGGGCAGCAGAAGTCTGTGGGTAGGGCATCTGCCCGTAGGCCACCGGCTGAGACGTGGGAGGAAGGCCGGGTGCTGGAGCACCACGAGGTGCCGCCATGGGTGCCCCGTAACCCGTTGGAGGTGCCTGAGGATGCTGCTGGGGCTGCTGCGGCTGTTGCTGCTGCTGTGGCGGAGGACCTACTCGGTAAGAAAGACACGCACACACAGATAAGACAGATTAGGGTGATGATTTCATCGAGTAAAGAATTGGAGATATTGTACACAAAAGATATAAAGCACTAGCATACTTTACTTTCGAAATTTAGTCTCATTTCCAGCAAAAGCTGATAAATGGCAGAAGCTAATCATAGCAGGTAGAGCGAGGCACAGAGAAAATGCACCGCCGGAGACCATTCGTCCTGTAGAGAACTCCTGCATGCTTCCTCTGCCATCCTGTTGGGTCAAGGGGACCATGGCATTTGCCCTAATGTAATAACGAGTAAATGAAGAGTTTTATGCAGTAAGCTCTCAGAATGCAGTGCCAGCTTCAATGTTAACATTTTACATCATGTACAGCAGGGATCTCAAACATGCGGCCCGTGACTTCCTGGAAGGCGGCTCCCCTAGTATCCCAAGGCTGCGAGCCTCCGTTTTCATGTCTCGAGTGCTATAGAAATGGCAGGTTCCCCAACTGCCTCATGTCGTCGAACCCTTCATTTCTGCTAAAAATGTTTCACACAAAGATTTTTTTTTTTTTTGCTTGCAATTATTATTGCTGTTTTTTCATCAACGCTCCTTATCTGTTTCTCATGTAAATCACCTCTACCACAATCCCACTCAAGGCTACAAGCATGAGCCCCTGCCAGTGCCAAATTAAGGCATTTGGGGCCCTGGGCTAAGGCTGTTGTGAAGCCCCTACCGATGATGATAATAATAATAACCATAGTGGTGGTGGTGATGATGATGTTGGTGGTGGTGTTGGAGGTAACGATGACGACGGAAACATGTGTATTTTTCTACTTGTGAAATCTAGATGTTTCATCTTATGACTATTGTCGAGCCTTGTTTAGATCCATAGATTCAATGGAATTCAAGTTTTCCTTGCTGGCAATGAGGCGAATGCGATTGTTGATTAGAAGCTACTTCGCAAATAATCAACCAGTCTAGCTCTTTACAATACAGTAATTTTGAGGTATAAAATTGAAATCAAATAAACATTGTAAAAAATATTAAGATTTTTCATTCACATCCAGCAGCTTAAAAAGAAATTGCTTCCGTTTAATTTGTTGATTTTGTTCATGAAATAGTTTGACTAGGGTTGCAGCTAGATTTATAGAGTACATGCCCGGGCCAGTTTACACAAATTTATCATGATGTCGACTTGCAGTGCAGGTGACCCTCTTGCTAAAATGTCTAGTGACATCATTAATCACAGATGAATTGATTTATGCAGCAACCGAAAAGATACCTGCAAAATTCCCATTATAATTTCACTTCCCCTAATAGGCATGCCTCGCAACTCAACAACTGCCACGAAAATCTAGAGCCTGTATTCCTGTAATTGTTCCCAATTATTGGAAGTGTTATAACTTCTAACTAGCCCCCGTTAATTACTAGTATGAACCGTAAAGAAAGTGACATAGGTAAGAAAAAACTTTCGCTGGTTGAAGCAGTCTTTATGGGATGAAACCACCTCGTAAACACTCTCCTAATAACTGAACCCTCCTTTCACAAACAGACTTCTACATTTAAACCATAGGAGAAACTGCGTGCGATTCTAAGACACTGAGCACCGTCGTTCGAGCCCATTTACATTTAAAAAATTTATCGTTAGATTGAGAAGATTTTTTGTTTTGTATTTATATGCTGTCTTTTCGAATGGGAAAAAATGTTTCGATCAGATTTAGTAGTAATCTTGTTCTTTTTAAATGCAGTACTTTTAAACCTCTGAAGCCATTTAGATGTATGACTCAAAGTTAAAAAATAACAGGTTATACCTCAGACGTTGGTGAAACCATTGCAGTATTCGTATCGGTCGATGGAAGGAAGAGTGTTCAGTTGCAATGGCAGGACAGACACCAACACTAGAGCACTTGCTTACAGTCAGCACCCATCGAAAACAGTTGAGGGGCATCTGAAGAGCAGGCTCCTTGAAACGCCTCTTTGCTGATGGTTACAGAGACGGTGTCCGGAAGATTTACGGGCACTTTTTCGCTCGGTTCAAGCTTATCGTTCTGGAATAAACTTCATATGGAGTTTCGCAAAAAGGTTTAAAACAAAATGTGTTTTAAACCTTAAATCTGTGTTGCTTGAGTAGACTTTGGCGACGCTTGCTTAACTTCTTGCCCATAATTGTCCGTAAAACATGCCAAGGGAGTCCCAGTACAAAAGCTCCATAACCGTCTTTCATCAAGCTTCAATTAGAAAAGACCCACTCTAAAAAGGGGCATGGGAGGCTGCGTTACGTTCTGTTGTTCTGTTACGCTTTTGTACGAGCTCACAAAAGCCAGCTTGTCTGAGACGGGAACTTTATGGCATCCTTGTATTCCTGTTAAAAAAAAGAAAAGAAGGCCACCGTGCCAGAGGCCCTTCGGAGTGCTTCTTCTGCTGTCTGAGCTTTCTTTTCAAATTTCAGGGGCCAGCATAAGGCCCCCTGACAGCCTGGGGCACAGGGCTGCAGCCCCCTTAGCCCATACCTTAGTCCGGCCCTGGCCCCTGCTCAAGGAAACTCTTCGGCATCGCAAACTGTCGCATAGCAAGAGCAACTGTGAAAACTAGGAGTTCAGGCTGCTATCCTTTGCTGTTGCAAATCTTGAGTTAAAATCGCCAGAAAAGTGAGAGCTTCCATTTGAGGAACCCTCTTGCTCTTTTTAAAAATGCAAAAATGCCAGTACATTCTTTGGGCGCTAACAGTTTACATGTTGTTATCACATCAAATACAGGTTAAAAGTAAATTCAATTCACAATTCAAAGCTACAGGTGTTACTGGCAAAATAGCAACTTTAGCAGAGGCAGAAAACACAAGGTCCCTTCTCTAGAAAATCTTTTGAAGTAGCGGATGGACTCAGTTGCTTTACAATGTGAAGCACCGCTGTGGCTTTTTTTTGCGCCCCAAGATGTTCCCTCCCCCAAGTTGGCCCTCAACCTTTTGGGGGTAAGCACCTGGCCCCCACGCTCAAATGAGTTTGAGATCCCTGATGTAGAGGAAGTCTTCTAAGCATTAACGAGGTTGCAGGTCTCGCCTTGTGAAGGATAGGGCTGCTGAGTCGACTGCTGAGGCATATAGGTTCCAGTGGGCAGCTGATAATGTTGCTGCTGCATAAGCATCTGTTGCTGCTGCGCCGCCTGCTGGAGTTGTCTTTGCTGACTAGCCGTTGCAGAATCCAAGCTTGAAATGCTGTCAGGTGTGCCCACACGACCATTCTCGCCTGCAAATGCATGTCGGAGATCAGGTTCGAGTAGCGCTGCCCAGATCGAGGCAATCACTTTTGTTAATCAAAGCTAGCAGCTTTGATGAATGTAAGCTAAAGTTCTCAGCTCTGTCATCTTTGTCCATTGAGCTTTAAAGGGAGGGTGCAATGATTTTAAGATTAAAAGAATTTGCATCGCATCATTTTTACATTGTTTATCGTGTCCCGCAGGATAGAGAAAACATCTCCTTCATTAAAAAATGTTGCGATTCCGCTGCATAATCGCAAAGCAAAAGGAAGCTTTTTCCTCCCACCTGCAGCCGCGAGTGGCAGCTGAAGGAACTACGGCGAGAAGCTTTCGTGACCTCGCTCGGCTGTAAGCTGCAGCATAACGCCCGCTAATGTCAGCAGAGAGAGGGAAAGGAAGCATCCTTCGAGAGAGCACACGGAAAGCTACATGGCACCCCGAATTACAGTCACTAGGAGGGGGACCAGGTGTGACCCTGAAGACTGGGAGTGAGTTGAGGGGTGCCAGAAATGCCAATATTAATCTTTTCTTTTACACAACAACTAGGACACGACGCAAAATCAGTTTACTGTTCTTTACTTTTTAAATGTCAGAGGGAAGCTTTCACAACTGTTTGACCGAAGTCCAGAAATCGTTGCACCTTCCCTTTAAATAAACCTTCTACAAAAACAGTGAACAACACATTTTAAGGACAAAATTTAAGCTAAGGAATAGTAAAGACAATTCATAAGCACACAAGCAATTATTATTTCTGGAAATATTGTTATTACAATAATTTGCAATTGCATTTGTGAGAATGCAATTGCATATCAATTGCATTTTCACACTTTTGTGTCCTTTTGTTTCATGAGTATCCACTAATTTCGTGACACTGAGTTGCATCCATGAAAAACAAACACAACTTCTAGGCAAAATAAATACAACTTCACAATACCAAATTTTTATAAAAATAAATGCCGACGACAATCCTTACCCATTAGTGAGCAAAAAGCAGTGTTGGGTGAAGTATATCTAAAAGGTACTTTAAGTAATGTGCAAATTAAATGAGAAATTGTGTACTTCAAGTAATGTAGCAATTACACTGGGTGCAATGTAATTGAAGTGAAGTACTATAAGTGAAATGTACTTTCGAAGTAAAGTGTGAGTATTTTTAACACAATCTTTCCTGGGTTCCCTTTCATTTCCCTATACAGTGATCCAGGGGTAATTGGGGGATGCATCACTTAATCTCGGAAATGGCGGCAAATTTAGATAAAGCGCCAAATTCAGAAGTCCCTCCGACTTCTGAATTTGGCGCCGCTCGCACTGGTTTGTTGCACCCAAAGGGGTTAAATGCACCGGAGAGAGCATGACGTCAGTCCCAAAGCTTCTGCAAGCAATCCTCTTGTAGAGTGTCCTCTCTTTAATAAAAAAAAAACAGTGAGTGTGCAGGCAAGCCGGTGATAATTAATTATAATGTGACACCCGAGACGGCGGTGCGGAAAAGTGAAGAAACTTTCAAGTTCAACAGAAAAGAATGTCTCAAAACATTGAGACGTTTTCCTCTGTTGTCTTTTTCTTCGACTTGAAAGTTACTTAATCTTTTTTCATCACAGTCTCAAGTGTTACATTATGATTGATTGTCCCTTCCCAATATCTTTAACCTCCTCGCTTGCGCTGATTGAGCGAGATGTAGCGAGTTGGAAAAGCTATGCAAAAGCCGCCCCCAGAACAAACGGAGCGATGCATCGTCTGCTTGCGTTTCTGGTGAGAGTAGAGTATAATACAATAAAATATTAGCGAGTTTTAGTAGACCGCGTTTCCCCCTCCGCTAAGCCCCTCCGCTGCCCGGAACTCTACAGCCAAGGCCATCGGCACGCAGGCGCAGTGGCGGTTTCTTCTTAGCGGAGGGTTAGCGGAGGAGGAAACACGGTCTACTACAACTCCCAATTATCTTTATCCACCACATGCATAAATACATCTGGTTGGAGCTGAGGAAAAAACTATAAGCAGCTTGACTGGTTCTCAGCCCCCTAACAGGTAAATAGAGGTGACATAAGTATACTGGAAACTTTTACAAAAACAAAGCAAGGCAGTTCCCTAGGGAAAGTCAAAATCAAAAACAAAATATCAACACAGAGTAAACTGGAAGCACAACATTGATTGGGTATTATACTCTCACATATATACAGCAGGGTGATTTCAGATAAGATCGACCAAAAGGTGGCTGGTCGACATTTTTAAATCAATTGATGCTTTTATATGCCATTGTCTAGTGTCTGGTATACACGAATCCACACTTAGTTTTGTCCAGAAAAAACATTTGGGGACAGGAAAAATCGTAAAGCATGAAGAGGTGGACAGTTGCATTAACGCGCACTGACGGAGGGGGAACGTTTGAAAGTGAATAACTAAAAGGATAATGTTAGAAGAATTCTAATACTTTTTAAAAACAAACTATAGGTACAGCTTGCTTGTAATATAAAGTAATAATATTTATGTAAATTTTATTAAAGTTTCTAAAAATTGTCAAACATGCCTGCTCGAACGACAAACGCCAAAATTTGGAGGCCTGTATCTCATGAAACAATTTAATCATTACCATATAATTTTCAAGTAGTATTTTACTTATATATGTCTATTATTAAAAATAAATAAGGTATTTGAGTGATACTTTAGTCGGGATATATTTAGGCAAACATGGGAAAAAAATCAAACAACAAAAAATTCCGATGCAAATAAAAAAAAAAACACCACCTTCAATTTTTTTTAAATTTGGGCACCCTGTCATACTCTATTTCGGCATTCATTTCTATTAAAAACATGTTGCATCATTTTATTGAGAAAGAAGGCACAGCTCCCCAAAGTAGGGTCCTTTTTCAAAGCCTACACGTAGCAGTGCCCTATACGAGAAGTGACTGAGTTCCAGTTTCAGGAAACTAACACACATCTTTCATATATTTTTATTCATATGAGGTCACTGAAAACTAGAGCAATCGGTCACACACTAAAAGTGAGGAGAAACTATATACAGCATTTTACATACAGCGTACAAAGAGGTACCATATTAGAGACTAGTGATTCGAGAAAAGATGATGTAGTGTAAAGTTTTACTTTCCGGTACAATTTATATTAAAAAAAAACAACAAAGAAACAACTTTACTTCCACATACAAAAATAAAGATACAATACTAAAATTGTTTAGGTTAGTTATGTATTTCCGGGGACAAACCATTTCAGGTGAGGTGTGCCACAGCGCCGAACTGTAAGAGCTTCGATACTCTCGGTGTACGAATGGATCGCGGCAACCCGAGATATTTTATCCTGCGCGAGGATAACGATTCGTGATTCTCATATGGTGATCGGATAAAGATTCAATAAGCTATCACCACGTAAAGCAGTAGGTTAAATACCCCGCGAAGCAAACTGTGATAAATAAGATAACCGGGCATTCGAAATGAGCAGTCCTTGGGGCATCAAATTCGGCACATTACACTAAGGCTTTACTCGATGTACCCATTTAATAAAGTTTCTTCTAACGAGGTCCGACTGTTTGTTCTACATATATGTCACAGGTTCCTTCTGTTGATAACTTGCACAGCTGCCACGCGTGCCAAGAATGAATACCAGGAAAGTCGCGCACCGTCAGCCATTCTTCTTTTTTTTTTTTTTTTTGTTGACGATACCGAACAAGCTTATTTTCGTCCAGATACGCAAGATGTAGCCAGTTTCTCAAATAGAATGCTCACCATTGTCCGGGCCGTCTGAATTGCGTTTATTGAACATTCTCTCAGGTTGTTCAGCGTGGCCTGGTGCTTCACGAGTTCGCCAAATCCGTCGCATGCATTTTACCATGTCCAGATGCAGAAAATGAGCACTGGGCTTGGGGGCAATCTCTCTGTGCAAACTGGTGAAGCAGGTAGCAATTCTTAAAATGACTGGCGGCCCCGTCACTCACGTATGTCACGTGCAAGTATACCGCAACGTTGTTTTCAACCCACTCTTTCATTGTTTCTAAAGCCAAGCACGCAAGAGCGACGTTGTCACGCAGGTCCTCACTGATGATAGCAACGCTGTTTGTAGATTTTCTTGTCGTCACTACACATGTAAATATCGTAACTTTTTTTTTTCTTCAGTGGTATGCTTTAACTTTGTCAGGAAGCACGATGGTCCAGTTTTCAGCAAAGTCAAAATGAAGGATAATGCTTTCGCGTTGCATGCAGCTGCTTTTGATCGTAGATCGCGTTATCTTGCGTTTGCCTGATATGGTTATGGATATGACGAGTGTGAGAGACTGGCCTTTTGGGCAGTGATCATAGTCTCCTTAAAAACACAGACTTGTTAGTGGGGCGCACAGAAATGCTGAGTTCATTTCACCAGTGTTGAATGTTGAGCCTGTAATGTTCTTACAGCGGCAATACAAAGGTAATAATTGGCGCAGCGCACACAAATGCACACTTCCTGGTGTGGAATACATTTGACCCATCTAGGGCACAAGGAATAAAGTTTCGTTAGCCCAACGCCGGAATCAGGATGCTTGTCTCTGTATAAATAAATAAATAAATACACGAAAGGCCTCTCGGATTGAGCGTGTAAGGAAGCGCTTTGGCACAAACGTTATCTCCACGTGGAGCATGACTGAGATCACGTCCTTCTGGTTGGGACCTTGGCGCGAACATTGTAGCTCGTCTTTCATGAAGTACTCTGGGGCAGCAGACAGGTTCTCAGGGCTCACCTTGCACCTCGTGTGAGGATCCGGCTCATACCACACGCCATGCTTTTCCTTACCTAAAACGTAAACACTGTCGCCATGTTAACCTTTCCTAGGTTAACATAGCGACAGTGTTTACGCTCTATTATATTTAGGCGGGGCTCCAGTACTTGGGGGTTCTGCTCTCTGTCGGTGTGCCTCTTTGTGCCTGATATCGCCCGCGAAGCCAGCGAGTGGGATGGCGACAGGCACGGCTGCTCGGTAAACAGGCATCGGCGGTCATATTTTGCTGGTTGAAGCGAGTCATCCTTGACAGCGAGCGGGGAATTGCGAAAAAAGATTGTATCGGCTGTTTTTCCAGAACTAGCGACGAGTGTCGCCTGCTACTTCCGTCAACTATTGCGCCATAATTGTGATCTTCGCAAGGAAATGATTGTTGCTAGCCACAGAACACTATCACGCAGAAAGGGAATGCTTGAATATGTTTTCATTCTAGATATGTTGTTGTTGTATTGGTGGTTTACTGGCGCAAAAGCGACGAAGGCCATACTGCGCCAAACATAGGTAATAATGCTGCTCAGAGTAATATTCTTGGAAAGCTCACTGTGAAATCAGATCTGGGACAAAGATTTTGGTACTAGTAGCAGATGAAAGAGATACGGAGGTTAAAATCGACGTAAGAAACCACTTTTTTCTAAGTATGTAATGACACGATTGAAGGGAATGATGGGATGCTCACCCACTAAGAGTGCAGGATGGAAAGGAATATTGTATGTGAAAAATTCCGGGAAGCAAGTACGTCGGTTCTGCTCGAGACCTGAACAGAGCCATAGAATATGAAGGACCGTTAGTGATTCGCCACAGTGCTCACAGACTGGGGCGTCTCCTCCACAAAGGAGATGCCCATGTGTCACGAAACTGTGTCCAATTCTAAGGCGGCAGTGGAGAACTTCGATAAAGCGATTCTCATGAGATGCACTCTCCCACAATCCTAAACCTGGTTTTACCACATGGAGCTTATTTTCACTTTCCTGGTCCCATTCAGATTGCCACATCTGGAGGAGTGCTTTTTTAATGAGGGGCTTCATATCTTGGTAGGGTAGGCCAGTAGAGGTCACTGCAAGATTTTTTGTGGAGGTAGCCAACTGGTCTGCTTTTTCATTGCCCAAAATTCCAATATGACTGGGGATCCAGCAAAACTTTATATCATGGCCACGAACTAAGGCACTATTGATTTTAAATCGCACTAACTGAGCTAGCTTATTTTTGGTATCTTTTACTGAGCCGAGAGCTGAAACAACACTCTGCGAGTCCACAAAGAGAACAGCTTTCATAGTTTTGCTTGCCATGATGTATTCAATAGCCATCAATACGCCATAGAGCTCTGCGGTGAAAATACTAGCCATGCCTTCAAGTCGTTGGGCCTTTGTAAATTCTTCAGAGTAAACGGCTGTTCCTACGGAGGAGGAGCTCTTGGATCCATCAGTATAAAAGTGAACGTAGTTGCTGTATTTCTTTTGTAGCTCGACAAATTCTTGTTGAATAATAAGGGGAGAAACGCTATGTTTGCTGAACCGTGTAAACGTCCAGTCACAAAAAACTGGAAGCAGCTCCCAAGGTGCAATACGTAGAGGCTTCTTAAGGAGTTCTATCCCATGAAGGTCGAGTTCAAGAGATTCCTGATCACTTCCTACGCGAAAACTTAAAGGTCTAACCGTCCTCGGCTTGTTCTCGAAAAGACGGGCGTACCGAGATCGCTGCAAATTGGTAAAGGTTGGATGGTCGAGGTCAGACATAATCCGGGAAGCATAACTCAGGCCTAAATACTGCCGTCGTTTGGCAAGGGACATCTGGTGAGATTCCACATACAAGCTAAGCACAGGAGACGTACGGAAGGCGCCCGTGGCGAGCCGCAAGCCAAGGTGGTGCACGGGGTCCAGCATTTTCAGTGAGGATGGTCGCGCCGAGTTATAGACTATAGCACCGTAGTCAATACGGGATCGCACCAGAGAGTTATACAAGCGTAACAAAACCTTTCTGTCTGAACCCCATGTTTGTGAGACAAAACTTTGAGAATGTTAAGGGATTTTAAGCACTTCTGTTTTAGTTGCTGTAAATGGGAGTTAAAATTTAACTTTTTGTCGAAAATAATGCCCAAGAATTTATGTTCAGCTTTAACAGCTATAGGAGTTTGGTTTATTTCTAAGGCAGGATCTAGAGATATCCCACGCCGGAGAGAGAAGGGTACGCACACTGTTTTCTCAGCTGAAAACCGGAATCCATTTTCATCTGCCCATTTGCTGATTTTATTTATTGCTAGCTGGAGCTGGCGCTCACAACTAGAAGGATTGCAAGAGGACGAAGAGATCTGCAGGTCGTCGACATAGAGCGAGTATGCAATGGAACGTGGTATCACTTTAGCTATCGTATTGATCTTGATGGCGAACAGTGTGACACTAAGTACGCTCCCTGTGGGACCCCATTTTCTTGTACAAAGATATCGGACAGAGTGGTGCCTAACCGAACCTGAAAAGTTCGTCCCGTCAAGTAAGCTTTAATGCAACGCAGCATGCGACCTCGTACTCCATAGGCAAGGAGATCCTGAAGGATGCCATGCCTCCAAGTAGTGTCGTACGCTTTTTTCTAAATCAAAAATACAGAAACGCAGTGCTGCCTGTTTACAAATGCTTCCCTAATTAAGGTTTCAAGGCGTACCAGGTGATCCAAGGTGGACCGACCCTGTCGGAAACCACACTGATTCTTATCCAAAATATTGTTAGTTTCAAGAAAATAAACAAGTCTCCTGTTAATGAGTCTCTCATATGTCTTACCCAGGCAGCTAGTGAGTGCAATTGGGCGGTAACTTGATGGACATGAGGATCCTTTCCCGGTTTCAAAAAGGGAATGACATGTGCACATTTCCATGCGTCGGGAAAGTAGGAGTCTTCCCAGAGGCGGTTAAAAAATTTAAGCAACTGTCCAAACGATTCCAAGGAGAGCCGACGAAGCATTTCATAGTGGAATAGAATCGGGACCTGGTGAGGATTGTTTTTTGGTGTCCAGAGCCAGTTTTAGCTCACAAACCGTAAAAGGTTTGTTGTAAGGTTCAGAATTCGCACCTGATAACTTCAGTCGCTGACATTCTGCATTCCTCTTGAACAGCTTAAAAGCAGTATTGTAGTTATCCGAGGAAGACACACCCTGAAAGTGCATGCCGAGGGCATTTCCTATATCCTTAACGATGCAGGAGACGGGCGAAGAGAGGAGGAACAATGAAGCCACGGTAGTCACCCCTAATTTTACGGTAGCGGTCCCACACCTCTTTCGGGGAGGCAGCGCTGCTCAGGGAAGAGACATACTTCTTCCAGGATGTCCGTTTTGCCTGCTTTCGTGTCCACCGAGCCTTCGCCTTTCTTTTTCTAAACTCCATCAAGTTTTTGGGAATTGGATACCTTCGAAAGGTGTCCCATGCTCTTTTCTGGTTTCGCCTAGTTTTGCTGCACTCCTGGGTCCACCACGGCTTGCACCGTTTTGGGAGGTTTGTGGATGTCTTGGGGATAGAGTGATGTGCCGCATTTATGATTTGCTCGGTAACATATAAAGTAGCCTCCTCTGGTGTCATACTCTCAAGCATTAATGGGTCAAGTGTGGCCTCCAGTTGAAACAGTCCCAATCAGCCTTATCAAGTTTCCATCGGGGAATTCGCTTTAAAATAGTGGGCAATGGAATATGACTTTCTAAAACGATGGGAAAGTGATCACTGCCAAGAGGATCATCTAAAACCTTCCATGAAAAACAAGGGAATAATGTAGCTGATGATATAGACAAGTCTATACATGTAAAAGTGTTATGGCTCGCACTATAAAATGTTGGTTGTTTACTGTTTAAAAGGCATAGTGAAGATGAAAGTAAAAAACGTTCAATGACTTTTCCACGATTGTCCAACCGAGCGCTGCCCCATAAGGGGTTGTGTGCATTAAAATCCCCTAAAATTAAAAAAGGCTTTGGCAGCTGGTTGAGCAGGTCCTGCAAATCGTAAAAGTCAATCGGAACATCTGGTGGAAGGTAAAGGGAGACAAGAGTAATGAGACGATCAGCGAGAATGCGCACTGCAACAGCCTCCAGGGGTGAGCGAAGAGGAACTGCCGTGCATGCAATATCGCCTCGTACCACCACAGCAACTCCACCTGAAGAATGAGATGATGTACGGTCCTTTCGAAAAATATGGTGACGACGAAAACGTGTTCGATATGAGTGCTATTGAGATGAGTCTCTTGCAGAGCAACTGCTAGAGCTCGCAGCTCATCAAGAAAAAAGTGCACATCATCAATGTTGTGAAGCAGTCCTCGGCAGTTCCATTGAATGAAACTGTAACTATTTATGGTGGAAATTTTAAAAGGGGTTCCTGCCTAGACGCCCTCAGGCGGCTTGGGCGGGGTTACCCGTGGTATCGGTTTCTTTTGGGATGGCTTCTTTAGTCTTGGAGTCATCAGGAGGAGCCAAACGGATGGGAGGAGATTCACTCACATCCATCCGCTCCTCTTCAGGTGAAACGGTGGAGGCAGCAGAGGGGGCCTGCTGCTCCTTAGATGTGGACGGCTCCTCTGGAGGCTTGGGGCGAGGGGCTCGCTCCTTCCTCCTAGGAGGAGACCGGGTAATCAGGGCAGGCATGTCGTTTGACAGCCTGTCCCTCTGGGTGGGAGGGGCACCAGTGCCACCTCTCTGAGGTGGAGGGCAAGCCGCCACCTCTGGTTTCTTGGTAGGTGGGGGCTGAGCGACGGCCTCCCGGTTCCCAGACGGAACCTGGAAGGGTCGAGGCTCGGAAGGTGGTGCAAGCCCCCTACGCACCACCTCGAGAAAGCCCCCCTTTGCCAAGAAGGCATAGCGCTTCTTGGCCTCGGGGTAAGACAGGTTGTCCTTGGCTCTCAAAGAAAGGATCTCTTTCTCCTGTTTCCATATGGGGCATGCGCGCGAGTAGGCGGGATGTACACCATCGCAGTTAGCACACTTTACTTCACTCTCGCAGATGTCAGCAACGTGATCAGTGCTTCCACACTTTTGCGCAGATGTTCTTGCCTCGACAGCTCCGAGCGCCATGACCGAACCGCTGGCACCGAAAACACCGCAGCGGATTCGGCACGTACGGTCGGACACGGCAGTGGAGGTATCCCGCCTTCACGAATGCTGGGAGAGTATGTCTTTCGAACGTGAGGATAACATGCTTGCTTGGAGTTTCCACACCATCTCTTTTGAAAATGATCCGCTTTACAGCAACGACACCCGATGGTCGGAGGCCTTCGAGAATTTCCTCTTCACTAGAGTGTAGGAGGTCGTCCTCGGAGAGCACCCCTCGAATGGTATTAAGTGTGCGGTGTGGGGCAGCTGTTACTTGAACATCTACGATGCGGGACAGTTTCTGGAGCGCCATGCTTTGATCCTTAGTGTTCACTTCGACAAGGAGATCACTGGAGTGCATCTTTTTTGCTTTGTAATTATAACCAATCAAGTTCTCAAGAACTTTTGCCACAACGAAAGGAGACATTTTTCCCACGGGGCGCTGTTCATCTTCAGAATGAATAACAAAGAATCTTGTGAAGGTTGCAGGTTCGACATCTTTGACTTTGGTTAGTTCAGGATAAGGCCGCTTGGGCGCTTGTCCTGAAGTGGTTTTGGTAGAGGACGCCATAGAAGGCAGAGAAAATTCAGCATCCGTGGCGTACCGCCCACCACGGAGCCCAACAAGGGGACAGGCAACACCTCATAACAGTCAGGGCTTGTCTGAGCATGTTGCTCTGTCAGTACTACCAAGACGCTATAACCAAGTGTGGTTCAAGACAAGAGCATCTATTGCCACCCAAGGTTAGCCCTTGCCGCCAAAGGAGGTGAAAAGGAAGGAAGAGAAATGAGAAGAGTGAAAAGAAGGAGAAGACAAGGATAAAAGAAGGGAGGGGATAGTAGAAGATATGGCGACTAGACTGAATCATCCTGGCCGGGCCATACCAGGACTCCCGTCTATGAGAAGCGGGGGCCGAAGTGGTGTATTGCCTCACCCGGGGGGCCCCGAAGGGTCCAAACCTACCCCGGGCTCGGCTCAACCACCAGGATGCCCTTTTCCCCAGACACGGGAAAGCCACGCACAGCCAGACGTGGGCGGGCGAGCCCGCATGGCTCGGGGTCCGTGGAGACGCCACTCTCCAAACACCTGCTTTCACAGGTGCCCCCTGCGGGGGTGCCTGATGGGTGGGAAAACGTTTTGGGTAAATACAATACTGGGGATTTAATAAATGAATATAACTAGAGGTAGTGTTAGTTTCCTGAAACTGGAACTCAGAGTCACTTCTCGTATAGGACACTGCTACGTGTAGGCTTTGAAAAAGGACCCTACTTCGGGGAGCTGTATCTTCTTTCTCAATAAAATGATGCAACATGTTTTTAATAGAAATGAATGCCGAAATAGAGTATGACAGGGTGCCCAAATTTTAAAAAAATCGAAGGTGGTGTTTTTTTTTTATTTGCTTCGGAATTTTTTGTTGTTTGATTTTTTTCCCATGTTTGCCTAAATATAGCCCGACTATCTTATCACTCAATTACCTTATTTATTTTTTAAATAATAGACATATATAAGTAAAACACTACCTACAAATTATATGATAATGAATAAATTATTTCATGAGATACAGGCCTCCAAAATTTTGGCGTTTGTCGTTCAAGCAGGCATGTTTGGCAATTTTAGAAACTTAAATAAAATTTACATAAATATTATTACTTTATATTACAAGCAAGCTGTACCCATAGTTGTTTTTAAAAAGTATTAGAATTCTTCTAACATTATCCTTTAGCTATTCACTTTCAACGTGCCCCCTCCGTCAAGTGCGCATTAATGCAACTGTCCACCTCTTCATGCTTTACAATTTTTCCTGTCCCCAAATTGTTTTTCTGGACAAAAACTAAGTGTGGATTCGTTTATACCAGACACTAGACAATGGCATATAAAAACATCAGTTGATTTAAAAATGTCGACCAGCCACCCTTTGGTCGATCTTATCTGAAATCACCCAGCAGTGTCTCAAATATGCTGAATTATGCACACAATATGAGAACATTCAAACCTAAAGAATTCAAAGCAAATACAAATAAGTTAGCAGAAAATTATTTTTTTTATCATTTCTAATAATATATATTTTTATACTATAATTTTTAATCTCGTCAGAGTCAGTATTTCGTCAGAATTGGACAAAGCATCATTTTGCGATACAAATTTAACAATAACAAATTCAGGGGATGTACTTTGAAGTCGGGGGTTGTACTTCCCCGGAAAGCACCAGAAACTTTCCAGCCTTTCCACTCTCGTGAAGAAGGAAAACCAGCGAAGCTGTACTATCGTGGAAATTAAGTATTTATAAATGTAAGGATTAAGGTGTGATTGGGTAATTGGTTATGTGAGAACCGTATTGTCCCCGGCTGTCTTTGTTATACCACGTCAACCGCCGAAGGCTCATGAACGGGAGTCGAGGCGCCACTAGTCATTCCTCCACCACGTTCAACTCGGTAGGTGCTCCGGTAAGGGTGGGTACTTGTAGCCGTCCACGTCGCGAACCGGGGCACCGTGCATTTGAACAGGGAATCTCGGCACGTTCTGCACGCCGGTTCTTTCTAGACATCCGCCGACTCGACACACTGCGCATGCGCCCGTTTTCCCGATCTTCTCGTCAGACACGCCGCCCGATCATGGCTTCGGCGAACCATAGTCGGTCGCACACGGCGCACGTGAGGCCAAACGGGTTCTCCACGAACTCCCTCCAGAACCTTGCCGTCGCACCCGGGAACTGTTCAGCTGGCAAGGAGTGTTGTCGTCGCCGGGCCTCGCGCTTGCGCTTGGCCTCCGTAGCCCGCCGGCGCCGTTTACATCGCTGGTTCTGTTCTCGGCAAGCAGCTTTCCAGGCGAGCGATGTGCTCTTCTTCGCAAGGGAAACGATGGACGCAGTGGAAGTCGAGGCGACAGCGGCTTTCACGTCGGTTGCAAACCCCATTCGCGCTGCTGCGTACGTCGCCTCTTTCCACACCCAGTCCTCTTTCCCCGAAAGGGCACGTGCACGGCCCATCCCGAGTCTAAACCGAAACTGATAAGAGCGCAGGAAACAGCGCGCAAAACAGACAAGGACGAAGAAACACACGTGACGAGCGCTGCGCTCTTCACGTGTGTTTCTTCTTCGTCCTCGTCTGTTTTTTCCTACGATGGATTCTTAACGCGCCCAACTATCCATTCTTCTATGATAGCTGGAAAAGTTGCCGCCATCTACAAGTGACGGCGGCAACCAGACTGGTTGTGTGCTTGCCGCCGTTGCTTATAGATGGCGGTAGCTGTCCAGAGGTTTGTGTCGAGAAGATTTTGGTACCGGACACGATCCTAGGGAACCTAGCCCTTAACAGGTCCGTTGTAAAATACTTTAAATAAAGTATAAGTACATGCTCAGAGAATGTACTTCAAGTAAAGTACAAGTTTTCCAAACCTACTTGAAGTAGTACTTTAAGTCCAATGTACTTAAAGTACTTCCCAACACTGGCAAAAAGGAGGATGGTTGGCAGGTGCTAAAAGAAGTCACTCCAGAAAGGACCCCCAATAGAAACTCCAGAAGGCAACCACTGCCCGATTGGAAGATTTAGTGCTGCTGCAAGCCCAGGCAACACCCCACCCTGCCTATACCGACCCAGCAATGAAATGTGGTTCGACAGGTAGAGCCACTTAATGGGAAATCCTGGGAACTCTAAGACAGACAACGACCGCAATCAGTGGACCCTGTCTCGTGCTTAAAACGTCCCGGGTGCCTTGCCAAACTGTGACGCAGCGCTCGTGTCCCATCAATCCGTGGCATATCCAGCCCAAAGTTGCCCTTTTAGTCCATCAACTGTGCTGACCCAATGCCCCCTGTTTACTGCCCTAGGGTCTTATTTTGGACAAGGTGAGAGTGAGAGTCCGCAGTTGCGCCGATTGGACGTGGCGCCACAGCTTGCGCGTAATCAACCAATGAATGGTACCTTTTAGACCCGTTTGCGACATCACAATCGGGCAATATTGCCACGCGCGTCGGTGAGCGACCGCGTGCGTGGCCGAGTGGTTACCGCGCTTGACTGTCGCGCGGAAACTCAAGGTTCAATTCCAGTCAGTGGAATGTTCTTTTATTTATTGTTTCAACATTACGTTCTCGTGAGTTCGAGATCATTCTCTAATGATCGAGTTCCGAATGTTCTAGTCGTCGATTGTTCCAGGAGCCAACACGCGTACAAAAGGGGCTCCGCGTGGCGATCTGCAGTCAGTCTCGCCCCAGCGTTCGACTCTGCTGTTACGCCGACTTCGACGCCCGTGACGCTTTGTTCTCATCTTCTGTTTTCCCTTTTTGTTTTTGGGCACAAGTTCGCCCCATTAAACGTTTCAGTTTCCCCCAGTTATTCTTTGTTTCCTTGGCTGTTCCTTCGTGACAATATTTTGGTGAGAACGTCTCACCAACATACAAATAGCGAGAGGGGTCTTGCAGCCTCTGATGTGCTTGTTCTTGGTGCTCCCTCATCCACCGATTGATGTTAGCTTGTGCATGGCAGCGGAACAACGCAAGATTTGCAAACAAAGTGCAAGTTATTAATAGCTTCCAATGAAAGATAGCAGACGATCGCAATTTTGGGCCGCGTCCGATCTCACTTCACTGTGGCGCTTACTAGTTCGTCAACCTTTCTTTCAGTCTGTTAGCAGATGACGTACTGTGTTTTCTTGCTTTATTTTCGTCTGCAAATCGCGCTTTGTAGCAGACGAACCACATTCTTTGCACGTGTTAGCAGACAAACCGTCTGTGAACGCCATCTTCGATCGCTTCGCGAGAGGCAGATCATATCTCACGGTAACCGAATCAAACCCCTGGGCTGTAGCGGACAGACATCCGACCATAATTGCCTTTCGATTTTGGCAAGAGCGAATGAAGTACAGCTGCCTTGGGTATTTTCAGACACTGCATCAAGCGCTTCATACTTCTTCCTTAGGAAAACTATCGTCTGAACATACATTGCCATTGCCATTCCTCAACAGGGGATCCCTCAATTTCTGCCCGATAATGTAGTAAGTGTCACGCTATTTCTGGCTGACTATCGTACCTGAAACATACATCTGACCGACGCATTTGCCATGTCCTCAACAGGGATCCCTCAATTTCTGCCCGATAATGTAGTAAAGTGTCACGCTATTTCTGGCTGCAATCCTGGCAGTGGTACAGCGGCGGAAGTGAATGCGACAGGCGCCCGTTCTGCTGTAAGGCACTCGGTAGCCGCCAGTCGGCGGAAATTAAAGCAGACGCGATACAGGACGTGAGACGACAGCGAACCCCGCATCCGCTCGCCTTTTTCGCCAGCATTTTACAGCCAGCCGACGGGATCGCGACATCCGACAGCGTGACACACGGGCTCCGGATGACTCAACTTGTTGCCACTTCGAGACAACTTTCAATGTAAGGGCAGGATAGGACACTAAACCGCGTTTCAGGCACAGTACTAAAACATTAGTATCCGTCTGGAGCTCCACTAGAAGGGCTTTCTTAGGCATCACCGGGAGTGGAGTGTTGTGCCTACCTTCGGCAGTGTGGGAAGCCTTTGCTTTGCCTTGTGCATTGGGGTCGTCACCGGCGGCTTGCTTCGAGACAAGAGGGTCGAATTCCTTTGGGGCGACTGCCTTGGCAGCACGCGACCCGGTCTGACCTGGAACGATCGACTGGGGTTAGAGATCACGCAGGTACCTTTAAAGGCCAATAAACAAGCACAAAAGAGTAAATTGCCCTCGATTTTTTTCTTTCCTTGCCAGAAAGAATGAAACCACTTCCCCTTCCCGAAGGTACTATCGGGGAAAAATGAAGTGCGAACAAAGGAGCGCGTGGCTCGCGGTACATGCTGAGCCGCCTGGAAGTGAGCCTAGGGGCGAGGGTGCGTGGCCTACTCCGATGTGTTCACGCTCCTCGCTCTGCGCTCCCCAAGCTTCGGCAGTGCGCCTCTCAGTGCACTGAAAGCCGTCACCGCTATCTTTGCCTGCTCGGCGCGTGTGGCAAGCTTCTTCGCACCACACGCGCTGAGCGAGCAAAGATAGCGGTGATAGCTTTCAGCATACTAAGAGGTGCACTGCCGAAGCTTGGGGAGCGCCGAGCGAGGAGCGTGAACACATCGGAGTAGGCCACGCACCCTCGCCCCTAGGCTCACTTCCAGGCGGCGCAGCCTGTACCGCGAGCCACGCGCTCCTTTGTTCGCATTTCATTTTTCCTCGATAGTACTTACGGCTGCACCCTGTACATACCGTATTCCCCCGCCTAAGTAGCACTGTTGTATAAGTCACATACCCTTAAAAACGACCCCTTTCATTAAAAAATAAAGGTGCAGGTAGCTTGTGCTTTTTTTTTTTTTTATGCTCCCCCTTGTAGCTGGTATGATTAAATTATAATAAAACTTGGTACTAAACAATATCATGAAGAGAAAATTAAGAAAATTGTCATGAATACCTGAAATCTCTGCATGGTTCATCCAAGAGCCAAAAGAAACAAACCACTAACTTGAATTTTCTTCGGCCTCAGAGCTGGCGGGAACAAAGGTGCGTGGCTCGAACTTGTCCAACAGCCGGTTCACTATGTTCCTGATGTCTTGAAGCTCTTTCCTCAGGTGCTTGATCTCATCAGGCTCCAATGGCACTGGCTGGTGGTTCACTAGAGGAAAACAACTGCATGAGCAAAGCCCACAAGTGGGTGTGGCTCGCAGCCCTTGTAGCAAACTACCACGTAAATTGTGCCAACTTCAATAATTGTTACCGAATATCGTCAGCTTGAGGATTCGGCTGCACTGGCATGCGAATGACAAGTCGGAGCTGTCAAATATGGTTATCAGGTCTCCGTCTGTGCGGGTGATAAGAGCAAGGTCAACAAATGATTACGAGTCCTCAACGAAAAATATTGAACAACACCAGTACGAACAACGCCTTACCTTCGTCTTTATACTTCACTGTCACTTCGTCGCTGCTCGTCAATTTTCCGCGGAAAACTCTCTGCATCATCAGTATCAGCTCATCGTAGGTGATGTCCTCGTTGTGAATGGGAATCCGTCGGATGTCGTCTCCTAGCTGTGCTTTTATTATCAGCTTCCCAGTCAGGTCTAAATGGGGGAACGTGCTGGTTTCCTCGTTCGCTGACGAGTGGTATGTGTTCATGATGCTGCAATGGGATTTTCGACCCCTATGAGACAACCACGACACGCTTCGAAAACGAGGTAAACATTATCACTATCAAAGCCGTGAGCATGGGAAGCATCGGCGACTGGTCTAGGACGGTTTCGTTGCGGTGGTACACATGTGATTTTGTACAGGCAGCGAAGGACGTTAAAATGACACGTAGTCCGAGTTCTCTCAAGTCATCCGTGTAAATAAGCGACACGACACCACGGGTGACGTAGAAGGGGGTGAACCTCCGTAACACTTGTAATGATGCAAATACAAAAAGAAAGAGGTCGCGGGTTGTTAGAGGCGCTCCTCAACGCTCTAGAAATACAGCTACTTCAGGTTATCATCGAATATTAAACTTCCTCACCCGAGAGAGACGACCGGCAGCGGTAATTCGCTTCCTCCTCCGTCGACGTCTTTGTGAATCAGTGTTGTCAGACGAAAATGTTTTTCTCGACGTTCATGGAAGAATTTGTTTGTTCGAAAGGCGCAGTGCTAAATTTCAAACGGAAATGGGAACATGCGGAATGTATTCCAGGCTATGTAAAAGAAACTGGAGTATTTAGTGCATGCTGGTTTATTTTTTAAAAAGAATGCTGTGTGCCTCGGTTTTTTTGCAGACTTATTATAAATAATGTACGCTATAGGTTCAACTGGCGCTAGTGTACACATCGCGACACTGTTAGCGCGAACACGACATCGGCGCATTTTCGCATTTTACTTCTGAATAGTATTAGCGAGCACGACATTTTATCGCTTACATTAGAGAACTAAATGAGCTCTTTCCGTAGCAATAATAACTTGGATGACATCCCTTGGTTTCAAAGAGAAAAACTGGAAAAACCGGCGATCGCTTGTTCGCGCTAACAGTGTCGCACTCTGTACATGCTGCTTTCGTAATGCAAATTGAAGCAGACAGCAACCAGTCTAATAATAATAATAATAATAATAATAATAATAATAATAATAATAATAATAATAATAATAATAATAATAATAATAATACTAATAATAATACTCTTTTTATTCCGCTGATCTGGTCGCATGGTCGCTGCAGTGCGAGAGAGCCACCGGACGGCCATCTTGCATGCCGACAAAATCGCGTTTTTTGGAGCGTTGAGGAGGCTGGCGGCAGAGTGCTGAAGACACATTTTTTACTCGTTCGTCGTCATTCGCCGAAGAAGTTCTTGAAAACCCCGCGTAAGCCGTGAGAGTTGCCGTTGGGAACACGTGGTCAGTTTTACGGAAGCGTAGTGCCGCAGGAAAAAGGCACAACTCGTCGGAAGCAAGTTTCACCGGTCTCGCGGCATGATCGAAGCTTCCTTGGCACGCCGAGCTTGAAGTGCTGCGTCTCTGTGCCTTCGCACGCTTGCACACAGGGTCGCAAAAGGCAGTGATGCCATACCACGGAGGCTTGCGGTCCCAACCTGGGGACCATTATTGCACACACAGATGTGCAAAACTAAAGCCCCCCCCCCCCCCCCAACCAAAAAAAAAGGGGAGAAGAGAAGAGGTGGGGATGGGGGGAGGGGGGGGGGGTTATGTTAGAATCCATCATACGTGCTGCACGGCCTTCAGGATATGTCTAAGGTCGTGGAAATCAGGGGGATTTGTGCGAGTTGGGGGGGGGGGGGGCAGCTGTCGCCACAGTGCTACAGCACGAGGCAACCACGAAGAACCATGCCTTGGTGTTCAAGACACTTCGTTCAAGATACTAAAAAGTTGAAAAAAAATTGGGTTGTGTGTATGTTTGTTTAGCCTAGAACTTGGTCTGCGTCAACGGGCGACGAGTCTCCCAGCTGTAGATGAGAAATTTAGTCAGTGCAGCACAACTGCTAGCCTGGGGTCTTTAACGTGCATCACGCAGTAGTGATACACAACCGCACGCCGGTACAATGCTCATGCAGACCGAAACGGGCAGGGGGGGATTGAACCCAGGATCCTGGGTTCTTCAGCGCGAGCTTCCGCTCTATACGTGCTTCGAGCTGGTGCGCGCTAGACCACTCGGCTACACTCGGCCACCGATCCTTTTTTTTTTTTCTTTATTGCAAGATTTCGACAGTTAACAAAGATTCACAATGCACAATACATTTCAATTGAACATGTACAGTAATATATTGACGACGTTAGTGAAGACGACGATAAAACGTCGCCTGTAAGGTTTGGAGAGGCGGTGAGAATTGTTAAAATTCTCTGATCATCGACAGCTTCAAAAAGGCAGGCAACCACTCCAGTTCCAGACATACTTTCTCGTACACAGCTGCTATCAAGTTTACCGATCCCCCTAAAAAGTTTTAGTAGAGCGTACGCTAAGTATTGCGAGCCTTGCGGGCGCGTGCCCAATCCATGTTCAAAGCGGCGGCACGAACTCCCGCTAGCAACGCAGTCCTTGCCTACGAGACTACACGCAGGGAGGGGTGCATCCTTTCATGTGCCTGCTCTCAGCTCTTGCTGCAATAAACGGGCATACCGATGTCCAAAAATACTCAAGACTACATTGGATTTTTTTTTTTTTTTGGTCGTCCGCGTTTAGCGGAATTGGAGAAAGCTTGTTTTTACACCCGAGCGATTCCAACTCTGCTCGCGTTATTACATTTGCCGATCGAGACGTCTTCCCGTGCTTTACAACGTCAATAAAGATGCACACACCCTAGTGTCCTCACATTAAAAAACAAAACTGTCTTCATATTTGAAAAAAAAAAAAAAAATCTCTATAGCCGCTGTATGCAATAACAAACAAGTACGACCCGGTACGCAGGCGCGCGCCTACGCGCGCCTTGTGGGCCTCGCACAAACATGGCGGCGGGGAGCGTAGCGCGGAAGGAGAGCAAGGAGGATTGTCCTTTATGAAAAGTAGGAAAACGCGAGAAGAGAAGGGACTGCGCTTTCCCTGGTTCTCAAAGTGAAAGAAAACACTAAAAGGAAGCATACTGAACAGGCAAATGAGGTAAAAACTTTCAAGAATAGCCGGAGAGTTCCGCATGCACAATGCAGGTGGGGAGTCGCACTCACCGGGTTTCCACAACTCAGGACTCGGGCGGGTGGCACAAATATCTGTCTGATACGGGTCGCTCGGGGCACAAAATGGAGGCGGCCTCCGTTGCAACTCAAGAAGGTAGGACGAGGGGAAGGAAGGCCGGGGAGGAGGAAGCAGACGGAACTTGAAGAAGAGAGGAGGAAACCTCCTCCTCTCTCTAGCGTTCCGTCTGCTTCCTTCTCCCCGGCCTGCCTTTCTCTCGCCCTACCTTCTCGAGTTGCAGCAGACTATAGTTGCTTGCAGTCATAGTGCAGCACATGCGAAGGATACGCCAGGCGAGGGGATACAGGCCAAGCACTAGGAAGGCTGGGGAGGGGATAATTGGTCAGTTACGGCGTTTTTATTTTAAATTCGTGGCATGAAAAACGGTGCTAAAACGGCTTCATACATGTATTTATGTGCACTGTCGGACACTGTTAGCGCGAACCCGGCGTCGGCGCTTTCTAGCATGGAGGATATACGTGCCAAACGAACGAGAGGCATCTGGAAAACTAAGAGAGAAGGCAAGAACTACGCAGTAACACTGGATAAGTGACTCCTTGTGCATGCAGACGATCAAAATAAATTGAAAGCCACGTAATAGTCCGATTTTCAATAAATAAGTACTGCCTGATTGTTTCTACTCATGATATGTGCGAAGATGCTTCTTCTGGTTCAAAGCATTACCCGCACGCTCCAAATCTTTGCAAATAGGAGAAGCCAAAAACAGGTGCCCGATAAAAACTGCCTGGCATAGGAAATAACAAAAACACACACCTTTCGTAGCCCACGTACTTTATTTTTTTTTTTTTTTACATTCGAATGTTCTTTAACCGATCGTGGAAATGCACGACGGAGTCGTATTCATAGAGTGACAGGACGGGCATATTACAAATATATAAGCGCCACTGGAATGCTAGCGAACCTTGAACACACTCTACATCCCTTTCGATCATTATTTAGCTCAGAATCGTCTCTCGTTTTTACATACCTGCCATGGAACAGAGATTTGGGCCTGAAATATAGCGAAGCGTAACATCGTTCAATGGTAAAGAAAAATGCTGTAATTAAAGCAATTACACTTTTACAATATCATTAAAAGTACGTACTATCCGGTACAACCGAAATAATAAAAGTTATTCATGTTATTTTCCGGCGAAGAGACAAAATCCATGCGCGTTTTCCCATAAGAATGCACAGGAGCACCGCAAAAGTAGACTGGTTGCTGTCTGCTTCAATTTGCCTCCCGGAGTCGCATAGACACTAGCGCCAGTTGAACCTCTAGCGTACATTATAATAACTCTATGGGGTGGGGATTGAACCCAGGATCCTGGGTTCTGCAGCGCGAGCTTCCGCTCTACGTGCTCCGAGCTGGTGCGCGCTAGACCACTCGGCCACCGATCCTTTTTTTTTTTTTTTTATTGCAAGATTTCGACAGTTAACAAAGATTCACAATGCACAATACATTTCAATTGAACATGTACAGTAATATATTGACGACGTTAGTGAAGACGACGATAAAACGTCGCCTGTAAGGTTTGGAGAGGCGGTGAGAATTGTTAAAATTCTCTGATCATCGACAGCTTCAAAAAGGCAGGCAACCACTCCAGTTCCAGACATACTTTCTCGTACACAGCTGCTATCAAGTTTACCGATCCCCCTAAAAAGTTTTAGTAGAGCGTACGCTAAGTATTGCGAGCCTTGCGGGCGCGTGCCCAATCCATGTTCAAAGCGGCGGCACGAACTCCCGCTAGCAACGCAGTCCTTGCCTACGAGACTACACGCAGGGAGGGGTGCATCCTTTCATGTGCTGCTCTCAGCTCTTGCTGCAATAAACGGGCATACCGATGTCCAAAAATACTCAAGACTACATTGGATTTTTTTTTTTTTTGGTCGTCCGCGTTTAGCGGAATTGGAGAAAGCTTGTTTTTACACCCGAGCGATTCCAACTCTGCTCGCGTTATTACATTTGCCGATCGAGACGTCTTCCCGTGCTTTACAACGTCAATAAAGGATGCACACACCCTAGTGTCCTCACATTAAAAACCAAAACTGTCTTCATATTTGAAAAAGAAAAAAAATCTCTATAGCCGCTGTATGCAATAACAAACAAGTACGACCCGGTACGCAGGCGCGCGCCTACGCGCGCCTTGTGGGCCTCGCACAAACATGGCGGCGGGGAGCGTAGCGCGGAAGGAGAGCAAGGAGGATTGTCCTTTATGAAAAGTAGGAAAACGCGAGAAGAGAAGGACTGCGCTTGCCTGGTTCTCAAAGTGAAAGAAAACACTAAAAGGAAGCATACTGAACAGGCAAATGAGGTAAAAACTTTCAAGAATAGCCGGAGAGTTCCGCATGCACAATGCAGGTGGGGAGTCGCACTCACCGGGTTTCCACAACTCAGGACTCAGGCGGGTGGCACAAATATCTGGTCTGATAGGGGTCGCTCGGGGCACAAAATGGAGGCGGCCTCCGTTGCAACTCAAGAAGGTAGGACGAGGGGAAGGAAGGCCGGGGAGGAGGAAGCAGACGGAACTTGAAGAAGAGAGGAGGAAACCTCCTCCTCTCTCTAGCGTTCCGTCTGCTTCCTTCTCCCCGGCCTGCCTTTCTCTCGCCCTACCTTCTCGAGTTGCAGCAGACTATAGTTGCTTGCAGTCATAGTGCAGCACATGCGAAGGATACGCCAGGCGAGGGGATACAGGCCAAGCACTAGGAAGGCTGGGGAGGGGGAGAGAAACATCCTCTCCCCCCGTCTAACGTTCTCCTTTTCTCGCCTCTCATTACCCTCCTCTTCTGTCCCGCCTTCCTTGCGCTTGTCCAAGCCAATTGCCTCCTTGATAACAAAGCCGTAGTGCTGAATGAGATGGCGTCATCAGCGAAGGCCAACGCTGGGCACAGATTGGACACGGCGATCGCGTCAACGTTCGGCTCACGCTTGACTCAAAGCAGAGCCCTGACGCAGCACTATTGTTTTCAATCTGTGTCCAGCGTTGGCCTTCGCTGGTGACGCAAAAATGTCAGCACTACGACGGCCTTGTCTTTGAGACTGTGTTGCTAGTGTTCGTCTCTTCGTCTGGCATTGCTTCGCCTACACTGCACACAACTATCCGGAGCCCTTCGTTTTTCTATCTAGCTACCCTTCTAACAAAGGTACACTGGTACACCATACCAAAAGTGAAGGGGGAAGAGCATAAAGGGCGACGCAGCTGTTGCCATTGCAACCCTCGCACTTTGTCCGACTCAACGCAAGTGTGTGAATCTCCCGAAGGAAGAACTCCCCTCTTTGCCCGGTCCCTCTTCTGTGTGTTTCAAACGTTGCTTTTCATACCCTTGAAGATTCGCATGTCGCTCAGAACTCGTACAAAAGCGGTTTTCCTCTCTCTCCAGCTTGACTTCCACTACAGGGAAGCTCCTTCCACCTATTTCCACTTTAGAAGAGAAAACCTGGAGCGGATGTCGCCTTCTTTTTAGCGTTCGTTCTACTAGAGTGGAAAGGGGTGGGAGGGGCTTCCCCTGAACTACAGTGCACACCCCACAATTTTATGAGAATTGTGGGTTAGTTTCCGAAAAAGGGACCTGGCGAAAATCGGGTTTCATAAACAAGTCCAACCCATGCATTGGGTCTTTAAATTAAAATAACGACAAAAGCTTCAACGCCTGCTAAATAGATATCATACATTTTAGACAATATAGTAAGGGTGCAGGCGAGCTGGTCAATATTAACCATGTAGAATTAACCTGACACTGTGGTAGAAGAGAAACATAAAAACATATTGATATTTTGATGTTTCTCTTTATCTCAGTCTCAGGTTAATTCAACATGATCAAAGATTTGTTTTATTCGTTGCCCCATAGAAAACGGCTGTAGTGTGTCGAGGAGTGCATAGATAATTATGGGTCGGTCGCCTTCCAGGATGTGACAGGCGTTTCAGTCAGTGGCGTTCTCGAATTACTCTTCTTTTATCGTAAATCAACTTTCGCCACATGGGACCACCTTTGTACAAATGAAGGGAGCGTGAAGTCTTGCATTACAAACATTCTCAGCGATTTTGCACATCACGACAGAGACCTTTTTGACCTTTTAGACGGTGCAAAAGTGGTTAAAGTCTGGAGGTATGTTCATAACTTTCCTGTGGTTTTAGATTGTACCACTATGACGCCAACCACTTATTGTAAAATATATTGTCTGTATTCGGCCCCATTAGTCTTGAGAAACGAGCTAGCTGAAAATGGGTCCATGCGTTTCCTCGACCTCCGTCTTCATTTTTCAGAAGATCGCGTTTGTTGGTCGTATGATCCCCATAGACTAAACTCGTTTTTAGCTAACCAATCTGCCCATTCCAAATTAGTAAAAAAAGGCGTCGACGCTCAAATTTCCCGTCTTCGGAAGGCGGGGTGTCTTGAACATCTTCTGACCTCGGTTGCAGGCACTTTATTAAAGAAAATTAAACAGAGGAGGTGTAAATGAGGTAGACGTTCCCAAAGAAAAAATAAACAAAGGTGCTGTGCTTCCGCATTCACACAGAATCGCTCATGGCTTGAAGAAAATAGGAAAGATAATGGATGTCACTGCTGTCTTCTTTGGCCCTAACGAGTTCTAAACTTTGTAGAAACCTTAATCATACAGCTGGGGGGGGGGGGGGGGGGGGGTGTGCTATACTAAGAAGCATCATGACCGGTTTGTTGAATGCGCAGAGAAAGTTGTATATTTCATTCCGCTTTTCTGCGGTAAACAGTACATGCAAACTGCGGGGCGGTATCGGGACACTTGGGTAAATTCACCTCTCCAAAAGGAGCGAAGTGAAGCCGATTTCTGATGGATAGGCTCCCATTGGCTGCCGCGCGTCAACAAGGAACGAGGCTCCCATTGGCTCTCGTGCGGCGTAGTTCCGAAAACCGCCACCAGAGAAGCTGCGTTCTGAAGCCTCCCAGCTTTGAAGCCGCGCAAAAAGCCACGGAAAACGGCCCGGCGAGGTGCGGCGGTGACGGCCTGGCCCCATATCCTGCCCGGGAAAACTCCGCAGAGGTTGTACGGCCGAGCTCAGCGCGGCGCGGCCACTTCACGAGAGCGCGCGCTGACTGGTCGGCCGCTACCTCGGCAGTGCCGAAATGTGGCCGTCCACGCCACTACGCCGTATAGACGAACTAAGGGAGCGGAAGAGCGACATTCATGCTTGAGCATTCACAACTCATAAGAAGTGCTTAAATGTCCTCGGACTTTTTTTTTTTTTTCACTTTGCTTTGTTCTTAGGAGGCGTTAGTATTTTTAGCGCGTGGCCATGTTTGGTCGCACTTCGTTTTTGGAGGACATTGAAGAGGTGCCTATGGTTTTGTAGCACCGGCACACCGAAAACGTTTACTGCATGCAGGCCTGCCATGGACTGCGCAGTACTATATTTTAGATAAATAAAATAAGACTTGCTAGTAAGAAAAAAAAAAAAAAACACTGTTTCGTAACAACATTTATTCGTCGGTATCAAATATATACAGTACGAGAAAAAGAAGAGCGCTGTGTCACAAAGGAAGAAGTTTAACGGATGCACTAAAATTTCTGCCTCCCCCTTTTGTTTTTTTCCTTTTTTAGGGTGATTATTTTCTTTTTTCAGACTACAAATAGGACTCCGCTGTAAAACGGCGAAGGCAAGGTGACCAAACTCCAAAACACTTTCTTTTTTTTTTTACTTTTTCTTTTTGCAGCTGGGAGACATTTGTGTGGTGCTGAGCGTAGCTCATCAGATATTTCCGTAGCCTCCGTAGAATCCATTTAGAATGAACATGTCAATGGTGAATAACCGTTAAGAAGGGACAACGAGACAAGAGGAACGTGTTTTAGGCAAATGTTCGTGTATTACATCGATGAAGCGCGTTATTGCGAGGTGACGGAACCTGCAGGTGCCTCTTTCTAGGAATTCGTCCTTTCGAGGCATCGAGAGAAGACACGGGTGAACAGGTCCAAAATGGTCGTAATACTGGGTGCGATCCATAAGAGGCGCCACCTGTCTCGTTTTTTGTTGAAGAGAGCCTAGATTTAGGGGAGGGAGCAATCAACTATAACTGCCATAACCATGGCCAGCGCTTGCAATTTAATGGCTGACAACTGCTGCGAAGATTGGTTGTTTATGCGCATCCGTACATTGCCGCGCGGAGAGGAGGATAGTGGGTTGAGATTGCTGCCGCCGACGTACCGAGCTACCGGATTCGCCGAGACAGCAGAGACGGCTGTCCCCGCTGACTCGACGAGTTTCCACGACGATAAATGGCGGCAGCCGCTTTTCCCAATAGACCCTTTCCGAAAGTCAATCTACCCACCCTGTGCAGAGCCAAACCCGACGCTCTCATGGCGGCACTACGCAGCGTCTCCGCACCATGACAAGCGAACGTCTTCGAAAGCATAGAACAGAGAGGGGCAAATATGTTGGTCGTTCTACGTCACCTTCGATTCACGAAATCGAGGGGGCTTGATTTAGCCGAACATGATCTTTTATCACCGTCGTCAGGACGGCAATATTGGAGGCTTTTAGGACTTCCACAAGGTGACTCTGACTTTTGAAAAGGGGTCTATTCCCAGGAGAAAACCCCGAGGCTGTGCGCGTCCAACCGCTTGAACTACGCAAAAAGCTGTCGGCTCCAAGGCCATTGGATTTTCGCGGTGTAAGATGTATTCTCTAGTAAAGGAGTTCTGCAGACGATGGACGGTTTCGCATCCTCCTCGTGCCTCGTATTTCAAACGCGGTCCGAAAACCCCATGACCCCGATCGAGATGTTGCAAAGACCCTCAAATATCGGCACACAATTCTGTTTCCGATGCATACGTGTTTGGCGAATGGGCGACTATAGACGATGAAAAGATCACGCTACCTCTTAAACAAAACCGTACCTCACCATTGGCCCAAAGTGATTTTGTTAAGGTATAATGACGATAAAGAAAGTTTATGTTGTTACGTAAGGTGTGCGGTGGACGAACGTTTCTGGGAGGAGATAATGACCTACTCGAGGAACACTAGGGAAGAGAAATACGCGTAGGGAAGATACCCAAGGAGTAATCAGTTCAGCAGCACCACTCAATAAATAGGTATACGAGCGTAAAGAGCAAACCCCTACAGAAACCTGAGGAAGACGTACAAAAACGGGTAAAACACACACAACAGGCTGACGTCATAAAACAAAAAAAAACAAACAAAAAAAACAAGAGGGAAATATAAGGTGAGTCAACTCTCCCCCGTGTTATTAGAAAGGATGCAGCAACAATTAGGAGCCTGCTAGGGAAAGCAGTCACTTCAGTCAACAATAAAGGAAACACCTAAAAAAATAAAAGATCTATATCCGCGAAGATCTTCATATGCGGTCCAACGGCGGCCATCTTGAAAAGAGCAATATGCCTTTATTATTATTTTTGTTAATGAAGGAAGAAATAAAATTGAAACAAAAAATTGGCTCTCCTGCGACATTTATGAAAAATCGAGGAATATAGGATATCTTCAGAACAACACTCGCAAAAACAAAAAAAAAAAGAACCCTTATTTTTTAATTTAGTGCGTAATAATAGAATATGTGCTTATGAAGTTATGCCATCTCGATTACTCATCATGTTTAATGATTATATGATGTGTGTTTCCTTCTCTCCCTGCAGCTTAGACCTGATTTAATTGCGCCTAACTATTACACCACTAACACTAACCATTTTATGGCTAGTGTATTGCAGAAATGAAGTTATCTGCATTAATTGTCGAATAGGCTGGTCCTTGTGGGTAATGGCTAGAAGCCATCACCCACAAGGGTAAATTACGGGTGTTGTTGTTAACCCTCAACATCACTGCAAATATGAGATAAAATTGAGGAGTGGCATTGTTCCCTCGTGTTCCTTTTCCCTTTTTTGATATATCAAACGACAACAATATATGTGAAACACGTTCTTTTAAGATGGCCGCAGGGGGTCCGCTTATAATTAAACTAACATATCAACCATATAAATAATTTAATCTGCCATAATGATAAAGATAGGGACAGACAGAAAGAGAGTAGGGAGAAAGGGGACAAAAGAAGGGGGGAGCAAGAAAAAAAAAAAAAAAAGAAGAGAGATCCCACGTTCATGAGCGAACAAAAACGCAGGCTGGAGATTTGAAGACAAGACACTTCTCTCAAGACATCGCGTCGACCGTACCTTGCGCGAGCCACCTCTGACGCCTTCGAAACTGTAGTACTACACAGGTGCGAGGGAACAACAAACCTGCGTCCGGAGCCGCCATTTTTTGGATACACTATTGTACTACATACACACGCATACACACACACAAATAGCGTTCGACCTGCCTAAAGCTTTCTTCCCCCTACTTTCGGCAAGCGAAATGTGGAACGGGACGCGACACATAGCGGGTCTTAAACCGATCCTGAGTTGACAGTGTACATAGCACAACAATAACGTGATCGCATACCGGACACAGGCTGTCTTCAATTTTTGCCCCCAAATGCGCCGAGATAGAGACAAAGAGAGTGTGAGGAAGCTGGTGCACGAAATCGCTTGGAAGCGATTTACACAAACCACGAACAAACGCATACCTGGACACAACGCGAACGATGCGACGGGTAAAAAAAACACACAATAATAACACCTCGTCACCGCTTCTAGCCATTAATAGCTAGCCACAACCGTAACTCCGAGGATGACAGCGATAGAACCGCGTAGCATTTTCTTTTTGCCACGACAGTCTTGTGCACTTGGAGGGTCGCAGATTTGAAGACCCGGCGGCCGTGGGCTTCGTTGCGTGAGGGACCGCCGGACTTTGACACGGGAAATCTGGCGTGAGGATGGGCGTCTGGAGAGACGGGGAGCGGAGGGAGCGGGCGGCGGCGTTTCTCAGAAGCTGAACTCGCTGCATTCCACGTTGTACCACCAGTCGCACACGCCGCGACGCTCGTTGAAGATGGTGCCGTTGGGGCAGAGGAAGCTGTGTCGTGCCCCCAGGTTGGGAACTCCGGTGCACATGTGCCAGACCTGCGATGGAAAGCACGGTGAATAAACCACACGCGCGTGCATCGCGGTATACATGACGCGGCTTTGCGCCATTTTTGGTGCGGTCAGTAAAAGTGTGGAGGCCGGGTGCAGCTGCCGCCTTCTAATTTCGACACCCTGCGATTTTGTCTCGCTTTCAAGCAAGACTAAGTTGTTTTTTTTTCTCTGCTTTCCTTCTCCAAGTGGAGAGAAATAAAGAATTTCAATTCGAGTGCCCCGCCGAACTTGACGCCGCGCTCGTGCGCGATTGTTGGGTGGCACTGACTGCTCAAAGTTTCTCTCTTTCCGGCCACCAGCAGTGCTGACCGACCGAGGTGCCTCCTGCTCACTGCTCTGGGGCTATAGACCATTCCAATTTTGCGTGTATACGTGCGTATGGCGCGCGCTTTGCTCGCTTTCCGAAGCAACGAACACGCGTGTGATAGCCTGTGGTCAGCAACAAGTGTGGGCTGTGCTTTCGTAAACACTGGAACGCAGTCAACGTGCTGCATTGTCAGAGCTGAAGTCTGAGTTAGCGTAGTTTCTACGGTTCTCCAGCCCCGCGCCCTATCTGCGGGGAACGTCTGGCTTCTCCTTGCGGGTCGTACACGTCCACGCGCTCGCGCAAGTAGCTTGGACAGCGCCGAAGGAGAATACGCTAGCCTTGACAACGAAGGAAAAAAAAAAAGTGTTGACGCCAGGTATAAATTAAGCGACGGATACAACTCGGGAAAGAATTTCAAGCGCGGCGCGCGTGTTCTGCGCAGATGGATTCATCTGAACTTCCGGCAAGAGAGGGCGCCAGCAAGTCGTCCTCTCCAGGTCCTCTCAGTTCTCTCGGGTTGCGCGTCTCTTTCTGCACCTTACCGGAGGACCGGTTGTTTTGGTCCAACATCAAGAAGAAAATTAGACAAACTGGCAATAAATTTACACCCTTTCGTACCACCGACACGCGCTGACCGGGGCGAAAGAAAGCTGTAACGTAGATTCACAGCTGCGGACGCTCAAGCTTCCCATAACCGTGTTATTATGCGCAGTAATCGCCGCTGTTACCGCAAAGATGGCTCGGTGGGTAACCTGAGCCGGCATAACAAACGAAGTGAGTATCCAAAACGTGTCAGGTTTCCTGTTCTCTTTTCTTTTTTTCTTTTCCCCCTTTCTTTCACGTTGTTCTATTGCAGTGATTATTATGGTCTGCCTCGCCGACACTCGGAAGAAGGCATCGAGGTCGCGACTGTGACTAATCATCGAATCACGCTAGGGTGCAATACACCTCGACTGAAGTACGAAGTAAGCGCAATTACGGTCTTTTTACGTAAGAAGAAAAACAACTTAAATAAACAAGAATATAAGGAACAAATGTGTTTGTTTATTCAATGCGGGGAAACTAGCTCACTGAAAGAAAAAAACAAATCATGTCATATGTTTTATATAATTTTTTTTTTATCTAGAGTGTATTGACTTCCGCAGAAACCTTTGAACTTAACTATGGTAGTTAGTTCAGTTGTTCAGATGCTGTTTTATTTCGATGCTGTTGAATGACAGAATGGTTAGTTTAGTGCGTATGGCCGAGAATAATACTAAAACAATGCCATCGCGCACGCCCCTCATTCTATTTTGTTTTTAGTTCCGGCACCCGACAGGGAGTGCGCTCCCCGCAAACAGACATTTAACGGCGCCGGCTCTTTCGAGAAGTCACCTCGCTACTCATTTTTATTTTTACCTATCACATAATAATGCATGTAAAAATGAAATGCTAAGAACACAAGGATGCAAGATGTACAGGGTGTTTTCCTAAGCTTAACAAATTTGTTAAAAAAAAAAAAAATTCCGCGAGGCTACACTAACGCAGTCTGTGGAGGTGCCAAGGGTACATAATACAGGGGACTGATCTTCACGATACATTGATTGCTGAACTAAAATCTCTTAACTGACTTCTTAAGTAGCGAAAATAAACGCATGCTCTGAGTAGAAATTTGTTGAGCGTAATTCGAAACTACTAAATCAATTTAAGAAACATACGGAGCTCGCGGGAGGTGCGGTGCATGGTGCACCAAAGTTACCAGTGGTGCAACAGCTATACTCCATTTCATGAGTTGCGTGCAGCAGAGGCAAAAGCACAGGCGCGAGCGCGTGGCTTTCAGATGTGCTTTTCTTTCACGAGCACTCGCGAAAGGAGAGCAAATCTGAAAGCCATGTGCCCGGGCCTGTGCCTTTCCCTGCTTTCCCTTTGCTGCACGCAACTCGTGATGTGGAGTATAGCTCAAGGTTGGTGGCGCGAAAACGCCGACGAACGCGCACGGTGATGATATTATCGAAAATACAGACAGTGCGCCGACGAGCTGGTGGAAGTTCGCCATAATGATTTTAATAAAAACGTTGTCTGCCCTTGTTTTTTTTTTTGTTTTTTTATTACCACTGTCAGGATCTTTTATTCCTGCCCCAGTCTGGAGTTCAATTCATTATGGTGGCGTTATCCGTCTTTTCGTAGCTCTATAGCCTTGCCCCACTCGCACGAGGGGTGACTTGAGCGCAACATCGCGCTTCTCACGCTCTTCAAACTTTTCCGAAGTTTACCCATTTAGTCGCTTTTTAACGACTCTCAGCAAGTTTCTAATAGACCAACCTCACTAAGCGTTCCACGCATGAGTGACGTCGCCGAAACTGTAGTTTATTAGGAGCAGGTGCTATAGTCCACGAGACAGTTCGTGCCGCCTCGTGCTCTTTTCTGGCGCAGACCCTCAGCGGGGTTGCCGAGCGCGTGCAGAAAGACGTATACAGGACCCCACGATGCATAGCGGCAGCGGGGGCGTAATGATGAAACTGGCTGTGAGATCGGTCTCTTGGCCCCGTATGTTCATTTTCACGAATTAAAAAGTTAATGAACAGATCTCAGTTAATTATCTGACTTTTTGTGACGCTTAACCCCTATATCATGTATCCCTAGCGTTATAAATCACCTACACAAACCAGATTAGTGTCGCTTATTTTGTATGGATTTGTTTCTTAAAAAGATACTGACACCCCGATTTTTTGTTTGTCAGGCGATTTATTATGGTGTCAGAAGACTACCGAAATATTTTTAATAAAAAAAAGAATACAAAAACGCAACTGCTCGAAACCGAAACCGGAACTGGACTGGGGTGAAAGAAGAAAAACAGAGGAGCAGAAAGATACCGAAACTGACGTAACTGTCAAACTTTTTTTTTTTTTTTTCAGTCAACATATTTAGATTTTTGTAGAAGCCACGAAAAATGGGTATCATAATTTTTGTCCATTTGTAGTATTGAGTTTGTGTCCTCGATGACACACGACCTTGATTATCTTTGGTGGTTGCATCTAAACCATAGAAAACGGCACGTGACCACGGAGGAGAGAGTGAGCGCGACTCAAAGCGGCCAGTTCTCGATCGGTGGTTTTCGGGCGGAAAGAAAACGAATTTCGAGCCGCAAATTGTGTTCTTGGTAGTTGGGCTCTCATATGTCATGCACAAATAAAAACCTTGGTGAGCATAAATACCCTGTAAGCGCCCCTTTAAAGGGGCCCTGTAAAGCGTTTTGGTCATTTTTTTTTTAATTTGCATCGCGTCCGCTCGAACTGGTGGGTGGGTCTCTAGCAACACATTAAAATTAAAGTACAGAGGAAATCTTGTGTATTTTGAACATAACAGGTAAAAGAAGTTAAAAATTTTCAGCACATTTCTTTTTATTCTTGATGGCGTCCTTGGTCTGAACCAATAGAGAACCGAAATGACAAGGCACTGCCACAACCATGCGCGATCTTCCTAATCGTTGGAATCAATATTAAGTTATGAAGATGTGAACGCCCCACCGATTTACAGGTGTTCAAAGAAAACATTGGAGTGAGAATTACGCGCTTGAAATAATCAGAAGGGGTCACACTTATTCAGTTGGTCCTACCTGTAGAATTCTATGTCGTCATTATCCGACACTCTAGTGTAGACCAATATCGTCACTGAACGCTCGTGTTTGACACCGATACGCGCGCCATTCGAGCGTAATTTGGTTTTCTTCGTCCCTGTGCAGTGCCCCTTTAACAACCCTGTAAAGCCAAAAAAAAACAACAAAAAAACACCATGTATATAATGATAATGACTTTTTAGTTTACGACTCTCATTGCATATTGTTATTGACAGCTTAAAGGGGCGATGCAACAATTTTTGTACTTTGCGCAAATACCGCTTAAAACGGATCCCTGACGTTAATGACCTATGAAACACGCGTTCGTTTTTCACCCCACGGAATAGAAGTTCCAGAAAAAAATTAAAGAAAAACGAGCACCGTTCAACCCCGTCAAATCGCAGCCAGAACATGCGGCCACGTGATCTGGAGCCGATTATATGCCGCCAATGTTGATCATAGCCACGCGCTGGGGTTGGCAAAGCACAGGACACGCGCTGAGTTCTAGACATTGTTATGGCTCGGCTATTGTCGTCGTTGCAGCGATTGGACACGGGCCACTACCCGAATGCATGTCGAGGCATCGATTGTCACGAGCCCAGATCGAATGCGTACTCAGTCTTCGCGTCCACTGTGTGAGCAGCATTTGAATATCGTCACAGCTGGGATCGCAAAGCTCGATGACGCATTCCCGGGGACAGCACTGTTGCCATTGTCCCCACAGCTCCCTCATCAAATTTCGCGAAGGTGAGACTGAAAGAAAAGCTCCGCTCTCATCCTTTGAATTCCACCGCGACGAAGATGCTTCTTGGTCAGTGGTGTTGCGTTCGAGTATTCTTGGGCCCCACTAGTGCCAGCAAGCTGGGCCGGTTTGCTCATCTTGCGGCCGCGGCTGCGGCTGCGGCCAAGAGGGATTTTTCTGTCACGTGACCAGCTTCATGGGGACAAGGAAGTACCTAGCGTCCCTGCCTAATGGCGGAGAAATCCGTATCGCTTCGAGCACAAAAACCTAATTTGGCTCGCAGAAACGGACTGCAGGAACTTTCAACTGGAGTCCAATTGACCGTCCCTTTATACTGTAGGAGCGGTAGGTAAAGTTACGGCCAGGGAGGGTAAACATGAGCCAAAATAAAGAAGAAACCACACGAGATAAAAGCGGTGGCAGTATATTTATATACCTGCGCCAGCGCTGGCGGCTCGCGCTCTCTGCTGTGGTCGAGAGGTTAGAGCGTCGGTACTTCGCGTCGCGGCGTGAAAGTTGCGGGTTCAAATCGCGCTAGCAACTTTTTTTTTGTGTGTATTTTGCGCGTGTATCACTTTTTAATTGTGATCTGTTTTTACGAATCATCCACTTGCACTACTGCGCCTTACTCTATTTTTACTGTTTGTCGTCATTCGCTGAGCTGCCTCCGTAAGTTGCGGTGATTGGCTCTCCGAGTGTTGTGCGTGAAAGTAGACGCACATAATTTTTTTAGAGTGAGTATGAGGAACCCGGGGCGTGGCTTATTATGTTAATGGTTCTGTTTGTGATTCGTCCTTCAACGAATATTCTCGTTGGCCGATGCCGCAACCTGATTGGCTGCCAAGCTATAATGAAATGCTCACAGGACTGGCCACGCCCCGAGGTTCTCAAGTTGTCGGCACTGCAGGGTGGAGAATAAAAAATTGAGGTGATTTAAATCGTGATTTAAAATCGAGCCAGTTTTACTGTGACGATTTAAATCGAACCTTTTCCCTGAAAATAATTCGGAATATAGTTTTTATTTACCGTTTGTCTGTCATTTGATGCTTTCTATGGGAATTCGTGTTGTATCTAAATGGTTGAATCCATCGAGCCAGTAAAATTTATATCATGCTTAACCCAAAGAAAAAAAACAAAAAACATTGCTCTTCCGAGCAAATCCGATCATTGAGCTTCCTTTCTACCTTCTAGTTCGTCAGTTGCATATCGTCCTATTTTGCGAGCAAATCAGAACCTGAAAGAAACAGAAACTAGAAAGGTACTAATATCTTATAAAGAACAATGTCAGATCGCGAAAAAAGGAAATATAACTTTTTATCTACCTAAAAAAAAAATCAAGCTATTTTTTTGTGAGAATTTGTTAATTAATCTGTGCTTTCAATTTACAGTAATTATTTCTTCTGCATTGTTATCAGCGATCGGACGGATTGGTCACTCAAATATGCCACGTTTAAAATACATGTAGTGACAAAGAGTCACTAATTTTTAGCTACATTGATTTAAATAAAAGAAATCTGGATTACTTAGCTTAAAAAAGAAATCATTTTTTTTTTTTGGGGGGGGGGGGGGGGGGGGGGTTAGTGACAATAGAGCAGCAGGTCACTAATAGTGTACGTCGAGGTTTGGTTCCGTACATCTACTCGTCCGTCGCTGGCGCAGTGAAATATATGCAGAGTCGCGCGGATGATGTGTTTTCGCCGTCCGTGCGTGCGTCTAATACCTGGCAGCCCGCATCGGTGTCGGCGTACATGCCCGGGAACTGCTTCACGTTGCAGTCGAACGAGGTGGCCGGGATGCGGTGGAAGCTGGGGTAGTCGATGCCCGGGATGCCCTTGCGCGGACCCCGGTTGGACATGATCCGGTTGGACGACTTGCGGCTGCTCGAGTCCCGGTGCTTGTACGGCTTCCGGTACTGGCTGTCGTCGTCGTAGTCGTTCGTCAACGGCTGCGCGAAACAAGAATGGACGTTGTTTCTTCTCGAATATGGCCTCACCGCTGCAATCTTCTACACGAAAACAAATACAAGTAACCGATTACAATCACAATTATTCTCGGTTAAAAAAAAAATGCAATGAGTTAACTCAATTACTTGACAGGAAAAGTAACTGACAGTTACTTGAAAAAGTACCCGATACTTGTACGATTATTTCAGATTTTCAAAACGACATATTTTTTTTCTGGCTGTTTGAAAACGGGCTTTTCGTACAGTTCAAGCCTGATTCCCTGATTTCCTGATTTAAAATGAGGGAATTACAAACTACTGATTTCTCAATAGACCAATTTTGGTAGACCATCCGCCTGACGGAAACTAGATTCGAGGATTCCTCGGTACGAAACTTGCAGACAGAAAGGGCGCCATTAGGAATGGGAAGGGGAAAGCATTAATGGTTATAACATATAAGCAATATAACTAATCTTAGTACTTCGAAAAGTAACTCAATTACTCTCGCGATCACTTTCTAATAAAGGTTATCAAATGATTACAAGATTACTCTAAAAAGTAATTGTTTACAAGTAATTTGAATACCTGTATTGAGTACTGTACACGTTTGGGCACACGGTAGGGTCAAGCGCACCGTGAACTCGGGAGACCTTACCGCTGAGACTTTTTGACCAGTGCAAGAACAGATTCCGCAGACAATGAAATACCGTGTATACAAAGCGTTTGCAGAACCGTGTTTGTGGTAACGTGCGGTTCAAGAAGACAAATGCGGAAAATCTTCTTGATAAAAGTGTATGAATAGGAAATGTTACAAAAAATATTCAGTTCTATGCGTTTTTAATGAAGCCTGCCTCTCGTATGCGACTGTATCTTCTTGTTAGTATTAGAAAAGAAAAGAAAAAAAGATTTTGACTACTCTAAGGTTTAGTCAACATCTCCGTTTATTTTACACTTTCTCGTTGGCCGTTCTCTGCCTTTTGAACGACTTGGCGCAAGAGCCCCACTTTTAACGTTGTGGGCCCAGACATGCGGATATGCTGCGAATGAAGAGCTCGTATTGCACTGCTGGGGGGTTTGTAGAGATCCAAAATCACTCCACGCATGCGACTTTAGCATGGAAAATGCTAGATCGCACATGCCTGCGCAAAAATATGTTTTACCGCAAAGGCCTTCAGGCTGCTGGTAAGCACGTGAAAAATAAATATACATTGAACACAAAATCGTTCCAAATGCCAGCGGAATGAACGTTCCAACCAGCCAGCGGAATAAACCTATTAACAAAATACCCAAGCACCAAGGTGAACTTCGTTAACTCCAGTACACGCTGCACGCGCTCGAATTATCTGTACAAAAGATTCAAAGTAAATGACCAAAAATAAGGCGTTGACGAACAGACGTTCAAAAAATCATTTGCTTTAGATTTCTGCTTTGGAACAGTTCCTACTGCAGGTGCCAGCACGTGACGCAGCGCGTGTAAATAGATTCGGAGTATGCTGCTTGGGTCATTTAGCAAGACGCCTATTCTCCATTTAACTGCTCAAGCTCCGATAAGAGCACCCAGCCTCGACCTGACTTGGTGTGGCTTATTGTAAACTCATTGGCGATTGGGGACGCTGTGCGGCCATGAGAGTCGCTGCCTGATTAATGGACTCAACTCATACCTCGGGAAGCGATTAAAACAAAACAAAAAGTCTTACCTCTGTCACACTGATGCTTAGAAACTGTAGATTCCATTTTTATGGGCTATAAATTCACCATAAGTTTGCTAACATTCCCTCTATCCCTCTCACTGGCTCCCCCAGTGAGTGTAGTCAACCGAAACAATTATCCTAGATTAACCTCTCTGTGTTTCTGATTTGTCCTTCTTCCTCCTCAGAAAAGTACCTCTGCTTATTTCGTTTTAAAGCAAGTTGACGCAGACAGATATGGGGATATAAAAAACATCCGTATCCGTTTCCCTGCCAAACTCAGAACTTGTCACGAGATTTCAACGATGATGAGCCCAAATATTAACTCTTGCTCATTTGCATGCCGATACATGGCTTACACGTGACGTCATCACACCATGCTGGTGGTCATTCCTACTTGTTCTTGTTGAGAAAAACAAATTCAGTGGTGCGAAATGTATGCTGCAGAATTCCCGCGCTCAGCAGCAAGGACACCACAATGGCCGCTGATGTGAGATAAATGCAAGCTATTGGCGACTTGAGCGATCGAAAGCGTCGCTGCGGTTGGCCCACCACAATTGGCCGAATGCTGACTACGACGTCAGCAAAGGATGTCTCATCGACGGAAATAAGAGGAATGTAAGAACTTCAATTTTGACGGTGTTGGCAGTGTTGCTTTGAGAGCGCTATGATTTCAGGCTTCCACCATGCTCATTACAAACACCATCGAACTTGTTGTTCACAAGGTAATGACGTCACGAAAGGTAACCGAACGAGGGCGCCACCGAAACATCTCGCATGTACTGGAAACTCCAACTAAATGGACGGCACCTGGCGGCTAGAAGATGAAGCTGCGTCGAGAGCTTCGCTCACCAGCCTTCTCGAGCGAATCAAACACTCACAGCGTCTAGCTGTCTAAAGACGAAACATTCTGCAGCTTACTGGAACACAGCACGGTGCTAGCCGGCACTTGGTCAGCTTATGGTTCCTCTCACATACCTTGGACTTCTTGGAGCCGAACTTGGAGTAGCTCTTGCGGTAGGTCGGCGCCTCCGTCGTTTTGGCGGTCGCGTACAGCCTCTTGATATGCAGCGGAGCATCCGTCGTGGTCACCCGGATGATGGACGGTTTGGGCACGAAGCCGTCCAGCGAGTACGCCGGGGGCCTGGTGGGCTTGGGCTGCCGCAGCTTGAGCAGGGGCCGGGACGTGGACGAGGGCGTCACGGAGTTGGGTCGGAACCGGCGGGACGCCGGCCGCCGAGGCACGGGCCACGCGACCGCGGGGCTGAAGTCGGACGAGGACAGCTCGAAGATGTCCGCCTGCTTGAGCACAGTGTCCAGCACCGCTTGACGCTTCACCTGTAATCATGGCAACGGAGGTGTTGACGTCTTAAAGCCGCGGACACACTACTTGTACATCATGCAAAAGACGGTCTAAAGACACTGTTGAGGCGTGTTTCCTCCTTGCATGTCAGTCCTGTGAACATTGGTCATGCACAAGACAGTCTGCAGACGTGTTTGAAGCATGTACGAAGCCAACATGCTTCGAAGATGCTTGAGGTGTTTCCGTAGATAATTCTCTGATCATGTCTGCAGCGAACACGGTGTCTTTTGTATGATCTACAATTAGTGTGAATGCGGCTTAAGAGATATAAAATGTGGGGTTCTATTTCAGGATTAAGCTTTACGGACGGCTGTACTGCTTTATGTCGTTCTATGAAGTTACCATCACGTGAGGATTAGCAGGGATTTTTGTGACTTGTAATTTGGGTTACTTGTTCAGACGTGTGTGTTAATATGTTTGACCATTTTTTTTAGGAAAATTAGCAGTGTTGGGAAGTGTTTTAAAGTAAATTGCACTTAAAGTACTACTTCAACTATGTTTAGAGAACGTGCACAGTACGTTCTCTTAGTACGCACTTGTACTATACCTAAAATATTTTGTTTCTGGTTATTTTCGAGGAAAGTAGAACTCACGACTTCAAAGTACACTCCTAAAATTCAGTCTCGTTAAATTTGTATAAAAAAAAATTGTGCTTTATCATTTCAGAAGCCACAAGACTTCATTCAATGTTCGCCGCCATTTCCGAAAACAATGCATACCAGTTAAAGAAAATACCTTATAGCGGAATGAAAGGACATCACGATGGATTTTGTTAAAAATGAACTACTTGTACTTTACTTTGAAAGTACATTGTACTTATATATACTTTGCTTCAAGCACATTGCACCCGGTGTACTTACTAAATTACTTGAAGTACATAACCTCTCATTTACTTTGTACGTTACTTTGAGTACTTTTTAGATGCACTTTGCCCAACAGTGCAAATCAGTGACTTCCAAAATTTCGCCGGAGCCAAGGACTATTGAGGACGATATTTCAGTGGACTTCCTGTTGCGCGGCTACCACTCACCAATTGTTTGACTGGCATTAGATTGTCAACTTCGAAAGTAACCCAAACCTGGAATAGCTTCATAAGGTGGATTAGAGAAGCAGCGAAGAAGGCGCAGGAAGAAATCGGGACTGGGGAATACGGAAAGACGGAAGCGTTTCCTCACAGTTGAGGTTTTGTTGAAATTACTGAAAATGAAGGCTTCATTCACACACACAACATAAATATTACAATCAACGAAAACTAATCGTGTTCCAAAAGAAAAAAAAAATACAATAGCAAAACAGAGGGCTATTTCTGAGCGTTTCATGATACCTTATTTTTAGTGCCTCTGCAATATGTGATACTTCTCTGTGCTTAGATCGAGTGGTCGTAAATTAAATCATTATGTGTGACTATGTGAAGTGTGAATTGTGAAAAAGGTTTTCAATCTCATTTAAGTTCATTGGTAAAGGTTTTTCCCTTGTAGTTTGCATCACTTGGTGATACCTATTGTTAGTTTGTGTTACATAAATACCAAACTACCGACCGTCACGCAACGTATCGCACTTTCCACTGTTAGTGCTACCTTATAGCTTGGAGAGAGAAAAAAAAAAGTCATGGTTTAGCAAACTGATATGATGCCTTGAAGCAGTTCCTAGCTGTAAGATATTTTGTATTTTGGCCGGCGTGTTGCAAAGGGTATAATCATTTTATTTACATGTAACATTAAAAATAAAAATGATTATTTCACTTATATTACGCAAATGCCATTATTTTGGTCAAAAGATTACTCAGGGAACCCTTAAAACACCGGGACATTTTAGTCCTGGCCCCTGAGTAAAAGATGTGTCTCAAGCCGGATTTACACGGTGCGATTTTGCCTGCAATTTCGCAGCCGCGACGTCAAGCACCGCACCTTCCGCCACGTTTTTTTTTTGTTTTTACCGCACGAGCAACATTGCAATTTCGAAATCGTAACTAAAATAGCATCACGTAAAGAAGGCATAACAAATCTTGCAGTTCTCTTGCGCAAGTGAAAACTGCGGATTTTAGTCACTCTCGGTGGTGAAAATGGGGAGACGTCTAACCTGGAGGTTCTCAAGACGTGGAGGGTCAGTCGGAGGTTCCGTCGTCGTTGTGGTCCTCCTGGGCCGAGACGTCGTGGTTCGCAACCGCGGTCGCATGATGGGGAACTTGTTGCGCCCGTAGGCGGTCCTCCGTGCGTTGAAGAAGTACGACGTCTTCGCACTATCGTTGCCAAACGGCTGGGGCTGCGCAGAAATGAAGACGGCAGCGTGGTTAGAGTTTGAATCATCGGCTATCCAGGAGCAGGCAGCGACTATTCGCAAACATCCCGCAGTGCCAGACAACATTTGAAGAGTACAAAAAGGGGGCACGAAGGGCAACGTCTGAACAACTAAAGGCTGGTTCCGACATTTGCGTTTGAGTACGCTTGAATGCTCTCCTCGGTCGCCATAGCAACCATCTCGTCGTAAATAGTCATAGTAAGGCGTAACGCAGTCGGTCAACTACGTGGAAATTTCCTGTCTTTTTTCTTTGAATCATTCTGTTGCGGGATAATGCGCGAAGATATTTCTGAAAGTGTTCACAGACAAATCACTCATCTCGCGCAAGAAAACAGAAGAGATTGGACACAAAATGAAGAAATATGTTCTCCTTTGCCGTGCGAGAGATTTACACACGCTCCAGATGCAATTCTACGAAGAAAAAAAAATACAATACAGAATATTATATAACCAGAATGAAATTCAATTACGGTGTTGTAACAATGAGCGAGTTAAGGGTTGGCCGTCCATCACCGTACACCCTGAACGGGCACATCGAACCGTTATTTACCCTCATAATGTTAAAGGCAGCGCATGCTGTTATGAAGCGCAAAACGAAATAACCGATAAGAGCAAAACAGAACGGGACTCAACGCGAGACAAATGTCACAAATTAAATTGTAAGGAAAAGAAAGAAGGATACTTGAGTGCATCAAATCAATCACCGGTCCCTAGATTTCAAAGCCCTGCCACTCTTTTTTTCGAAACGAAACTTCACACTATGTATAGTACTTGCTGCAGTAACCTGGCGCATTTCCGTAAAAGTAAAGCCAATATAAAATCCGGCATGAGAGTGCCAAAAAACTGCCAGCCAATCCTTGCTTTCCGCATAAATCAGTACACGGAGTGGAACAACCACGGCGTAATATATAGACTTAAAAAGTACACGATGTTTGCCACCCGAGTACCAGGCAAGCCGCGAGTGCCAATCGATGCGTGTTCCTGTCTTTATATTTACATAAAGTGTTCTTCTCAATTGAAAGCAAAAACTACGGCGAAAAACTCGCATTCATACCAAAGCGCCCTCATACTCCGTCTCAGTACAATTTGGACTTCGACGGTGACGGTGCACTGTCGACTTCTTCGCTTTGCGTTTTTATTGGCTGACCGGGACAGTAGCTTCCGCTGTAAGCTAGCTATAACGTTGACAACACGCAGTGCAGTTGCCTCGCGTGCAAGAACACGTACGCGGTGCTCGATTCCGAGCGGCGTGAACGATCCCGTCCAAACGAGCGGATACACGATTCGTCACACGCACGCGAGGAAGTTGGGAAAATAATTTCCAACAGGCAGCACTATAGTAAAAAAAAAAAAAAAAAAAGACTTCGATCCAAAAAGTCGGAAATCACTGGCACCCTTGGCAGATGAATGCCTTCGGCGAGGTAAACTTGCTGTATGCGTTTCGCGTTCGTGAGACATGACGTGGGAACGTATTGCGCGAACTCGGGTGCATATACGCATATGCATTCCCCACGCCGCAAATGAAAAGTGGTGAGTGGAAAATCACCGGAATCGCGGCAGTGGCGTGTATCCAGTCATCCAGTGCGCGCACGCCGAGGGAACGCCGGGCAAAGACGTGCGTGTGTGTTTGTGTGTGTACAGTTTTCCGTGTGTGTGCTTGGACTGCATGCGTGAACGGCCTTGGCAGATTTGCGCGATCGGATCACTCGGAGGCAGTCGGCTGACCCGTGTTGATTTTCCCAATTACGCCGTCTGGCGGAAGTGGTGGATGGAAAAAAGAACAACACATCTTGCCCTATGACATAAAAGAAACAAAAAATCACAGCGAGGGATTACAGACCCAACAGCAAAGACGGGTTCTGGGAATGAGAACGCTACAAGAAACTGAAACAGAGAGAAAAAAAGTATAAATAAACGAACACCCTACTTGAATAGCGGAGTAGTGGTCAATGTTTACTGAGTTTCTATACAAGTCTATAAATATATGCCGAACGTTATTTCGTCGAATCAGTGAAAAGTCATTGGCGGTCGGAATTTTATGAGCTCCCTAACTATAAAGTCACGGCTTCCCGCAGTGATCAAGCGGCCGTATAGTCTAGTTTACAACTTGCACCAGAAAAAAACCATGTGCCGCCATTGTTCGCCAGATAGAAGAACGAAAACATGGCACTGGGCCGTGCTTAAAAAAAAAAAAAAAGTCAGTTGTTTCGACGGCGCTATTTACTACAGTCACAGGCAGCCCAAGAGGCGCGGAACGTGGTGGGTCCTGCACATCTCATTATTGCACAGCGACCAATGAGAACGCGGCATTAGCCGATAAGCACCCCAAAGAATCAATCACAACGAACCAATCACATAATAAGTCACGCCCTGCGTTTCTTGAGCTATCAGTCTCCAAAGATCTTAAAAAACAGCAACAAAAAAGGCCGACATTTGAAGCCTCGTATAATATATATGAGCGGGATCAATGAAAGCCCGCCCGACCTTCGAAGTGTACTGAAAACCTATGGCGGCAATAAAAACAAAAAATAAAAAAAGGAAAGCTTTTATAAACACCGAGTATAGAAAGCAATACTCCTCGTTAAAAGGGGGCAGGGCGCACACAGCAACCGTTTCGAGAGGTTCTGTACACGCGTATGCATCTGTCAGAAAGAAGAAAGAAAGTCTTTACCGGTTTTTCACGCTAACGTTTTTAGTAGAACGTGATAAATTACTTCGGAAATCTTAATTGCTTTCGGGAACGCTCCAAAATACGCTCTATATCCGTAGCAATGTGTTACAGTGACGCTGATCCCATACACCTGGGAAGCGAGCCGATACAACAGTTTAAGCCGTCTTCGTCATGCTCCGGGCTCTTTCACTTTGCATAACAAGTTGGTCGATGATCTACCATTGACCTTTAGCTTTTCTTTTCTTATTTTCGCGTTCATTTAATTGCACTTTTAGTCGGGGTTGTCTGAGCGTTCGGTCAGTGAAGCATCTAAGTCATTATATATGCGTGACATCTAGATGCACGCATCTTGGGTGACGAGCGGACTTCATTAACAACTTTATAATGTCTGTCACTCAGAACGCTGTAGAAAGCTGAAGCTGTCACTCAACATCTAAAAAAAAAAAAAAATGGGCACGTACTTTGGCCATATACCTGACAAAATCGTTATACGTAGAATTCGTTTTTGGGTCGGAAAATCTTGGGGCAATCGTTTGTGCACTAAAACCCATACCGCCAATTCCGACAAGAACGCCATCGGTTGATGTAATCCAGTAATTGTGACATGGCCACTTATGCATGGTAGCCCATGGGAGTGTGGCGTCACCTTCGAAGGAGCCTTGCTTCGTCGGTGACGCTATTGGTATGACAACCAAAGGTCGGAATGCATCAAGTCAAGGGAATCCCCAAAATTCGACGGGCGATGTGTCGCCCGTCAAATTTAACGGATATCGCTATAACGTATTTTATATTGAAAAAAAAAAAAAAACACAATAAAAAATCCCATCAGAGTGCGTATTTTGGAGAGTTTCTCGTGGGTACCTTGCTAGTATTTTTTTTTTTTCTGTTCTAAGTTTGGTAACTTGATAAAGTATTTTTTTTTTTCCTGGATGATCTGACAGAGAAGCACATGCAGGACCTCGAGCGATGAATGATTTCGTAATTTCAACGAAAATTTTCTGAATAATCGGACAGATGCGGATGCGATAAACACGCACACGTATTCATAATAAATAAAACTCCGCTTCCAGTGACAAACCTATTGGTAAGGCTGTGCGGTGGTGTTATATATTCGAGCCAAAGGTCAAATTTGTCGTAGAAAAGTTAATTATTATTTTGTCGATAGATTTGACCCCAATAGCATTCTTGGGCTACGATAACTCGTTTCTGAACCAGTCGCGGTAATGCATGAAACTCTTCTCAGTTAGTGATACATCCCTGGCTAAGTTTTCGGTCGTCAACCTATTTATATACTTGCATACTGAAACACTCCGCATATCGCTATGTCTAAGGTACAGGGATCGATGCTTTTCTTTTTTCCTTTGTTCGCGATTACAGCAAACGGATGTTACTTATTTATTTATTTACATACTTATTTATGTATTAATTTGTTTATTTCTTCATCTATTAATTTCATATAACCCTAGGGCTACGAGGAATTTTACGGCATATTCATGATGCACGGCATATCAATTACGAAATTGAAACAAAAAAACGGTTGACACAAACAATAAGCACGTTAGACTAGATGGTGGGACGCATCTTCGAGTCTAACGCGTTTATTGTGTCCTGGAGTGTAACGTGAAGATCAACAACAACAACAACACACAAAAAGAACAGGAAATAAAAAAAAAAAAACAGCATATATTCCCGAGTAAAAGGTTCAGGTTAAAAGACAGCGGGGATCAACATTCTCCGGGGGATTCCTTCTCAATGTCAAAACATAAATTGCGTTCGGCGAGGTCGTCCGTCGGTCGCGGCCACGGAACAAGAAAAACTAAATCAAAATAGAGTTGTTTTTTCTTTCTTCTTTCATTGGCGACTGCGTGAGGTTTCCGCAGACCGTCCACGCGGCCAGCGTCAAATTGCTTCACGCTCGTGTGTCGGTGATAACCGACGCATGCGAACGAGCGGACGAACCGGTTAACCCAGCACCAGAGGCATCATCCTCTTCTTCTCAAGAGAGAGGGAGAGGTCCTTAAGCGGCTACTTAACGGCCGCGCTGCTGCTTCCAAAGGTCGTGTTTACAGAACGAAGGAATCGAAACTTAATACTACTTTTTGTTTCCCATCATAATAGTGTTTGACGATTGCTCGTTTATTTACGCCGAAGTTCGATCGCAGCATTTGTGGATACCTGCGGATTGACTCCTTGCCACCGGTACGCACTCTAAAGTCGCAGACACTCTGCTCGCATACGTCGTTTCTCTGCAGACATGGTGACAAAATTGTCTGCGGACAAGCCTCAAACATCCTCGATGCTTGTTTGTTTAATACGTACGCATGCTTCGAAGACGTCTAAAGACAGTTAATGTTTGACCAACGTGACAGCATTGTTTACAAAAAAAAAAAAAGAAAAAGAAGAAAGAGAGGCCTCAGACAGTGTTTGCGGATGGTCTTCTGCATGATGTATTAAGAATGTGACCACGGCGTAAGGAGATCCGGTGCGCCTACTTTCTCGCGAAGAAACAGCCAATCGCTCCAACCTAAGGAGGGAGTTTGGCGAATGACAAAACAAAAAATAGGTCTCGACAATTAAAAAAAAAAATGCGCTGTGGCACCATAAGCATGGTACAACGTCATTCCCAGTGCCACAGCAAAGACTATCTTTTTAGGTCCAAACGAGTTCTCAGCCTATAGTAATTCGTGGAACTGCCTCCGTAGATGGCAGCAATTGACTCTCCCAATTACGTTTTTTTTTTAGTAGAGTAGACAGGCGCTTCCGATGTCTGGGAGCGTATGGCTCGGCTCTGCAATGTTTGTTGCTTTAAAATACCTACAACTTCGCTGACGTCAGATTGTCTGGTATCTTGAGACTTTCCCGATGAATCCTTCGGATGCCATCACGGCAGAAATTGTTTTTCTACTGGAATGTCGATAAATGGCCTCACCTGCTTTATCAGGCTCACGTATGACGTGCAGTACAGATATGCCCATGTCAGGAGCGAAAACACAGTTGCTATTAGGTCTCCGTTCTCGCGACAATACCAACGAATTAAAGCGCAATGTACTATCGGGGAAGCGTGCCAACCTTGTCAGGGAATAATATTTGGCACATATTCTGATAGTTCTGTAAGTGAACCGGGCGATGGGAGATAGTGATACCATTATGAATGCTCTGGTGTTGCTTGACCGCAGTGGTATTTTCGATGACGGCACACGATATGTGCTTTATGTGCTACACTAAATTGAAGCTGGTCGGCAGCGGCAGTACTTTAAAGGGCCCCTAAAAATAAAAAATAAATGTTTTTTTTAACAGTCTGGTTGAGACACGCGTATCAAAAAATTAATTTTACGCGAAAAAAATATTTTTAGAGCAATATGGACGGCGCGAGATTTATTTTAAATTCTGCGCGCAAAGTCCATGACATCACGAAATGGTCATATACTCTTTCCACCTAAACAAGATGGTCATACACTCTCTCCAACTCAACGTGATGGCCAAGCCGATCCACCTTTCCTCCACGCGCGCCCGAGAGTCCGAGAGAGAAAACAAGTGGAAAGGATGTGACTACCGTCTAAATCGCGCCTCGCGCCGTCAATATTGCTCTTGTTTTTTTTTTTTTTTTGCGTGAAATTAATTTTTTAACACGCGTGTCCCAACACCAACTCATGTTTACAAACAAACCGGAGCGCCCCTAGCGGACGCCACCGGCGCCGCGCATGCGCGATGGGGGTGTGGGCAAGAAGCTCGCCGTCGCCCATAAACAAACCATTGAAATGCGATGTTCTCGGCGTCGGTGTGAGTCCCCCTGCCCTTTTTCGCGATCGAATTGTTGATTCCACGTCTTCCTGGCGATGTCTGACTATTTTGAACGGCGTCAGCGAAATTACCGAGGCTCGTTACACCTCAAAACTTCGCGTGAATAATGTAACATGTGGCGATTCATTCCGCGTGGACGCCGCAGTATGTACGCTAAAGCATGATGAGATTTCGCTCGCAATTTTCAGTCGCGACGCCGCTCGGGCTGCAAAAGCGTGAACCGTAGCTGAGATGGTCGACGTCGATACTGAAAATCGCAAGAAGTCGGTGATGGTCACTAGTAACAATGATCAACTGTATCTACTGTTTACATCGAGCCTGCTTACCAACCTTCAAATTTAATTCTTTTGAGGCCTGCACTTACTTCTTATCACAAGTACCGGGCCAACATTTGGTCTACGGGCCGGCGTTGTCTAAGAGAGCAGACGACAAGCAGAAACGTTTGAAAGAGCAGACGACGGTTCGAACGATTAGGCGGCCGTTAGAACTTGAAGACGCACTGAACGTAGTCCGCAGGAGGTCCGCACAACTTGACGGTTTTCTGGCGTTCATGTTGGAACAAAACAAATAAATCTGATGACCACAAGTATCCGTGAATTCAACCCAAAGTGCTTCCCGCCCAAGCAATCGTTGTCCGACGGCGTCTGCTTTTCCCTTTTCACGGCACATATTCAGATTCTCGGACGAACCGAGCACGTGAAAATTTTCTGACCTTCAAACCTTTCTCGACACTTTTGGTACGGCCCGAGTCGCAGCGTTTTGACGAGAAGGCAGGTTTTTGTCTGGTTCCTTTCAAAACAACGCAGGAATACACGTCTGGCATGGGGACTTCTGCCCAGCAGCCCCAGACCGGAAGTGCGACCGACGCGCCACCACCGCGCCGTGACGTCACAAAGTTGATGTCGTCTATATGATTTTATTTTTCTTTTCATTTTTTTAATGCTTCCCAATTCTGAATCGGTCGATTGGTCTGACAATTATAGCTGTAAAAGTTCCATCGTTCCAGAAAACGTGCGTATCAAGTTGGAGGAGCAGCAAACCGACAGGGAGGCTTTCATTGATAGTTTCTATAGACAGTTTTTGTACAAGTATTGCGGCCAAAACATGCTCAGTCTAAAACGTAAACCTCGGGACATCTGTGAAAAAAATGGCGGCCTCATTTAATTAATTATTATGTCAAAGAAGCAGCTTGCGAGAAACATATATCAAAAACACAAGGTAATACCCTCCCTTCTTAGCAAGAAGGAAGCGTACCCTCGTACACTTTTCTGAAATGCGCGAGAGGCCCCCAATAATCCGTCCCACTGTTTACAAATGCATACAGGCCAGTGTGCAAAAGGCATTGGCATTTGTTCAATTCCGTTTCTCTTTGACGTGTTGTCGCTTCACGTTCGAAACCCGATTACGACTAACTATATACAAGCGTTAGAGTCTGGAGCGTCTCTGGTGCGCACGTCCAACCAGCGCAGTTTTTACAGCTATATGGCGATTGCTGTTTAGTGGGACACTTCGCGGTTTCGCGCCGTCGACCGCGCTTCATATCGACGCCGGCCGTTTTCGGCACTCCACCTAAACATTCCACGGGCCGCTGATGACAAGATAACGGGCAAGCAAGATAACACGCATGGTCAGTAAAACAGTCCCCGCCGGGCAATCTGGTAGCGTACTGGGATAGGTGCACATGTGACCATGAATTAGCACAAACAACAATTCTCTGGATATACGCGGATAAAAGTGCCTTAGAATTTTACCATGATTTTTGTATCAGTAAGAAAGGTTAGAGCAAGTGCGTTAGTGCCCCTTGAATGCACCTGACAGATACAGAGTTTTATTTTCTAAACGAATAGCCAGAAAAATGGTATTAATGCTGCGCGTTTGTTTCAATAAACCTTCATTTGATAGCGCACTTGGTCATGCCCACTTCCTTGTTCCTGTTTATTCGGCGCTTTTCGTTTAGCACGTGTGACTATTTGTACCGAAGTGACGTACGAAAACACGCTCCCCTCTTACGCAGACAGCTGAAATGCTCTCTACTTAATGCACACTCGTTGGGTCCAAAACGCTATGGAATTTTCGTCCGGTGAGTTACTCGGTTTAATAAAAAACGCCTGAGCGGACTCTATGGTGCACCCACACCTTTACTGTTCATTCAGTCCATCTTCTCCGAAATGACACCTTAATTAGTGGCTCCGACGTCACATCTCAGCTGTCGCTGTGTTTCACCTTACGGGTTGCGTAAGTGTTCACAATTTTTCAAACGGCGTTGGGAGCGAAATAATTTGGAAGATAAAGCGTGTGGAAAATTGGCCTAACGATGGTCACCTATTCACCTTTTTCAAAAGGGCACAGCCATCTTGAATTTCGTATCTTTTGGTACGCGTTAAAAACATCGTTTTGATGTCTCAACGCCGCTGGAAGGTGTTCCCGAAAAATGCTTGATTTTCACACATTCTTGTTTTGCCTTACCTATATTTTCTCGCATACTCCAGGTTGAACTTTTGTTTTTTCGACCCTCATATCAGACACGAAACGTACGTGACTGAGGACGAAAGGAAACGAAAAACGCCTGTACCTCCGCAGTCCAGAACGTTCCAGTTCATATCTTTGGAGAGCGAGCAAAGCATCAACCATTTTCGCTTAAAAAGTTGCTTATCAGACATTCTTTTTAGGAAGGGTTCTTAAGTTTCCGCTAATTTACGTACAAGCGGTTCGAGTGTGGGCACTCGTGCAGTGCTTTTGCTATTCCGAAAATTGGTAACTGCGCGCGTCTATGCAACGCTCGTTTCATGCGTTGTAAATCACTCGGGACCTTGGCTGAAGAATTCGAACCAAGGGCACCACAAAGCCTAATGTTCAAAATTCCAGTGTTCCACCCCTAATCACACTTCTGTGCGGAAATATTGTCTTGGTATCCTTGTCACTGAAGGTTTTATTCATTGATTTCAAACGAGCTTTGCACGTAAATGTACGCAATTCTCCAGCTCAAAGGCTTCTTTCCTTGCTAAGAGAAGTACAGCATCCAGCAATATGCACCCATTCGACGATGCAGCCATTCGACGATGCAGTTTCAGACGGGTATGCAGCATTTGCTTTGGCCAGGTTCATATCGCTTAGGGTGAAAAAATAAATGAATCTTTGTTCTATTCCCCTCCTAAAATAACATTCCTAAGGTCAACGTGTGCTTAGCACCGCCACATAAACTGTAGTGGAAGATAATAGGTCCGTCAAGCATACTACTTATAAAACTATTTATTGTTTTATATTCCTGAAATCTAGTGTAAAAATTTCATAAGGTTTCGTCGATAGAAACCATCTTTAAAAAAAGCAAACATTATGTTTTAGTTTATTGTAGCAAGCTTACTTTTAGAATTGTAATGCACGGATTTAAGGAGGAACTGGTTACGGGTTGCCATTGCAGACATTGATGATCCCCCACGAGGAGGTTTGCCCGTCTCGGAAAGACTCTTTCCAAAACATATTTTGCCTCATAAAGTCTCTGTTACCGTATTCGAATTTCTTTCAAGGTTTGTAATTTTCGCGGTAAAAATTATTTCTGAGCACATTCTGAGAAATATGGGGAGAGAATTATTCATTGGGATCTATAAAGGGTTAAGCAAATGCAAGGACTATTTTGCCTGCCGACGTCACATTTGGGAGGCAGCCTCAGAGATGCGGGCAACAGTCCTACACTAATTACTTTTTTTTTACTTAAAATACCACAATTATGCAGTTTTCAAGAACATGCCTAATATCTGGGTCACAGGTTTGATGAAACCTGAAAGCTCTTATTAGTTAGGACAAAATCGTGGATCTCAATCCTTTCCTTTTCCGCGTACCGCACGGGAAATTATATTAGCCACCACCAACAGAGGCAGTTTTTTCGAGTGCAACAGGGAAGGTATATTTTCACCCCAAACATACCCCGAGACAAAGATAAATAATATAACAGAGAAGGCGACATACGTTTTGTGTCGTCTTGTCCGTTATTTTATTTCTCCATGTCTCAGGGTTCCGATTATAATGTTTCCTGACCAGCTCGCCTGCCGACTTCCGCTCCGTGCAGCCGTCCACGCCGGTTCCTTTCGAGTTAACGAAAATAGCGTTCTCCAAAGACCAAACTTGGAGTCACATGGCAAACCTGCAAGGATTTTTTTCTTTTTTCTTTTTTTGCGCAAACATTTTTTTTTCTTTTTTTAGAAGGACGTGGTGGTGCGCGCAGAGCAGCTGGCTGCGCACAGAGCGCGCAGCCAGCGTGACCCGAAGACTTGGCTCCGGGCACCGTCGTAATGGGTCCGCTCTCGACGAGGCAACCGGATCAAGGCTGGCATCGGTAGGCCGCCGGCATCCCGGCCGGGCTCGAGGATTAGCCCCAGCACACGAGTTATAGAAGAAATACCTCTACGGGGTGTTGTCGGTCGCACCCGTTTTGTGACACTGAACCTTTTTTTTTTTTCGTGCGTATGCGTGTGTGTGCCCGTGCACAAGCACGATTGTTTTGTCTCCGACCCGTGGCGGGAGCCGCGTACTCTTTATCTTCCGCAACGCTCGTGATTTTCGGCCGCAGTTTTCTCTCTCATGCCCGTGTCCCACTAGAGCGACATACTGAAACAAAAGACAACGACAAGCCTCAAACCAGAGTCTTTCGCGATCTGAGAGGCTTTATAGAATAAAGGAGGCTATGCTCAAACACGAGCATCATGCACGCGAGGGTATCTTTGGCAGGCTCGCAATCGCTCGTGCTTACTTCGAGAGCACCGAGCGACTAAACGCCTGTCAAAGGTACCATCGCGAGCATGCTGCATGGGTTTGAGGCTCGTCGCTGTCTTTTGTCTCTGTCTGACGCTCTAGTGGGACACGGGCATCACAGATGTGAGAGAGAAAAATGTGTGTGTGTGAAGTGTGTGTGTGCGTGTGTTCACCGCTTTCTTTGAGCAGCCCCAGACATGACTCGATTTGGCGACATGCACACTGCTCACACATCATACAAGAGGTACGATGTTTGCTGCAGACATGGGGACATGATTATGTGCGGATATACCTCAAGCATCTCAGAAGCACGTTGGCTTCATACATGTGTATGATTTAACATGTCTGCAGACAGTGTTTATGTGACCAATGTGCGCGGGACCTTCGTTTAAGGAAGGAACACGCTTCAGCCGGTGTCTGGAGACCGCATTTTTTATGATGTATAGAATAGTAGTGTGGCAGCGGCTTTAAAGTGTCTCGTTCTACTTCTGGTTTCATTTTATGAGCTATATGCTGTCGGCAGGTTGTTAGACACTAGTCTAAGCCTACTCAACGGCTTATTCATATCCCCTCGCATGAAGCAGTGGTTCAGGTTTTGCAACTTTCTCGAGTTAAAATCGAGCTTCTGAAAGGAAAAAAAATGGTCACATTCAATAACGTGTTGCGAGTGTACACATCGGATATTTTAGCTTCCGTATCGCCCGTGATTTTTAGCCGTATTTGTCTCTCCCCTAGATCCTTTTGTGTCGGTTCACTTTTCTCCAGGAGCGGCTCTAGACATAAGTTAAACGCGACTTTGCGAATGCCTGTCTTAGTAGTTGTATTCGACTTCCTCGGGTCTTCTGGGTGTACCATGTGCTACGTGGGAAGACTGCCAATTTTGGTGCCCGATATCACAGGTTGTGCAATTCGAGAATTCTCTCACACCTTCGAGTTGAATTTTCACTTTATTTGCTGTAGAAAGTCAGTCTTCATTTGAAAGTGGCGTCTGATACCTCCGTTGTGAACGGTCAATTTGTCCTGTGAAGGTGCACGACTAACCTGGGGACGTGCACACCGATACGATACTCATGCGAAACCCAGGAATGATCCCTGGATTTTGCAGTGCGAGGCATTTTAATGAAATACATTTTTTGTTCTTCGGGACAGGTAACTCTCAAAGTCTTTACATTTATTAAAATCAACAACGTAAAAAAAAAAAAAAAAAATTTACGTTTGGTGAAAAACTACTTTTTCCTTGCATGTATTGCTGTGTCAATGTGACAGGTTTATTACTCTGATGTCTGCCATTTTTATTGCTTTTTTTATACGTAGAATTCTGTGCTTTCAGATAAATCCAACAAAATAATAGCAAAAAAAAATACACACACAACGGTAGATATCTGTCAATTCGGATTTATACGAAAAAACTCCAAATTTGAATATAACGATGAGAAAAAAACAGAACAAAACAAAAACATACGGTATTTTACAAACAAGTTCGGGTCAGTGGTCCCGAGGAGAGGTCTCTTCAGTATCCTTTCAAATCTTGGACTATTGACAAAAGCGTGTTCATCGTTTATCTCGTCAAGTTTTGTTCGGGACAAAGGGTCCTCGTAATTTTGGAGAACGACAAAAACCACTGTTTTAGTTTTCAGTTTAAACTTATAAAGAGAAGGGGGTGTTGTGTTTTTATAACGGTGAAACCTATGATCACGAGAGGGATCTAAAGATTCTTTGTCACCACACCACTCACTCCGCCGCGGGGTGAAGCGGTAGAATTGGCGGGGGGGGGGGGGGGGGGGGGGACGAGTTTTCTAAATACTATGTCAAATATATCCAATGGTTTTAAAGTATTGACAATTATTAAATCAACATTTGTTTGCAAGTTTTGTTATTGAACAGTTAGTATTACCAACAGCAAGGTGGCGAATGTTCAATCCAGCTGAAGAAATATCATTTCATGCAGGCGAGTTCTTGTGAATGTGGGGAAGGTTTGTGTCCGGATACTCTTTGTTTTCGTAATAAATTGATAAAAATTAAACTCACAGCAAAATTTAACGAATCGTGTACATGAAACAAATCGACGACGAAATCAGTTGCCGCCTACCGGAAATCGAAACTGCGAGAGCGCGGTTGGCTTTGGCTGCCGCCGCCACCGTTTGTCGATGTTTTGTGAAGCATCACCGACACGGGCACATCGACAGTCGGTGCACGGAGCGTCCGTACAATACCGCCTAGATGACAAGGCCGGCACCGATTCCCCTTCTGACGTCTTCCCTAGTGGATCTACGCAGCGCCCCCTAGCTTGTGTCAGCGTGGACGCCAGCGTGTCTCGCAGTGTCACACAACAAGCGCGACGTTAGCATGCGACGACGTCAACACGCGGACTCGCCTGCCGCTTGGCGGCGGCTCTCGAGCGAGCTTCGACGTGTTTATTGCTTGTGGGAACGGTCGGGAATCCACAAGCGATGACGTAATTCGCGGGCCTTGTCTTTCCGGGTTGTGTTGGTCTGTGCACCCACTCGAAGAGGAATGAAGCTATCTATCGAGTTCCCCAAAAACCAAGATCGCGCTGAAAGGCTCGCGCCCGGAATACCTGCCGTCGACGACAACGTCCTCGTCTCGCTTTTTCCGCCGCTGTTTCCGAATTTACGCGGTTATCTGCTCCTTGTTCGGAGGGGTTTCCGATTGCCGTCGGACGCTTTGCTCGGCTTTAGAAAGCTATACCGGAATGTGGGTGGGGAATCTGGGGCTGAAATTACCTATGAGTCGCCTTTTATAAGTGTCTGCTATTTATGTGCATTTACACTGGTGTTCGAATTGTAACCGCGAAGCGGATTTATATTTGAGGGCGCTGTTTAGAAAGCACGCTTAGTAGGAGCTCGCATTATTAGGCTGCCAAGGTCGGAAATCTTGACAGTGTGGAATGCACGTCGCAAAAGAACTGTGGATGCTCGACGTCAGCACGCGCTCAGCATTCGCGCACACAGCTATGGCCGCAGATCAGCCGCGTTCGCAACTGCTTTGCAAATGCGGTTCAACTACCAGTGTTATTGTGGCGTTAACACGGGCACTGGTATTATTTAGAGTTCGCTCGTTTATTTGGTAACGCGGCACACCGCACATTACACACTGCAGCGCTTAGGAAGCAGATCTTTTGTGATGCTTCAGGTTTAGGTACCCATGAGTCTCCTGTGTGACGAAGGGAATACGCGTGAAGGTAAGTAGTAATATAGCTCTTAATATGCCTTTGCGCGAGCACTCATTTGAGGAACACGGAAGGAAAGCTGTTATCTCTTCATCTTTTCTTTCATGTCTGCATTTTTTTTTGCTACTTTCGCGCTCTTTGATTTTTGTAAAAGTCTACCGATCTTTCTGAAATGCATACTGGTTGTTTGGAATAATGTTATGTTTAACACGGGAATTCGCCAAAACGTTTGTAAATAACGCGTTCGACTTTTTTTTAGAAAACCGTAAGTACCAATATTGGTTTATATAGTTGCTCATGTTAATCTTAGAACCGCCTTTATGAATTACACATACTTTTGCTATTTTCAATTTTTCTAGAAAGATACCAGTGCTTAAAATAGTGTTACAAACATGGGCAAGGGGTGTACAGATTAAAGTGGAAACATTTTATTGGCTTAGAACACAACCCATCTTCACCACAGGCGGCACTGTTCCCAAAGGATTTAATAATCGTGTTTACTTTTATTTCACTAGAGGGCGCTAGAAAAATTGAGTTATTCAAAGGTAATGTAACATAAGATTCACACCTAGGCGTACTCGTGGTAGGTAACATTGAAGAACCCTTTACTAAAAAATGAAAGTTAAATTTGTTTGCCATAGTTTTGCCGGAGTAGGTCACCGGCTCGATTGTAAGTTGTTTTTGGGCAACAGCACGGGGTTTAAGGGTAAGTTCAATTACAGCCTGCCAGACTTTTCTTGGATTATCATATATCAAACTAAACTTATTTTTGTAGTAGTGAGCTTTCGCTTTTGTAATAACGGCGCGCTCAGCCAGCGCGCGCTTTAGCTGCTTCCTCGCGCCGCACGCGCCCAGCGAGCAAAGATAGCGGTGATGGCTTTCAACGCACTAACCGCTCATTCACACTGGAAGCGGATCCACGTTCGCAAATTACACGCGCACTCGATGTCATCCTCGAGTGCGCGTGCAATAGACCGATCTCACCAGCTATACTTGGTCTCACCTTAGCATGGACTAACCACAAATGCTGTGCTATACTTTGTCTCACCTTAGTATGGACTATTGTTAGCCGCGCGTGCTAAAAGCGCGAGCTATAGTTGCTTCCAATGTAGCCTCGGCGGCTGCACGAGCGCCCGCGCAGCGTGTGCTTCGGACAAGGCAGTCAAGGCTAGCCGCTCGCACTATACTTCGTCTCACCCTAGCATGGACTAACCGCGAAGGCTGTGCTAGCGCGAGCGGCCAGCCTTGACTGCCTTGACTAGAGCACTTGCTGCACGAGCGCTCGTGCAGCCGCCGCGGCTTCATTCAAAGCAACTAGCTCGCGCTTTTAGCACGCGCGGCTAACAATAGTCCATACTAAGGTGAGACAAAGTATAGTTTGACTACGCCACCGCTTCCGCAATGCATCGAGGGAACTTTAGTCTTTCTGCACGTGCGAAAACCTCGCTGGAGCACTGCACGTGTTGAGAACGAGACCGCACGGGCCCTCTCATGCACGGCTGTCTGCCTCCTGTGAACTAAAGTTATGGCGGCGTCACGCATGCGCCGAACGCTTAGTGAGATCGGTCTATTGTACTGGATCTTTATACAACCGCGAACGCGGATCCGCTTCCAGTGTGAATGAGCGGTAAGAGGCGCAATGCCGAAGCTTGGGGAGCGCAGAGCGAAGGGTGTAAGCACATCAGAGTAGGCCACGCACCCTCGCCCTAGGCTCACTTCCAGGCGGCGCAACCCGTACCGCGAGCCACGCGCTCCTCTGTTCGCATTTCGTTTTTCCCCGATATTACATAAAATCCGAGGTTTTTTAGCCCACTCGGCCATCGATCTCGAAGTAAAACTCCACCTGCAGAGTATAAAGCTGCACAGGGCTCCAGCGGTACTGAAGTCATGGGGATGGTTAAACGTTTATTGAACGATGGAATTCTGGGTGGCGACTATTTAGTATGGCCCAGCGGTGACGGTGTTAGTGAGATATGATTGATAAAGTGTTATAAAATGTGACTGCGGCCCGTAAGGCTGGTTCACACAGCCCCGACTTCTTACGTTAGGTTACGTAAGCTTACGTACAAGCCACAGGGATGTCTGTGCTTCAAATTAAGCGTGGCTACCAATTCGAGTAGGTATACCTGCAGCACGCGACATTCGAGTCACGAATGTTTCGGTGACTTAGACGTAACGTAAGAAAACGGTGCTGCGTGAAAAGTTGAATCGAGCTCAACTCCTTAAGTTACGTTACGACGAGTTGCCACGGAAACTCACCGTCCTAGCTCGTCGTCACCGAAACGTTCGTGTTTAGAATGTCGCGTGCCAAGCTATCTCCTTGAATTGGTAGCCACGCTTAATACGAAGCACAGATTTCCCGGTGACTTGGACATAAGCCTTTGTATCGTAACGTAGCGAAACGTAAGAAAACGGGTGTGTGTGGGTATTAGCGGCCAGATGTTTTGGTGGCGCCCTCCTATGGTTCCCCCTTGTGACGTCACTACCTTGCAAACAACAAGTTCGATGGTGTTTGTTATTAGCATGGTAAAAGCTTGAAATCATTGCGCTCTCAAAGGAACACTGCCAACACCGTCAAACTTAAAGTTCTTTCATTCGTCTTATTTCCGTCGATGATAAATCCCCTTTCCGACGTCATAGTCAGCGTTCGGCCAATCGTGGAAGGCCGACCACAGCGACGCTTTCGGTTGCGCACGGGGCTAATTCACATGAGGGAGAAATCCCTGGGAGACTAATAAAGTTTCCTAGACTAATAAAGTTTCCTCCTCCTCCTCGGATTTCTCCACGGCGCGCGCGCATCACGAGACAAAAACGCGAGACTTTTGCACGTCGCAAAGCCTGACGTTTTCGTCGAGGGATGCGCGTGCCGTGGAGAAATCCCCGGGATATCTCCCTCGAGTGAATAACCCGGGGACCACGCACGCTGGAGGTGCTGGCATCACCTTCTGGCTGGCTGGCACATGGGTGCACGCTTGGAGACTTTGGAAAAGCTTTCTTTGAGCAAGTGCTTCCGCAAAGAACGCATCGTGCACGGCTAGGCACTTTCACCTGTACCTTCGACAGCACACAGCTTGTGAGATGGATCTATGCTCGGTATCAAAAGTTGTTTGTAGTGATGTCCAACGCACATGCGCAAGCGTTTAATATTTTAAGATTACCTCGCTTCGGTCTTGTGCAACTTTCAAAAGCGCTTCAAAAGTCACTGTTGAAACCGAATACCTTTCCCGTCTAGGACAGCTGTCTGACAGCTTTCCAAAAACAGCAAGGAAATCACAAACTTGAGAAACGAGATTAATAATCGCAGGACATACCGACGATTTTAGGGAAAAGAAGAGGGCACTGGCAACGAAATCTATCAATGAGTACATAGTTTTCTATATAACACCGTATATACGCCACGTTGGACTACTAAAATAAAATTAACGCTACAAACTTCCAGTTCACTTTTTAAAAGCAACCACAGAAGTTCATTGTTAGAAACAGAAAAGAAAAAAAAAGCTATACATAGTACGTATAAAACAGTCTCGCTTCAGCATCTCGGCAGTCCCACCTGCCGAGACGCTGTTTTCACCAGAGCGATGGCCGCAATGCAGCTGCGATGTCAGTGGATTCGAACGTCATGTTGTGCGCCTCGCCAGCTTCGAGAGAGCCACTTTCCCCGATCCCGTTTCGAGGTTATCTTCGGGGCGACGAGTTAGTTACGTGGCGCTCGACTGAAAAGCGCTCTTCTTTCCGCGTAGCTCGCAGTCGCTGCTTCAGCGTGATAAACGACCCCTGGAGCTGCTGAGCAGTCGCGATGCAAGACGCTTTTGACCCGACGCTTGTAAAAAAAAAAAAAAAAAAGCGGGCATCGAGTAGGGTTGTTTTCCGAGGCGAAGCTCCCGAGCGCGATGGCACGCAGATTACGAGGCTTAGAGGGTATACGGTACACGAAACTATTGGCATCGCATGTCACAGTCAGCAGCGTGGTCCCGTAAGCATGTGCAACGGCATGCAGTTTTCTATGCACCACGTGATGATTTTCTCGTGTTCGCACGACAAACATAATTTGGGAGACTATTTAGGTTTGTGCCCCCACGGCTAATTCCCTAAGGCCACGCTACGTACTGATGGTTGGTTTCCCTTGAAATCAGGCAGTGAGATGCACTAGTGTACCTTTTATATAACTAAACTGAAATCGACTCAATTCAAGCGAAATATAAATCTTCAAATTTTGTATAGGATGCAGCACAGATGCCTCTTTATGGGAATCTATCGGTATAAATCGACTAAGAAACCGTTTAAAGTAAAGTTTAGTATTGTAACAATCGAATTCATGATTATACTGCTTTCAGACATTAAGACATCAAGTAAAAAAAGAAACTTTCTAGACTAATTAGATTTCTTTTTTCGTTTTTTTTTTATATTTACGATGTTATCACCATTAATTTGTATTGCTTTTTTGCGTACATACCATTCATTGTTGTGAAAGCCCCGTTTTGTATATTTGAGCCTTTACATGTGCTATCAGCAACTTTTAGATTTATTTTTTTAAGCATAGCCATCTGTGACTCATTTCAAGCACTGCTGAAACCGCACAAACAGAAGCAGAACCGGCGTACTGCACGATGAAAATATAGCTATGATATAGCCAAACATGCGCCTCAAAATTGCTGACAATATAAATATGTCTTCAAATACCCAAATATGCTATTGAAGACAATTATGTAAACAAACAGTATTATCTCCACAGACGAAGGAAAGAGATAATAAATGAATCAGCTCAAAACCCGCTGAATTACCAATCAAATTTTATTACATTTTGTTTCCTATATTTTAACAAACAAAGCAAACAATAATTACATATCTCAAGTTTTTATTTTCCCAAACAAAATACCTATATATGCAAAAGCAAATGCATTGTTTGAGTTTTTTTGTCGTCATTTTTGAGCCGCCGTTTGCGATATAAAAGGTAAGTATGAAACAAACATATACACACATGTATGTTCAAAGTTAAAGTTCAAGAACTTCCCACGTGGGCATTTTTAAGGACATTTAAAGAAACGTAAATTGGAGCAGGCACTCTGACTGTGCGAGATCAAATCGACAAGATGCGCTATACTTCACCGATTCCGCAATAACCCTCGGTCCGAAGGCTTCTCGCGAATGCCCGCGTGAAAAGGGCATTACCTTAATTTTCTGCATACAGCGGAACGCAATCTTAGCGCGCTCGTCCTTTTACAAATCTCAGCGAAAGGACGCCGTAAAGAATAAACGGGAACAACTGTTGCGGCGCTGCGCGCTCGAGGAGCGAGTGCTAGCTTCGTTTTTCTCGACGCGATGAGCCTATCGAAGCCGACATCGGCGGATCAAAAGCGAGTTGGAGACGACTTGGGAAGTTTCTTCACGTGTCGCCGTAAAACGGCATCTTTGCGCGCTGCGGCATCTCGACCGCCTCGAGGCCAGGTACGTACACCATCTAGAAGACAAGGCGTACGCTTTACGTCACCGTTAGTGGCAGTGTTGAGAAGTACTTCAAGTGCATCGTACTTAAAGTACTACGTTTAGTAAGTGCGAAAAACTCTGAGTGCGTACTCGTACTTTACTTAAAGTTTTTTTTTTTTTTTTTTTTTTTTATGGTACTTTTCGAGGAAAGTAAGACTACCGACTCCAAAATACATTCCCCAAATGTGAAAGAAAAAAGAAAAAAAAAAAAGGCGTATACACGAACTCATCTCTGTTACGTCACGGCGCGGTGGTGGCGCGTCGGTTGCACTTCCGGTCTGGGGCTGTGGGCGGAAGGCCCCATTTCAGACGTGTATTCCTGCGTTGTTTTGAAAGGAACCAGACAAGAACCTGCCTTCTCGTCAAAAGCCGCGACTGGGACTGTACCAAAAGAGTCGAGAAAGGTTTGAAGGCCAGTTTTCATGTGTTCGGTTCGTCCAAGAACGTGGATATGTGCCGTGAAAAGGGAAAACCAGACGCCGTCGGACCACGATTGCTTGGGCGGGAAGCACTTTGGGTTGAATTCACGGATATTTGTGGTCAACACATTTATTTGTTTTGTTCCAACATGAACGCCGGGAAACCGTCAAGTTGTACGGACCAGCACCAGCAGCGGACTACGTTCAGTGCGTCTTCAAGTTCAAGTTCAAACGGCCGCCTGATCGTTCGAACTGTCGTCTGCTCTTTCAAACGTTTCTGCTTGTCGTCTGCTCTTTTAGACGACACCGGCCCGTACGCCAAATGTTCGCCCGGTACTTGCGATAAGAAGTAAGTGTAGGCCTCAAAAGACTTAAGTTTGAAGGTTGGTAAGCAGGCTCGATGTAAACAATAGATACAAGGAGATGTTGATCATTGTTACAAGTGGCCATCACCGACTTGTTATGCCTGATTCACTTGGTCCGATTCTGCTTGCGATTTTCAGTACCGACGTCGACCATCTCAGCTACGGTTCAGGCTTTTGCAGCCCAGCAACGTCGCGACTGAAAATTGCGAGCGAAATCTCATCATGCAAATCAGGCTTTAGCGTACATTCTGCGGCGTACACGCGGAATGAATCGCCGCATGTCACGTTATTCACGCGATGTTTTGCGGTGTAACGAGCCCCGGTAATTTCGCTGACGCCGCTCAAGTAGTCAGACATTGCCAGGACGACGTAGAATCAACAATTCGAACGCGAAAAAGGGCAGGGGGACTCACAGAGACGCCGACAACATCGCATTTCAATGGTTTGTTTATGGGCGACGGCGAGCTTCTTGCCCACACCCCCATCGCGCATGCGCGGCGCCGGTGGTGTCCGCTAGGGGCGCTCCGGTTTGTTTGTAAACATGAGTTGGTGTATATGTGAAAACGCGTTGTCGTATTTCGAGACGTAATCTGGTCATTCCTCTGAGTGAAGTAATGGTCGCTATAATACCCAATTCACACGGCAGCGTAAAGGTACCTTTGGCTTAGGTCCCTTAGCTGAAGGTACCTGTAGTAAAAGGCGTTCTTGATCACACGATAAATAAACGGAGCACTTTAAGTTGATGTCGATTGCATTCCTGCTAAACCGCGAGAGGAACACGTGATAGACAAGTATCCTCGAAATACGTTTGACTCGCAGTTTTTGATTATTGTGCGTGAAATATTCCATATAAAACCTAAATATTATTTGCGCTTGCTTTTGCGGTATTTTATTTTATTTTTTATCTAATTCTAAGGGCGCACCTAAATGAGTCTTGCTTTAAAACGTCGGACCGGCCGTCTGGCCACACTGGCCCTAAATCATCTGCGTTTACGAGTTTCCATTGCGAGGTGGGAGACCTTTTTCTGTTTAGCAGCTCCATTTTTCAGCAAATTTCTCACTGAAGTAGCTAAATAGTGCCCGGCAGAACGGGAACACGAACCTCGTCAGTCTTACGGTTACGCCAGTCACGCCGTCGCAAGGGATGAACGACGACGAGAATAAAAGGTCCTAGGCAGGAGAGTCGGACGACTCGTCTACAACCTCGGAAAAGAGCTCGCAGTGGTCAATCGCGTTTGCGTTCGTAGCAGACATTATTTTTCACGTGCCGCCACTGCTGCCTGCTAGCTGGAGTATTCGTTCCTCGTTACAGTACTATTCTTTCACATTTGTGTTCACAATCATTTCATAATTTGTTACTTACATCTATTCAATTTGTTATAATGCATTAAACGAGATGTATTTATTTATCTGCGATTTTGTTTTGAGTCCTTGGGTTCGAGGCTACTCCCTGTAGCTGTAAAGGGAGCTTGGCGAACTCCGTTTAACACAGGACCTCCCTTAGCAAAAGGGGCCTTTATGCGCCGTGTGATTACGATCTCCAGCTACCTTTACTAGAGGTACCTGTGCCAAAGGTACCTTTACGCTGCCGTGTGAATTGGGTATAAGACCAATACAAATAAGTGCCTTATAAGTTGATTGTGCTAAATAGTTTGTCAACGAGAGTACAAAAAAAAAAAAACTGGCAGCGACGGTTTTTTTTTTTTTAAGTCTTTTAACGCATGAAATGCATTATAGAGAATTGGTGAAATACTTGGTGTGTCACGCGATGTATATTTTCCCACTAAATTTAGGGAATAAACTGAAATGTTTTATAAGTCACATGACGTCGATTTCCTTCGCTAAATTTAGCGGGGAAACTGGGTTGGTGTCTAGGTCACAGGACGTTATTTTCCTGTTAAATTGAACGGATAACTGAATTGGTGTATAGGTCACGTGGCGTCCATTCCCAGCTAAACTTAGCGGGGAAACTGAATTGATGTTTTGGCCACAAGACATAAATTTTCCGCTATATTTAGGGGAACTTTGACATATATAGGTCACGTGCCGTCAATTTCCCCAACATGTATAGGGCACGTGACGTCAGGTGACGTCATGTAACGGCACTTTCTCCGCTAAATTTAGCGGAAAATGCACAGACGGACGGACGGACAGACAAAATTTTGGGATTTGGGGGGGGGGGGGGCGGATAACGTTAAAAAGCGCTTTAAAAAAACTACTCTGTGGCAACTTGACTTCATCTAATATTTGCCGCCATTTCTTATTTATAGTATTTTACTTCAAACTACACTGTGCCCGGTTTACTTACTACTTTACTTGAGAGGTACACAACCTTTCATTGACTTTGTACCAAATATTTTTTCGATGTACTTTACCTAACACTGGTATAGCGGATCCCCTGACAAGCCCCAAGCGACAAACGCGCTGAAGTTATGAGACGCTAAAAGACGCGCTGTCGACTACGCCGTCGCAAGGTAAAGAGGAGCCGCTGCGTGGGTCCTCTAGTGATGACGTCAGAGGAGGGAAAGACGCAGGCCTTTGTCTTCTAGGTGGCACTGCTTCATGGACGCTCCTTCTTCTCGAATCGCACGAGAAGGGAGGCAGCGGGCGTTTTCTGCGCAGGGGGGCGACTTGAGGTCAATAGCAGCGACGGAGGAATCTGCGCTAGTTCCGAAGACCGAGCTCGTTCGTCACGACGACGCCGGGACACCGACTCGGCTGGCGCTGTTTCGACACGTATACTCTCGCGTTCCACACTTAAGCCTAGCCCGCGGCCGTCGACGACGATACTATCCCCAATTATTAATGGGTGGCGCCATGGAAAGAAAAACACACACACACACACACACACACACACACACACACACACACACACACACACACACACACACACACACACACACACACACACACACACACACGCGCGCGAAAAAAAAGGAAGATAACGGTGATACTTTGTTGTACTAGCTTACTGGAAATCGGGTGGATACACGCCGCGGTAGCGGTGGGGAAATGACACTGCAATAGCAATAAAAATGGAGGCGGTAGATTCCGATTTACGGCCATTAGTCACTCCGTGCGACGGGTGGAGTTGAGCAAGAGTGTCAATCGAATACGCGCGTCCATCGGGGTGTGAGCCTTTTTGTCTGTTGCGCGCCAGTCAGAAGTCGACGTCTCGTGCCTTAATTGCGGTCAAGTCACGCTCTATTAGGGTTAAGAAAACGAGCGAGCAGTGGAGAAAAAGAAAACAGAGGCGTACTTAGATTAGGGGTAATTGGAATATTCGCCCGAGCTTGCAGCGGTCGCGCGACACAATGCACTGCATTCGACGATCGGGCAGAGTCTTTGAACCCGCGCCGGAAAACATGTGGCTTAACAAATAATCCAGTGCACCAAGTACGTTTACAGCGGAGCCTGCAGGTCCCGTCCTTGGACGCCTTCGGCCCTTCAAATCAGCGATTCGCTTCCACCGGCGCGCGGCGGTGTGCCCTAAGCTCGGCTCAACAACAACGGGCGAAGGACGGCGGACGAGATAGTTGATCAACTTTATATCTCAAACCGATTCGCCCAGTTCGCGAAGGGGCTCGCTTGCGCCTACATGCCTGCACGAGCTCTCTCTTTTCTTTTTTTTTTTCTTCTATTTCTTTCCAGGCCTAGCGGCGTTAGTTCGTATACCTAGGAAGTTTAAAAGAGAAATAATATCGATTAAACCAAAACGAAATCAGGCCAGTCGCAGTCAACGCCGAGAGCACACAGACGACGCTTCGCTCCGGGGCAAAATTGGTTTCGGAGATCGGGCTGATTTGAGTTTGGAAACTTTTTGCGAAGGAGCGCTTTCTCCCGCCTATAAAGGAAGTCAGAGGTGTCTTTAAGCGTGCTACAAGTACGACTGAAAGAAGAAAAAAAAAAAAACAAGCAACGTAAGGGTTTCTGAATGTGTACAAGTAAAATAAAAGTACGAGCTCAATGGGAACTCATGATCACATACTCTAGAGAATAATAATAATAAAGAAAAGAACACGGAGGTCGAAGGCAGACAACCGACACTATTGTGGCTGTCGGTCTTCGTCATCCGTATTTCCCATTCTTTCGAATTGATGCATGCAAACAGTCGGGACTTAATGATCCGATCGGCACTCACTTCCCGTTCGTGCCCGAGCGACACGCTTGTTTACGGCGAAGCCAAATGACCGTCATACGAAAGTTTGTTTCTCTGTTTATCTTTATGGGCAGCTAAAAAAATTCAAATTACGATCGCAGTGCAGCGTTTCAAGATTGCAACGCTGCACCCTTGAGCATTGTTTTCGATTGAAATGCAGTGCAACAAAGGAGTAACGCAGAAAGCGAGCGAATGAGCTTCTGCGCGTCTTGTCAATTGTTGAGAGAGCGGCACGAAATATACACCGCATCGGTCATGAACGTCAACGATAGGCGCCCGAAGAAGTGACCACCAAAGCCTGCCATTGTACACTTTCGAAATTGCTGCACCCTCTCGACAATGAAAGGAGCACGCGTTCAGAAACGAACGCATAACATAGTTGTTACGTCTTTATGGAATGATTCGTCAGGCAGCAATCGATGAGATTTTTTTTATTATGTTATTGCACCGTTCTAGTAGACTGACCTTGTCCCTGGAGAAAGATAGCGAAACAAAGAGGATAAGAGACGGTGATGATGCATTGGACGTCACAATTCTAGATTTCACGTAACATTTTTTTTTTTCTTAGGCATTTTGGTTTTGAGTAAGTGTACGGTTTGGTAATCCAGCCCTTGAGTTTGCTTTCGTTGGCGAATAACAACCTCCCCTCCTTCAGAAAGACGCCATATAGTGGCACTCATCAGTTGGGTGAAAAGAACGCGTATGAGTGTCAGCTTCTTCCTTAAATATTTGTGTTTTGGAGATGTTGGCACTCTCTGTGCAGGGGCGGCAACTCCATTGCAGTTAATTAAGCATAAACCTATACATCTAGAGAAACTACAGAAGTTGTACACTAGCACACTCTAAGATCACCAGAGCGTGTACATTCCTGCAAATCAATCGGCAAATTCGATAATCTACGGAGTCACAGTGTGGCACTACAACATAAAGTTTCACGCATGAGGCTCAGTGACACAACGCAGACGTTTTTTTTTTTTTTCAGCTCGAAACATATTATCATCCTTGTCCTTCACTCAGCTCACACCGTTGATTGCAGCGATTGTACAGGAAAGTACAAACTCCGGGTCTCTTTCTTTGTAACTGCCTCGGATGGATACACCAACACGAATCTACTACTCTCCAGACCTCTGGTCAAACGCAAAATCAAAAAAAGGAAGTAAAGTTGGTGCGCGTCAAACCAAGAAACAAAAAAATAAAAAAAAACGTAAAAAAAAAAACGTCAGCCACAGAAACGTAAATAACCGGATTGCAGCGGTGAAGTCGATCACTGCCTGTCATCTGTGGCGTGTAGATCTCGTACGGAAAGCGTTCGATCGCCTCCATCGGACATCTTCAGCGACGCGCCTCTACCGCGGGCGCGTGTTTTGATTCCAAAGATTACGCCCGTCGAACATTAGACCGCAGTCCCTGCCGAGCACCGTGACGTCACGCGTCATAGGCCGATTACGAGGCCTGTTTGGCTGAAGACGACATACAAGCGGTGCTCTTGGGCTTTCATGGATGTGCTTCTGCCATGCAAACGCTCGTTCGGAGGAAGCACTTAACCTCTATGCGTTCAAAAATAAGTTTTTTTTTTCTTTACAACATAGATGTGCTAAAAAGATATTAAGTCCAAGACTTCATGTCAATATCATCGTTATAAAGCTATGACCTCACTATGATTCGTGGTATAAACAGTGTAAATGAAACGACGACGAAACTTGCTGTCAGTCTTCCGCTGCAGCCGGCACATGTACACCCGCCAGCAATATGAATGTGAACACCTTACCTGGTTTCTTGCCTGTTTTACGGCTCCCTAAAGCTATATTAACTCTCAATGTCTCCAATGGTACGTGGCTTGGGGTCTAAACTTTGCGTTCTAGCCCTCTTCTGGAACAGAGCTTGTTCCAAAACTTGCAGGAGCGTCGAAAACAAGAAGACGGCTGTTCACCTTCATATCGCTCACGGGTGTACCATATAGATGTTGCCATACTGGCTTGCATGGATTTCCTAATTTATTTGTTTAGCTACAGTGTCGTTTCTTTTCTCCTTGGGGTCCACACGGGGTGATCAAAACATTCTGAAAGAGAAAGCTTAAAATGAAAAAATGAAAGCCGTTTACAACTCCCTGTAACACCGAATTAGAGCGCAGCTCTTGAGGAGGAAGAGGGGAAGGTACGGAGGGGAGGCTATGCCCCTCCTCCTCTCCTGCTCGCCTCCCATTTGGGGGAAAATTTTCCGCTAAATTTAGCGGGGACATTTTCCCGCTAAATCTAGCGGGAAAAGTTTTTCCGCTAAATTTAGCGGGGAAATTTTTGCCGCTAGATTTAGCGGGGAAATTTTTCCGCTAGATTTAGCGGGGAAATTTTTCCGCTAAATTTAGCGGGGAAATTTACCAATAATGCACCGTGCCTTTACGCCGACGGCGACGGCGACGGCGACGCCGACGCCGCTCAAGCCGGAAACGGGCGCCTAAGAGCTGCGCTCTAAAACAAATCAGGAGTGAATTATAAAGGAGACACGATCCATAACTGTGCTACACATATATCTAAATTACAGTGAACAATCTTAAATTACCCTAATGATGACAAGGTGTAGGTGCGAAAGCAGTAAAGCAGGACGTGAAGATGCACACGTTACCCATTAGCAGAAAAAAAAAATGCAAACAACGCCCTCTTTGCATCGCCCACGATCATCGATGAAATCAGCGCTAACACTAGCCCCTATTTGGCCTATGTCGTGACGTCACGGCGTCCAGTACTGTTTAAGGCCTGTTCACACAGTTGCGTTCGGAGCGACCACTACGCTTACGAACGAATGCAACCGGTTGGAACGACGAGTTACCATAGCAACGAAGCGCCAAACGGTTGTTTCGTTCGTGTTCGTTCGCAACACAAGGAGTTGAGCCGGGCTGAACTTTTTCGTTACGTTCGGGAACGACGGGAGCGACAGACCGATCACAGGTCGAGGAGAGCTCGGTCGCGCGCGTTGCATGCCGGTCGTGCCGGGTTCCTTCTATATGCAAACATGGCGTCGGTGGTGATCGTCGACGAGGACGGCGTGGTGGAAGCTGATCGCTCCGCGTAAAAGCGCTATCCTTGACTGTGAATTTTCGTCGTGTGTCGTTATGATAACCCAGCACGTACTAGAAGCGAAGATCCACCTACTCGTGCGGCGATCTCGTGGCGGCACTCTCAAGACAGCAGAAACGCCCGTGCCGTCGTGTTTGTTTACTTCGACTACAGTGGTGCTTTCTTAGCATTTGTGTCCTCGAACATCGCCCGGATTTCTTTTTTGGCGCATTCCATGTGTGTGCTTAAGTTCAAGGTATTACTGGTGCGTACTGTATAAAGGATCCGAATTTTCGCGCGTATTCATCACCCGGGAAAGGTGATTAGTGTTAGCAATCCTGAACGCTCGCAACGTCTCGCTCGCAACGTCTATCTGATCACGAAATTATATTTTAAGATTACATCGTCTTTTATAATCGTAGAAAAGGCGGGTGGGGAGATTTGTACTGTTGGCAAAGTTGTGTATTAAAGTCGTGATCGTGCAAGACAGCGTACTGCATCTTTTTTCTTTTTTTAATGCACTACCCTGCAAGCGTTTCCTGAAAAATAAAAAAATAAAGTTTGTGGTCATAGAAGGCGGTCTGTCTATTTTCTGTTACGCAAGCGAGATGGCAGCGCGTCCCCAACAGCTGACGGCGGCAGAGAGGCGGTCGCCGTGCTGCCGACGCACTGCGCTTGTTGCAGTGGTCGCAGGAGTGTACGCGAGGCGCAGAGCGGTCGTTCTGGTCAGAACGGACCCAGTCGTGGATAACGGGTTCGTTTCAGATGTTTCAACCAGCCATTACATAGCCACTGTAGGCGCACAGCAGATCTTCGTGACTGTACGCCGTAGCCGAAACCTCTGGCTGCTCCGGTGAGGACGGTGGACCTCGCGTCGGGCAGGAAACCGTCCGCCATGTTTGTATACGCGTAGCTGGGTTGTTTACTATTGGCTAGGAGCAAGAGCTGAAGCTCGTTTCTCATTGGCTGTTGATTCGTTTGGTTGCATGCGGTTCCATGTGTGTGTACACGTCGCGTACAGTTGTCGTTGAAGTCGCAGCGGTTGCATTCGTTCGTAAGCATAGTGGTCGCTCTGAACGCAAATGTGTGAACGGGCCTTTAGGCCGTTTGTTGTAGAGGGGCTTCGCGAGTTGAGCGAACGGCTTTGTCTCGATCGGCGGGCGTTTGGGGCGTGTCACGGTCCGCAAATCGGCTTAACGTATCCGGTGCACCTCAAAACCCGATTCGGCCCTGTCTAGAGCGCGCTGTCTCAGGTGCCGCGGGCACCGCCGGCCGCGGCCCTTCTCAACAATCGCAAAAACAATGGCGCCCGGCTAATTCCCCCACGGCGAGGCAGCTGCTCGAATTGAGAGCGGAAGGGTTGAATGAAAAGACGGAGAGGTTTGTCTACACTCCACACTCTCAGAGGGGCGGAGAGAGAGCGGGCAATGGAATAGAGCCGTCCCGCTATAATGCTCGTGCAGCGGGGAGCGCGGTGAACGCAAATTGGGTGCTTGTTGAGAGTTTTACATCCTGGTGGCATGGACGCTCGCTCGATAATGGGTACAGTTTTCTCGATGATGTGCTCTACCTTGTTTTTGTTTCTTAGCTCAGTGAATAACTATACAAAAAAAGTGCGATGGTAGTGTAAAGCGCACGCTAACCTGCTCGTCCGCAAGTTCTTACGTGCTGACATTAGAAAGCACTGCACAGGCAACAGACAATGTCCCGTTTTGTTATTTGTTTTCTGTCGAATGAATGGCATAAAACGTACACTTGAAAAACTGAGATCGGCATGAACTTTAAATTTGCAATCAACGAAAAATTTCAGAAATATAATAAGAAGAAAATAAAAAGTGAAATTGCTAGCTCGATGAATGGAGTGGCTGAGGTTATATACGCACATATCGTGGTCGGAAGTGTGCGGTGCGTCGTACCGGCTATCCCGTGACGTCCAGGCGTCGCACACCAATTGTTTGGCACGTTATAGCGTCGTCAGAACAGGGAGTGGAGAGGAAGAGGCAGGGCAGAGAAGCGATAGCGGTTGCACCTCATATTAACCCCCTATCGTCCCTTGCCACCTACACGCCGTTATCCCTTCATCTCCCAAACACTATCGATGCCACTGGTGCATAGTGAGAGATATGTGATGTACAGAATTGGGATTAAAGTTCAGAAAGGTTTGTATTTTAGGGGAAGGTAAAGTTAACCGCCCTCTCACGCGCGCACACGCACACGCAAACACACACACAACACACACACACGCACGCGCACGCACGCACACACACACACGAGATGCAATTAAAAATGTAAAAAAATAAGCAAAACATTAGTGCTTTCCACTTGCGGTACGAGAAAAGGTACTATTGTTATATAAATTAACAAAAATAAACTAAATTTTATTAGGGGGACTAAAACAAAACATACGGTCTACTCCACTCCTAGTCGCTTTCCGATGTAAGTTACTTTACCTAGGCAACTCCTACAGTCACGCAGGAAAAACAAGAAGGTATAGTCGGAGTTGCTAAGAAGAGTTTTTCGCCGATATACTTGGCAAAAAGCCCCTCTGTGCATGCGCGGCTCTGCAAAACGATCACTGCCTACCCGAAGGCTGGTGCAAACATTTGCCTCCGATAGAGCTGGAACACCTCCGATCTGCGTACATTTTGTATGTATGTATGTATGTAGTCTTTATTTCAGACGAAAGAGAAGTCTGGGGAGCTGTGATAAAAGAAGACAAGCTTCTCTTCTGACGGGACCCTAGCCCCTAGTTGTTGTTTTTTACAGCACTCAGCAGAAAACAAAACAAACACTGAAATGAATTCTATTACCAACGGGCATATGTACAAAATATAAATTAAGGCAACTCAAAAGCCGGGATACGAACTGCAAATCATGAAAGACTTAAAATATATGTTACAAGGTTATCTTGGATGTCCAAAAGGAACCGTTGTTTTGCACCCTTGGAGCTATGGTAGAGTGTGTTTTTAGTGTGTCTGGAATGAGATATGAAATTTGCTGAAAGTCATAATTTGTACGAACTTTGCTCTTTACGTAATGACAACATCGTAGATTGTAGTTTCCTGGGGTTCTGGAATACGTGTTAAAAATAGTGATTGATTCTGTCTCATCTTGTTAAAAATAATGATTGATACTCCTAGGGTCATAATTTGGTCTACAGTCAATATCTTATACTCCCAAAAAACTGGCATTGAGGGATCATATTTCTGAAGGTTTCCAATAAATCGAACGGCCTTTTTTTTTTTTTTGCAGTATAAGTAACTTGTTTATATTTGTTTTTGTAGTTGTACCCCATACTATCATACAATATTGGAGTTGTAAATAAATAAGTGTATAGCACAGATGTAACTTTCACCACTTTGGTAAGTATCCTCGGAGTTTATTTAATGACCCTATTGCTCTGGATATAGTATACAGATTCACATTTTCTCAACGTGGGGAGTCCAATTGAGGGTTTCTTCAATCAATACACCTAAATATTTGTGTGTTCTAACGCGCTCAATTTTTAATCCTTTGAATCAAATATTTAAGTCGTAGAAAACTGGTTTATTCTTTGATCTAAAAATAATATATTTTGTTTTACAAGAGTTTAGAAGCAAGTGATTATATTTTAACCATCCTTATTTCCCCTTGTGGTTAAAATACCTCTGACAGTGTTGTAATTGGGACCATTTCTCATAGATAGTTCGTAGATTTGATCCTGCAAATTACCCCTTCAGTCTAGTTGTACGCAGATCGGACGTTGTCGTTACAACCTGATAGGTGGCGCCAGTGTGCGTTCTCTCCTGGTGAGTGGTCGTCGCCCAATACGTTGAATCCTCTCATCCCACATCACATCTCCAGCCCCATTCCCACCAGTTAGGATGGTTAAAGTCGAGGAATCTATACGCCTCGCAAGTGGGCTCATTTTCGTCTTCTGCGCATGAGAAAGGAGGTAACGGTGACGTCAGAACGCCGAGCCCTGATTGGCTGATCGCGACCCCCCTATCTGAGCGTCGTCTGCTCCTTTGCAACGTCGTCTGCGTCTTTCTTACCTTTCCTGCGACTTTCGGAAGTGCAGGTTTTTACGAGCGAGCTCGACTTCGCCTTTCAGAGAGGTCAGACGAATGAACTCGAGCGGTACGCTGTTTTTGTCTAACAACTAGCAGACGCGCATCAAGGAGAGAAGTCAAAGGACTCACTGGCGAGGTGTCCCGAGGCGCCGAGGTTTGTTTGCTAAGAACCGAGAGTGAGCGTGTTCGTGTCCGCAAGTTCCCTCCCAAATACTCTTTCCCTCCTTTCGTGTACGGCGAGACTCCTCACTCTTTAACGGCGTCGGCGGGTTGGCGCAGTTAACGTCGTCTGCTTTACGTCTGCTAGTCAAAGCGATGGCTGCTTTACCTTTCCTGCGTCTGTCGGAGATTCACCGCTTTTTCACCGACGAGAGTCACCGCTGCCTCGGAAAACAAGGAGATGACAAGAGGAAGAAATTGAAGGGTTCACAAGGGTCGCGCGGGCATATTCCATTCAGCACGCCAGCCGGTCGTGGGCAGACGGTCTTGGCCAAGGACCGTCGGAGCACCGCTGTGCCTGCTAGGCCTATCTGCCGAGCTCGTACTCGGGGTTGGTGGAATCGTGGCCGTTGGAGCATTTCCCGGGTGTTTGTGGATCCAGCGTTCGTGTTCGTCGTGGTTTATTTCAAGTACTTTTTACTTTTTTTCTTGCTGCTTGTAGTCGGGACGCGTGAGAAGAGCACGTACAAAAATAAACGTCCGTTGGTCGTCGCGACCAGGTAACTGAGCGACGCTGTCGGCCATGCTGAGTTGATCGTCGTAGGATTCCGTCATAACCTGAGCAAAACTTACGAAAATTTCGTTTCATGAATACGAATTTGTTCTCACGTTTTGTCTTACGCACTCTTTCGGCGTAACATGGTTTTGTGAATCTGGCCTCTGCACTTCCCGAAGTCGCAGGAAAGGTAAGACAGACGCAGACGACGTTGCGAGCAGACGACGTTGCAAAGGAGCAGACGACGCTCAGATAGGGGGGTCGCGATCAGCCAATCAGGGCTCGGCGTTCTGACGTCACCGGTACCCCCTGCGCAAGGAGCAGACGAACTTGCCCTCCGCATAGGAAGCTATAGGGTCTCTCAATGAGTAATCCTGGTAAGCTAAGGTCCCTCAGTGTAAAGGAACCTTATGGTAAGACGTTACATGCCGCCATAACGCAATCACACTCAAACACAAAAGTGTGAACCAGCCAGGCTTCTGGAGGCCTCTTTAAGCCAGAGTCGCTACGTTGCACCCTTCTTGACCGCTGTGTGCTGTGTATCTTTTGACCCTCTTGTTGTGGACCTGCCGACCCACGCGAACAGCTGCCGGCCAGCGAGTCTCGAGAACGGAGCATCGAGATGACAGTGACACGTAACGGTTGCGTCATGTTCTCCGCAACATGCGGAGGCGATTGCCCGGTCCAGAGCAGACGCCCTGCTTGATCAGTGAACGCCTGTGACGCCTGGCATCTCATATGCATCACGACCTTCTCTCGCGTCCCGGAGCGTTTCACCTCGTAGATGTCCGGTTTTCTATTGGTTCACAAAGCGTGTCCCCAATAATTCGTTCCAAGCGCATCATTTTTTTTACACGTGCCTTGTTAGGGCGCTTGAGTTTCAATTAGGAAAGTTCCCACAGTGGACCAGCCCAGTCGAGGGGAGAGCTACTTACTATGCTCACGGTCTTGTATACGGGTCATTCAAAATAAATAGTTGATCGCAATTACGATTACCACCATCGCATGACTTTATTAGACTACTCGATGCCTTCATTCATAGAACATGCACCGAATATTAAGTCACATTATTGAATATAATGTGTCTAATCACCACTGTTTTTTTTTTGTTTTTATTTTAAGAAGTGTGAGTCTCAGAGAATGAATTTTTTGTTTATTCGAGGCTTTTTTCGTTGCGTTTCTTCGACTCACTCGACAAGAAAACTATAAACAAATACGATTGTTGTGGCTGCCGCCATGAGGAAGACGGTGACAGCCTTCGCGGCCGTTCTTTTGATCGCGAAATCGGACATAGTGTCGAAAAGCAGAGTAGCCGACTCCCGATCTTCTTATTATCACTCCGCGTTCAATAAGATTGTGACATCAGCCGGTAAGAACACGGAATGACGATTCACAAAGCCAGGAAGCGCCATCATCAGAATCGCCGCCCTTTCAGTGACTAAAGTAAAAATACCACAAAACGCCACAAGCTGAGCTTAATACAAACTCGGACTAAAAAGTGACTTGTCACAGGCTCAAATCTTAATCGCTGCATGCATAATGCTTGTTTGCAAAAAAAAAAAAAAAAAGAAAAAAAAAATCCTCGTTGCCACTTTTGATTGGTGGATACCTGAGCGCTTCCGTTTATCTTTTTATGTTCGTTTTCATCTTCTTTTAATAAATAATCCCGCACCATTCGTCATCAACAGATCACAGTGTACATAAGAAATGAAGCTGTAACGTCCAAAAAATGGAAAACTCCGTATTCTAGGAGTGTATCTAGCAAGCTGCCACGGTCCGCGAACCTGGATCCGACAGCTCAGACAACAATAGACCTCGCTACTACACGCCATGCGGCGAACAATTACGAGGGTGCGCGACAGAAAGCCTGTCATACATTGGCAGGGGCAGGGTTTTCTAATTTACGTCCTCTCGCAGAAAAATGTAGAGGATGTGGAGCTACTACATCGTGCCACTCTCCACACCATCGTAGCACTTTAGCCAGGAACCAGCCGGTATACATGGACAGCCGGGCCCCCAGTCTGAGTCCCCATGGGACAGCCCGGCTACTCAAACGAGACAAACAGTCAACTCCGTCCCGACAACAAGACGCCCTTCAAATTCGTATTGTCAATCGGCACAACACCAACAACTGGAACGGGAACACACGGTCATCTACACAGATGCCAGCTTTAAAGGGGTACTACAACGAAATTTCGGCGCTCATTTTTTGGTCTATTAGCGGCGAGAAGTTTTGGTGGCGCCCTCCTGTGGTTCCCCCTTGTGACGTCATTACCTTGCAAACAACAAGTTCGATGGTGTTTGTTATTAGAATGGTGGAAGCTTGAAATCATTGCGCTCTCAAAGGAACACTGCCAATACCGTCAAAATTAAAGTTCTTTCATTCCTCTTATTTCCGTCGATGATCAATCCCCTTTCCGACGTCATAGTCAGCGTTTGGCCAATCGTTGAAGGCCGACCACAGCGACGCTTTCGGTCGCGCACGGGGCTAATATCTGTTCAAAAGAGCAGTATCACATGGAAGATACCAATATCCTGTTAAAAAAGTCTCGAAAAGGAATCTTAAAACGAATTAAACGATTAGCAAAGAGCACCTGGTGGATGTCGCTAACGCCTCGTTTGTAATGCTCGTCTAGGAACCTTGACAGCTAGTGACGGAGGTTGTCTCGCCTCCGGCCACGACGAGAGAAGGGGGGAAGAAGGAACTCCCCTCTTCCCGAGAATCCCTTTTGTGTGTCGCAGAAGTCGCTATTGTCCCCCTACAAGATTATAGAAGATTAACCCGTCACTCAAAATTCGTACAAAAGCAGCCGCTTCGGTGGCTGGAACGACTAGGCCATCCTCTCGGCGTCAGCCTCGCCGTAGCTTTGCTCGTCTCGAGACGACCTACGTCACGATTGCGTTAGATGTCACGTGCTCTAAGCTGGGCCTTCTCCGAGCGCTTGCCAGAGTGGGCCGTTTAAAACGAAAAATTCCACCACCAGGATCAAAATACAAACGTGCGATTGTCATTTACGGATATTGTGGATCATATTCTACCTATTTTTGAACACGACGGGAATATTTCAAATTTCGTTGAAGTATCCCTTTAACAACGCGGCAAGGGCAGAATGGCCTGGTACTGCCCCATACAACCGGAATTAAATGGCACCCACCCGCCATCTCCTAAACGGGGATGCCCGGCAAGCGGAACTCCTAACGATAATGGGAGCGCTTACCTCAATCCCTGACCCTACAACCACAACGGGACTCCATAAGAACACTCATAGACGCCAACGAAACGCTAGAAGAAATCGAAAACATTAACACGGACGATGCCACTGCTTGGGTTATAAGGAAGCGAGTGCGCGACCTACAAGAACTGGGTCTCGACCTACGTATTCAGTGGACACCAGCACGCATATCGGCTTGACAGGAGGAAACGCGGTGGCACATAATATAGCCACCTCGGCCCGAGGGACGGTATTGACTCAGTAGCCCTTTACCCTCCTCTCAACCCCTCACTCAGCCCCTACACATGGACCACACACCGATCAAAAACGGCATATCGATGGTATCTTTCCTTTATCAGAACCAAGCAACGCCGGGAACGTAAACGATTTCTTGAAACAATAACACCTGCGCCCCAAGTTGATCCACAACTACGACTCTCGGGGATACGGTCCATTCGTCACATGCACACTCGTCACAGGACGATTGGTCACAGGACGATTCGTCACACAGGAACATTCGTCATAGGATGACTCGTCGTGCGGAAAACCGGTCCCTCAATAGTTCGTCCCCCAAAAAATGTATTGTTCAATTTGGTTCGGGCGGACAAAGTGGCTCATCTCATATCTTAGCATGTGCTTGGCTTCTGAAAGGCTAAGAAATTGTAACAAACGTTTTAGCTTCTGGTTTTGTCCCGAACATTGAATGTTGGTTCGGCCTCACAAAGTGGGTCACCTCTTATCTTAGCATGTCTTTCGCTTCTCAAGGTCAGAGAATTTGTAACAGACGTTTTAGCTTCTGGGTCCGTCCCGAACGGTGAATGCGGAGGCCATATAACAGCGACTATTTTTGAACTCGGACTACATTCAAGATAATGGAGGTCATCGCAACAAAGAGAAGTAGAGCCATGATGCTGCACGAAGGGTACTCGTACACATTCAGCAGAAAGAATTCCGATACTTATTGATTTTGTCGAATAGGTGTATGCAAGGCAAAAGTAAAAACTGATTTGGCTGCCAGTCGAATTATTGCTCGTTCTAGCCAGCGGTTAATGGGTTCCCGGACATTTAATCGAACGCCGTTTCGTCGAACGCCGTTTCATCGAAAAAATGGACGTTTCATCGAACGCCGTTTCATCGAACGCCGTTTTATCGTATCGCTGACGGCCGTTTCATCGAATGTCTTTTATATAAAAAGTGTGTAATATGCTCTTTTATGCACGGATCGAGTGCATTTTCGTGTCATTCACCCATTTCATCGTCAGGTTTTTTAATGTCCAAACTTGTAGCTTTTACAATTTATTTTGATGCAAGTAACCCATGAGGATATTTGTACCGATTTTTATGTTTGTTTCGCATATTGTGCTTATCTGTTCACCCCCTCTGTATTACCCGATGGGCCTTGAGGGTATTGTAACAAAAAAATAAAAAGTCGCACTCCCGGTAAGAACGCACTCCAAGTTCCAACTCATGGAGGCCAGATGGCGACTTGCAGGCGCAACAACTTTAGTCATGTGAGCCTCCTAGCCTCTCATGTCTATCTATTGATACTTTTTTACTGCCCGAAGCTTGCAGTAGCTAAAGCTGAGGTGCTATTTATGAAACTACAACGAAACATTGTTTTTTTAGTTCTAAAACTCAATGAAGTCAAAAGTAAGTACGCCACTTCAAATTGTATTTGAAAACTTTCGGGGATTCATGTGTTCGTGCGACAGCCATTCACCATTTCAAATGATGAGCAATTGCTCTCAAAAAGTCCCCGACAGCCATGCTCCGTCGGTTCTCATAAAAAAGGCGGACCTTTTCATTTCTTGCCGCTATGGCCTTCTTCTGGCGAGGAGGCTCTTGGGAACTCAGCATCGCCCCCAGCTTGTCTTCCGTCAGTTGATGTTCCGCGGCGATGCAAGTCAAAAACTTCCAGAACCCGGGATGGGCACCTCCGACCTGCTTCAGGAAGCGGGAATGCCAGCCTGGCGTTCGATATGACGGCGTTCGATAAAACGGCGTTCGATGAAACGGCTTCGATGAAACTGTGTTCGATGAAACGGCGTTTGATGAAACGGCATTCGATGAAACGGCTTCGATGAAACGGCGTTCGACGAAACGGCGTTCGATGAAATGTCCGGTCCCACTAGCCAGCAACTGAGATCAACCTGCTGAAGACTTGTAATATAATGAAAGTAAAAGTGGAGGAGTATTGTAAGATTAGTTTTCCTAACCATTGGTTTATGTGACAGTGGGAAGTCGTGAAACTCCTCATCAGGGAATGTGGGCAGTTGTTGAAATTTGCGATTTACTATCGTCCCCTGCCCGATCGATGTGACCAGTTGCCCGCGTGACGAGTCATCCTGTGACGAATGTTCCTATGAGACGAATCGTCCTGTGACCAATCGTCCTGTGACGAGTGCGCATGTGACGAATCGTCCTCATCCCCGACTCTCGTGCGCGGGCCCCAAGAAGTATTCTTAAACGAAGCATTCGCAGGCCGCAGCCTTCCCACCGCACATCGTCAGAAAATGCCCCCCCCCCCCCCCCCCCCCTCAATGCCTCCAGGCGCGGATACACCACCTCGATGCAGTCACTGCAGGGCGGAGCGCAGAGAGCTGATCTCCTGTACCTGATCTGGGACTGTTCAACTTTCTCTAATGGCATGACAGATATTCAGGATATCCCACATGTCGATCATGATACATTATTAGCAGCATGTCTCCGAACATCCCCAACCAGCCAAAAAATGCTAGACCAATACGGTAGTACAAGTGGCCTCTCGAGAGAGATGTGGGGTGACACCCTCTACTTGACCGACAGTTTCCCATACCGGCAGCGACACCTAGAAGCAATATGATCCCCATAAGATGCCTATCAGCGCCCCAGCAGTACTTTTTAAGTGTGCGCGACTGCTCACAGTGACCTTCTATCCCCTTCCTAAAAACCTCTAATCCCACATTACGTCTTTAGCCACCCCCTTCCCATGTGGTGAAATAAATAAATAAATAAATGTAAGCAAAACCTTAAAGATCCGATGATCAAATAAATTGCGAAGGATAATCTTGCTAGAACAACTTGAAAAGAAATCTTCTGGACGCCTCAATGTAGCCTCCGACATTTTCTTCTCTTTAATACAGTTATTGGCAGCATGACGCTCGCTGCCTTCCGCCGTGATTCAGTTGCGTATGCGCACTCGAGGCTCAAGGGACGGCGCAGCGTCATCGAAGGCAGGAAGCTCGCGCTGAAGGCGGGATTACTAAAAGACATTTCTGTCGTTCCCTTCCCGTGAGCGACTAGAGAAGATTTCTCTGGCAGAAACAAAACGAAACATCGGTTTTCGCAAAATAATCACAATGATAACAATTTCGTTTCTTTATTATGTTTTTTTTTAATCTGACGTTAGAGTACGACCCTTCTCAAGCGAGGCCACACAAAACGCGATCCGGAAGTCGAAACAGCTGACAGATCGCCCTAACGCAACTCACGTATCGCAGACACAGGTTACGTGCTCTAACCATTAGTTAACGGTCAACTATCCGCGGCGTCGCTTTTTTTTTCTTTTTCTTTTTCAGCGCAAGCTTTATCGAACCAAGGGGTCTCTCGCACACACTGTACATCGGACAACGGCACTCCGCCACTCAGCCGGCCCTATCAGAAAACGGGATCCCCAGCAATTTGGGACTGCCGAACGGCCAAAGAAAAAAAGAGCGGTCGTGTGTCAACTCGCACGACCCAAGCAGTCGAACCGGGATCAACGACAGACCGCATCCGTCGGACTCTTCGGGGTGACCGGGCCCACGAACACGTGCGAACTCGATCTGTTTCGCCTTGCGATAGACCGCGAGGGACGTTATACGGGCCATCCAAGCCAATCCAACACCGTGAGTACATCACGTGACTCCCAAATGTCGGGCTACATTGGAGAGGCTCGGATTTCTCGTAGCGGGCACAGCGGTCCATCGTTAAGATGAAACGAAGTATGCAAGTAGCCCCAAAGAACGTGCCTCGCGATCCGTGGGAACGCGCAAGGTGCTCGAGCTGCGACTCCTCCTCACGGCAGTTCCGGCTCGCCCGGGGAGGAGCGACCAGGGAGCAATTAAGCCCATACCCCTGTTGTTGTTGTTGCTGTTGTTTTGGTTTGGTTTTTTTTTTTTTTTTTAAACGATTTTCCAGGTCGAATCTGCCGATTGTCAGGGGTGCGCCGCGCCCAGTCCGACCGCCGCGTGTCTCCCTCGGCGTTTTCTCGATCGTGGGATCGGTCGGTGGTCCCGTTCAACGACGCGAGAAAACGACGCCTCTCCAGTGCGCGCGGTGTGCCACCCCGCGCGTACATGAGAAGCGTCGTTTTTTCGCGCCGTTGACGTCGCAACTTTCTCCGCGCGGATACACCGCGCGGAGAAAGTTGCGAAGACGCGGCGATTTAGCGGGAAACGGTGCTTCGAACGTGAGGCACGTGAGATCGTACCTGCAGGGACGTCTGTATATTCACTGACATTATTATTTTTTGTTGCTGTGGTTGATAGCCTAGGCAGTTCAATAACGGAAGGGCTAAGGGTCGGATCAAATGAAGTAAAACTTTCTTTACAAAATTTGAGATACACTGATATGTTGAGCGTGACATAAATGGCCAGTGTACGATATTTTTTGTTAAACTCTTTTTCAGACGTGCTTTGGTGTAGCTTAACCTATTTGATGGTTTCCACCTGTCACGAGGCTGTAAGGTAACAGATGTGCAGTCATGGGAATTGCTCGTTAAACAAAAAAAAACAAAAAAAAACGCCAACGTCCTTAAATCATCTTGCCCTTGACAGAAGCAGGTTGAGAAAAAATTAAGAGATATCAATATCATTCGATTTACTATCGTAATTATGTGACACACATAAGCGATTAGTTGGCAAATTATTACAAAATTTAGTTACCAGGAGTCAAACTCTAACCCTGATAGTACGTTTTCCTGGCTCCCTTTGCAGATGATCAACAAGCACGTTGTCAAAGCGAATAACAAAAAAAAAAAATGAAAGTAAAACATAACTTTATGCTTTAGGTCCCGTGAGTAGCCAGAACGTGCCGTTCACTCTGCATCGCAGTCCTTAAGTTAAGGCGGGAAAAGGGTGGGGAGAGTGTAGCGCGGACAACGGGCGGCAAACGTCTGGTCAAATCCTAACAACATACAACTGCAGAAGCTACGAGAAGTGGCGTTTACGGTCAGGAAATAAAAACAATATGAACAGGAGGACTCAATCTGACGTTTCAAAAGGAGGGTCAGCGTCTTCCGGTTACGAAGAGACTATAGCCCTTTGTCTCCGCAGATCTACCCTTTTGTGCCCGGAAGATCGCCATCGCGCTGACCGTTGTACGGTCCACATCGTACCGGAAGCATTTAAAGCCCGAAATTGCGGCTCGTATGTCTTCAGATTCAGCGTTTTCATCGCCCGCTACGCGAAAGGCGGTCAGCAGTGCGGGCTCGGTCGCCCTGCCGGTGGCAAGCGCGCGTGGCTGTCGACTAATGGCGCCACTATACTATAAACAATTTATACGAGAGAATGGTCACTTTGGAACGGCGTAACTGAATAGAATACCATACTCTTGTCACGATTTACAGCGTAAATTCAGTGATGGCAATCCTCTAGTTATGACTTTGCAGAAATAAAGTAAGATCTCTTGAGCTTCGCTATAGTGTCCCAAACTGAGCTACACTTGGAGTAATCGGCACTCATTTCCCAAATTTTTTTGTGTGCGGTGCGCAGACATTTTGGTACTTTGCGCAGAGCGGGCGCGATCGGCGATTGTTAAGATTTGAAAATCCAATTTCAGAGATTTACATACGCAATGTCAAGGAGCGCACGTGACATTGTTTTGCTTTGCCGCTGACTGTTTTAACATTTCTATAAAACGGAGAAGGATTTTCTGCGATTTCCGATCTACGCTTCAAATACCTGGCAACAAGGATTTTAGGTACCAAAATGGCTGACTTGTTGTTCCTCCGAAATGTAGCTTACATAGTTGTCCTAAGCTTCACCGATTGAAGAGCGCACATTGGGTTGCATATGCAATGCCTAAGGATCGTTAGTCGACCTGCAACGTGGAAAATTCGCATTTCTTACTCCTTAGGCGTCCTAAATCGTAAGACAAAAGAAAAAAAAAATATATAAATATATATTGGATGAGGCTAAAGAACTTTGAGCTCAGTGTCAGGTACAGATCCGCTTGTCTGCGTCTCAGTGCTGTGGCTGAAACCTGCCAATTAACTTCGCCGCTGAGTGCCAGCTGTTCTCAAAGAACCGTCAAGTCGGTCAGCATCTGTCATTGTCTTACAGGCGGCCGTTTCAGACCACCGACGAGCTACGAGTCAAACAAAAACCTACGCCAACATTCTCTCGCCGCTGTATACGTGTTAGACGTCATATTCTATAGTCCGCGTTTGACGACAAGAGGCGCATTTTAAACGAAGCCGTCGATTTTTGCTTCGTTATTTTCTCGTCCGTGTTAAACAAAAGGCCTTCGGGTCGACACGAAACGACACTCAAGGCCGGAAAAGATGGGGTCAGTGACCTATTGGGCACGAAAGCGACTCGAAGCTTCGCCGGTTGGTATAGACCTCATGTGGACATATAGTGCGGGAAAATTAAAGATCGTGCGTGTAAATAAAAAGTTAATGCCAACTTAAGAAACGTGGAGCGTGCTTATCATATAGTAACGATTCTGTGTTACCGGATCGCTCTTCGGCATTCTTATCTTCTAGTATACCGCAATCACATTTACTGAGGGGGGAGGAGAAGATCCTCGGGACACTGTTATACCCCGCGTTTTCTTTATAATTTTTTTTTTTAATGTGTCGGTAAGCGCATCTGCAATTCGCGCTAGTATAAGGTACGACAACCCACTTTGATTACTAGGCCACATAAATTGTTTTCCCGAGAGTAGCTCCCAAACGCCACAGTCAGGGATGTGAACACGTGTTGTTTGTTTTTTTGTTTGTTTAGTAAGTTACTTCTTAAGCGGCGGTCACACAGCTTAGTACATCCTACCAATCGGCAGACAATGTCTAAGGCGTCTCTCTTCGTTGTACTGGCGGTCCTGTCCCGTTGGTCATGCAAGAATTGTTGGCCGACATGTTGGAAGCAGACATATGGATGAAAGAAACATACTTCGAACATCCGTGAGGAGCGCGTCCGTAGATTCAGCGTGTTTGCATGTCGTGAGCGCTGTGGTTTTTGTACGATGTTGGGCAATGAGACTTCTTCCTAATGAACCTGTTGGCGATGCAAAACGTACGCCTTGATCATTAGAAACTAACTACTTCGTGGCTTTCAAAAACGAAAACAAACAAACAAAAAGCTGGATGACCAGCGAGGCTGTTTAGCACACGACACAGATCCGCCCCGAAGAGCCGGAGGAAACTAGACACGCGCGACGGGACCGCCACCCCGGGAGAGCGGAAGGAAAGGAAACTAGGCACGCAAGCGCTTGGAACGACGACTATAGAGAGGGCGGTGCGTGCGTAGAAATGACCGGTGTGGGTCGCACAGCGGCAAGTCTTTGAGACACCTTCATTATCTACCTGAGAGTCTAATGATCTTGAAAATGGTGCCTATTGATAACTAATCTACTGAAAATGCCTATCCAAGTGATGAGACGTATAAGCTTTTGCATAGAATGAAGCGATTTGACATCAAATTCGGGACCTGGGTTTTTGTTGACGTCCACAAAAAATCCACGGAACCCCTAGCTATAAACAGCCTCGGTGTAAAACGGCTCGTTCAAGAACAATCAGCCCGCCTGACTGCGGCTGCTCCTCAGAGACGCGAAAAGGTTCCTTCGGCGGGTCTAACACCGCGCGACCCCACAACCGACGTGGGCGCGTAGTCGAGAGAGATCCAGTCGTGCGTGACGGAGCAGAGCAGAATCGAAGCGGACTGTGGCAGCCCATTCAGCGCCCCGTGACGAGAACGCAATCTGCACCGCACCTGTTTCGGCGCTATTTCTCCCTATATTTGCCTGGCGTATCGGGTGCGCTCGAATACGGAAACCTGATCTCGATCTCGGTGCGGCACCGAGCCTGCATCGAGAGTCCTTCCGCCATTGGCCTTGTTTGTGTTTTTGTCTTATCGCTGTGATTTCGACGCTAACGCCCCGTCGGGTTCGACACTCTTCTTGAGAAGAACAGCGATTGGGTCGGACGCCGTGAACTGTATATGCGATAGGTTGCGCTCCGAGAGAGACGCGTAATGTGGTCACGCCGAGAATGTATTCTCGAAGATGATCGTCTCGGATGGCCGATATGAGAGGAATGCTGCGGCCTCCGTCAAGTTTGAGTTCGATGCGAATGACCAAGGGCTTATATTTCCCGTTAACACTATAAACCCGACAGAACGAAGGCGAGAAATCAAAATTAAAAGAGTAACGTCTCGCGGAAAGTGGCGGCTGGCGAGAGCCGACTTTTATAATTGATGCAGGCTACCAGTTTTCCGACGAACTATACGCGTAGACATCTTCGATCAGCCTCCGAGACCGTTTAACGTTAAATCAGACACGGACACGAACCAGTATGCTTCAAATGAAAAAAAAAAAAAAAAAAACAGCGAGATTTTTTTTTTTTGCTACTGTTTTTTTAATGCGCACATGTGTATCCTTTCTGGTTTCTTTTTTTTTTTATTGCGGCCACAACAGGTTATTTTTTTTTTCTCAAAAATGCTTTTTTTTTTGTATTTTCGCTGGCATCATTTGACACTCTAGTGCACCAGATCTTGAGGGCAGTACAGCTGCATCATAAACATTTCTTGCGATTTTTTTAAATTTTATTTACATGGCTTTGAGTTTTCGCTACTCGCCATAACACAAAACACGTTTCTTTTAACACGCGAAGACAAACTAGAGGACTCATAAAAGAGGCGCGTATTTTATTCGCTCGTTCACGAAACAAAATTAATTGACAAGAGACCGAAGGCGCGGAGGTAAGGTTCGTGTCTGAGTTGACTGACTGGTTGACGCGGTCGGATTCAATCATTATGGCAGGAGCTTTGAAGCGGACAGGCGTTGCGAAATCGGCGGTGTCCGTCCGAACACGTGTCCGAGGCGAGGCACCGTCGGTCGCCCACGCGGTCGCACGCAGCGTGACCTGTTCTCTCAGGACCCAGCCCCGCGCATGCGAATTCCGTAGTCGCTGGGCATGTAGAAGCCACAGGCGAGTAAGCCAGTCAGTTCAACTTTTCCGATACTTCCTTAGCTTTTTTTCTCTTTCCAACCTCCCCAAACATCAACAGTTAGCAAAGATGAATACATTGACTTAAAACGAAAGAAACACACAAGAGGACGAAAGTACAAAACAGACGACACAGCTGTGTCGTCTGTTTCGTTCTCTTGTGTGTTTCTTTCGTTTTAGTCAATGTAGATCATCAACACGCTCAAGTCTTTAATGAATACAAATCAAAGAATTATAATAGCCACCGTTGCGTTTGTAACGCGCCTTTAAATACAAAAAAAAATGTTTTGTTTTATGCCACGAGAAACTGTGAGAGAGAGAGAGAGAGAGAGAGGGAGGGAGAGGAGATGAAAGCGCGAGGAGAAGTTGGAGTTTTCCTTTTGCAGTTCCGCCAGCAGTTTTCCTCTTGCAAATTTTCAAAGGCCAACGTGCGCGGAAGAAGCAACGTATATATGCAGTGCCATGCACCGAGGTTGGCCTTCGGCTCGTGACGTCGGCAAGGTTATCGCCGTCGCGTCGGTGCCGATTAATCACGATTAGAAACCAGATACGGCAACACATTACAAGAACGAAGCGAGCAGACGGCAGAACACCCGATCCCTCATCTTCGTTCCCTCACTCGCGCACAAAGAAAACCACGGACTTTGCGAGCGACTTAACCTCCATGACACTCCTTTCGATGTCGGACCTACCCAGCCCCGATGTGGACTCCGCGTGCACGCAAAGGCGTGCGTGACTCGAGCGAACAATTGCGCAATTGTTGCCCGACACAGGAATGCTGCAACAAAAAAGCCAATAATAACAATAATAAAAAATCGATCTAAGAGAAAGTTGCATACAAATGTGAGGGAGTGGGTAGCGGCCCCGATCAATCAGAATGATTTGTTCCAGCGTGAATTCGGACCAGAGTTGCTCGCACGATTCCATTTAAATGTGGGCGTGAACAGCGAAGTTCGTGAGTGTGCGCGTAGACTTATAAAATGTCTTTCATTTTGAAGTTGTGTTCCATGCGAAAGCCCGTGAGAAATTGGTACGGTGTTGGTATCAAGGTTACGCATTGAGGACCCACAAAAACAACTTTCCCAGCACGGGTGGCCAAAACAGATATTGCTTTTGGTGCTTAGGAGGTAAGGTCCACCCGCTTTCCAGGCTCATGCCAAACCCTCCATAACTGTAACACTTTCGTAACAAATACTCAAATAAGAAACTGATGCCGTCCACTTTTTGTTCTTTTTAAGGGCCATACTTACTTTGTTTCGGACCCAGCTAGTAAACAGATAATAAGGAACGTTTTCTTAGCAATTATCACCGAAAGCAGTCGCCAAACACAAAGGTATCGCTTCTGCCTCGTGTTCGTAGTTTGCATGCAAGCTAATCGTTTCTTTTTTGTCGCCTCTTATTTTGTTTGCGTAACGAAGTGAAAATATCTATTTTGCTATAGATTCATGTAAGGTCACCACTATATAGGTAGCAAACTCTGTATAGACGCAGAAAACTACAGTGCTGGTGTTGATCATTCTGTGAAGCAAGTCCTCTATCTACGTGAACTGAAGCAATACCCATGTGACATTACGCCCACAGTCTGTCGACCGCAAATCATAACAATTTACGCACAAAAACAGATGTACTATAACTACTGGGTGCTGCAAGGAGTGGCCAGGTTTTTTAAATCGACCGCAAAATTCGGTTTCTTAACCTATCGCGTTCCGACTTTGTACAGCGTTGCCCACACATGGTGCATTTGTTTTGTAAAATTTGCGAAGAGCGAACTTACCTGAGGAAAAAGTAAAGAAAGAAAAAGGCTTAGCTCCTATGGAAACGCAGCGAAGCCACCGGTCTTCAAACAATACGGCGCCGTTTCGCACGGGCGACAAGAGATGGCGCAAGCGGTCGCGACGCCAACTGCCGTCAACGAACGAGCACACAGCGCCGAGAGCCGGCGTCTTCAGAAGACGGCGTCTTTAGTAGGCAAGGAACTGCAGTGCCTTGTTGTTACCGCGCCTGTTTTTGTTTCTGCGACTGTCGCCGCCTGCGGAACGCGCGCCGCTTTTGAGTCGAAAAGATCGTCTGCTAAAGACGCCGGCCCTCGGCGCTGTATGCTCGTTCGTTGGCGGCAGTTGGCGTCGCGACCGCTTGCGCCATCTCTTGTCTCCCGTGCGAAACGGCGCTGTATTGTTTGAAGACCGGTGGCTTCGCTGCGTTTCCATAGAAGCTAAACCTTTTTCTTTCTTTACTCTTTCCTCGGGTAAATTCGCTGTTTGCAAATTTCACAAAAAAAAAGCTCCACCTGTGGGCAACGCTGCACAAAGTCGTAGCGCGATAGGTTAAGAAACCGAACTTTGCGGTCGATTTAAAGAGCCTGGCCGCTCCTTGAAACACCCAGTAGAATGTTATCTTCACAGAAAAGGTGTTCTTGGACGCGCAATGCTGCTCATATCGTTAGAGTCAGAAGCCCTCCTCGAGAATGACCGAGTGGTTATAATTAATCGGATAGATTGAAAAAAAAAAAAAATTGGGTTGTGTGTATGTTTATACAGCCTAGAACTTGGTCTGCCTCAACGGGCGACGAGTCTCCCAGCTGCAGATGAGCAATTTAGCCAGTGCAGTACAACCGCTAGCCTGGGGTCTTTAACGTGCACCACACAGTAGTGATACACGACCGCACGCCGGTACGATGCTCATCCAGATCGAAACGGGCAGGGGCGGGGATTGAGCCCAGTATCCCTGGGTTCTGCAGCGCGAGCTTTCGCTCTACGTGCTCCGAGCTGGTGTGCGCTAGCCCACTTGGCCACCGATCCCCCCGGATAGATTGATAATAGAGAGTTTTAGTAGATCGTTCCGATACCTTCGATACCCCCGATAACGATACTATATATGTAAGCGCAAAGGCGGAGGCAGAGTATCGGGTATCGTTATCGGAGTCATCGGAACGATCTACTAAAACTCTCTAATAGAGAGTTTTAGTAGATCGTTTCTCACTCCGATAACGATACCCGATACTGTGCCGGAGCCATTGCGCATGCGCTAGAGTATCGGGTGTATCGGGCGCAGGTATCGGGAATATCGGGAAATATCGCGCGCACTCCCGTGCTACCCACAAGCCACCGGGGGGGACTAGATTGGCTTGTCTCTACTTGGCTAGATGTAGCTTGCTGCTGCATTTCTGTAATTTCTGCAACTTATAAAACTTAATTGATGCTTTTTTTTTAATTGTATTAAATGTAAGAACTGTTATTTTTCCTTCAGTGAAACATCTTTCTTTTAATTCGTTATTTTTCATTTTGGAAAGTGCAAATCGTTTCCACTAGGGAGCGCCCCAGCGCCTCAAACGACCGTATCGGATGTATCGTCTTCAAAATGGTCTACTAAATGCGCATTCCTGTTCTGCGTATCGGTATCGTATGGCTATCGTATCGTTATAGAGTATCGTTATAGGAACGATCTACTAAAACTCTCTAATGCAAGCGTGCCTCGATAAAGTATGCGTCCAATCAATGCTTGAAGTTCCACGCAGCAGAGCTAGCTTACTAAACAACCGGAGCGAGACGAGAGAAGCAGTCCCCCTTCTATCAGAACGTTGCCGAACCGGTACGCGACGCTCGCCCGAAGGCAGCTTTCGAGAGACTTTAAAACACTTTTCCCTCGCCTGCCGCGAAAACGCGGCAAAAATGAGCTCGACAACACCGCCTATACGGTACCCAATCGCCCGATAGATAGACCGGCCGACCTCGGCCCTACACTCCGTTTTACGTTACGATAGAGCGCAAAGGACGCTACGAACTGCCCGAGTCCATCCATAGCTCTGGGTTTGTTACGTGATCATTCCGGTTGGGCCGAGCGACGCTCAGAGTGGCACGCGCGGTGGCGGTGGATTGGCTGACGTGGCTCGTAGCTTCCGTCCGTCCCGGTCGTAAGTTGAAACGCCTGCTCGATCTCGCGAAGCGATATGCCGCGCCAGGAGAGATCGGCTCCCGAGGAAGGATCCCGAGTCTCGTGGCTCGGAGGGATGGCGTTCTCGTGGGCCGAGTGTTGTGCGCGCGTATAGTACGTAAAAAAAAAAAAAAAAAAGTCAATTTGAGAACAAAAAAAAAAAAAGCCTAGGCTTGGCCAGTGTATGTCATGTATGTCATTACTTTTTGATGCAGGTAATTTAATAATGTGATGAATTACCTTTGTGGCGGTAATTGTAATTAAAATCGTAATTACTTTTTGGATATTTCAGGCATATTTTTTTATGTGCACGGAAATGAACAATCAATAAAGTGCAGTTCTTGCATTTGTAAGAGAAATAAAGCTTCTTTAAGAAATAACGAAAAAGAAACGACGAATGCGGTTTTCGTTTGTGGCCGCTGGCTCATGTGACGGTCGGACTGGGTGTATGTGCGCCTTTCTTCAAGGCACTCTGGGTCGGGCTAGAGGGTCGCGTGCCACCTAAATCCTGCTGGGTTTGTGTTGCTGTGACCAAGAAGATAATATGCTTCCCCAAACGTGGCTTTTGTCCCCCTTGAAGATTATCTTGCCCTGAAGTTCTCACATCAACAGCGTGCGCAGTAGGCCTTTCGGGAAAAACGTGAACCCACAACAAAGACAGACACAAGGTCAGTCGGTAGTATTTGGGAGGGCATGTTAATTCGCCTTATCTGTCTTTGGTTTTGCCCACTGGCTTGGTGTGGGGTTGACGGTTGTTACTTTGCAAATTCAGAGCAGAGTGCGTTCTTTCTCTTTGTTTAGCTCCTCCTATATATGAAACAGTAATTTGAAAGTAATTTCATTATTTTTATGCGGTAACTTGTAATTGTAAATTTTTACTTTCTTGTAGTGGTAATTTATAGTGTAATTTAACTACATTTCATTCATTTTTCGAAAATTAATTAGTAATGTAATTTAATTACAATAAATGAGTAATTTGGCCACCTCTGGGTAGGCGCGGCGCTGCGTCGGTCCATGATGACGTTAGGGGGAGGAAAATCTCCTGCGGCCTTGTCTTCTATGTGGTATCGGCTCGGCTGGACGACGGCGACCTTCTGAGCGCGTGCAGCGCGGACGTGGCCGGTGGAAAAATGATTTCATCGCCACTGATGGACGTGTCCTCGATAGAAAACAAAGGCGCGGTGTTCAATGACGCGGACCGCCGCAAACCGCCGCCGCCGCCGACGCCGCTTCCGGAAACGGCCGTTGGCATGAGAACCTACGGGTGGGAAGCCTGGGGACCGATTTGTCCGAGCGGCGAAGGTAAGAGCGCGCGCGAGCGCGCGTGTTGTGCGGTCTTTTGCGCTCGGCACCGTTAGCGATGTGAAGTAAAGTGAAAGAATTCGGCATCCCGTTGGGCGAAGGAGATACGGTGGTAACTTTGTAACGAGTTTCGCTTCAGTTAGTACACTCTCGAAGATTCTTCTCAACTCAACGGAGTATTTGGCATGGACAGAGCGGACGTTTAAAGGAGAAGCTATGCGAAAGGGGAAAGAATGGTGAGCATGCGAGTGTGTTCGTGGATATCGATTATCTTAAATTGGAGACTGCGCTATAATCAAGGGGCACCCGCAGAACGAACGTATTGAAAACGCGGGGTTTGCGTTTGCCTTCTTCTGTATCCGGCTACGACTGAATACATTACGCTCTCTGACAGCACACGAAACGATGGGAGTGGATTATTACGTTCTCACTTCGGGATACGTTCCTCGGCATTCTTATCGTCTAATGCCGTACTCTCGTTGGATGAGGAGCGATAATAAGATGCTCGGCCAAGCCCCGAATTCCTTAAGCTGTCAGCGACTTCAAAATCCTAAGAGAGAATAAAAGAGGCTGGAGAATTCGAAGATCTTTAGAAGACACTTCGTAGACACGCACTACGCCGAGGATCACAAAAACAACAATCTACGCGAGCATGTAACGCAAAAAAAACGAAAATCAAGCGCCCAAGATGTGACGCTAATTGAGAGTCTCGCACAAATTCGCCCAATCTATATGCTGAGCGCAAGTTCGTCTGCTTCTTTTTGCAGGGGTTGTCGGTGACGTCAGAATGCCGAGCTCTGATTGGTGCTGACGGAGGGATAGTGGGTAGACCTCAAGGCAGCTTGCTTTGAGGTCTACCCACTAGCCTTCAATCAGAGCCAATCAGAGCTCGGCGTTATGACGTCACCACAACCCCTGCACAAGAAGCAGACGAACTTGGGCTCCGCATAATCACGAAGCAGATAACACACGATCGCCGCGAGTGATAGCACGAAAACGCATTCCTGTAACCACGGAGCGCCAAACGTTCCATCGCATTTTCTACTTACGAGTTTTAAATTTAGCCGATGTAAGGATCGTTCCGAACAACGTCGCATCTGACTCATTTCAAACCCCGTCTCATCAACACGATTTCGGAAATAGGCACGGAGCCCAACGCGTCCATGCATGCAACCTTTGAACGTAACGTAGCGGAATAAGTTCGTTTGGATCGTCTATACTCGAAAACATTATGCAGCGGCTCTATTGAAACGAAACCTAATTAGTCGACGAACATAATTCCCCCGAGCCGCAAATAGAGACCAACAGTTGCTAGAGCTTTTTTGTTGCGCGGAGCTCCGCTTTGACGGCGAGGAAGTCGGCGAGCGCGAGAAGCGAGTCACGCGTCAGGAAGATGTTAATCTCTCTTCTCGCTCTCGCCCGGTCTTGGCGCGTGCGAGCGGGACTTTGAGATGCGGAACTCGGAGCGGTCGTTCCGTGCGTCAGAGAGGTCGTTGTCAGCGAGGCTCTGATAGCGCCGGGAAGAGTGGAAACGAAGAAGAGAAGGCCACTGGGGAAGCTAAGAGGCTCCTCCGCGTGCACGCTCAGGAGCGGCTTGATTCAGTTTGATCGCCACTTGTGCGTTTCTGCTGTCTGGGACAGTGCCGCGTCGCTGGTCATTGTGCGGTTACAGTTCAGCAGTTTGTGGGTAGTTACGTGAGAGACGTTTGCCGGTGCTCGATGTTCCGCCGAACGCTGCACGAAGACCGCATTCCGTCGTCTATGTCCCGCGGCTGTTTATGAAGAAGGGAGGATGCGCGTGCAAACATGTTCTGCTTGAATACACGCGTGAGTCCATCGGCGTTATTTGAGTGAGATTGGATAGGGGGGAAGTGCACACGACGATAGGACTCACGCCAGCTGCTTTCAGGGGACTAAATATATTAGGCACGAGGTTGACGTGCCTAAATTTTCAGCCCGAGTTTCTGGTCATGCTCGCGTGCGAAGGCGATACGCAGGTTTGGCTGATGTCAAAGCGACGTTTCACATACTCACGTCATGTGCAGTGACACTTCACCGACCTCATGTTTAGGTCTAATCGTCTTTCGGGCCGTCATTCGCTCTATAGATCTCAGGGAGAGCAATCAGGTCGATCTGGCGCTCTTATGCGGAGCGCAAGTTCGTCGGCTTCTTGCACAGGGGTCGCGAGGACGTCAGAACGACGCCGAGCTCTTATTGGCTGATTGAAGAAAATAGTGGGTAGACCTCAAGGCATCTAGCATTAAGGTCTAGCCACTGTCCTTTCAACCTAAGCCAATCAGAGCTCGGCGTCGATCTGACGTGACCGCAAACCATGCGCAAGAAGCAGACGACTTGCTCTCCGCATTGACTCAGCGGCCAGGTGGCGTTTTTCAGTCTGATAATTTACGCCGAAACAGAGCGGTCATTGCCACATACAGTTTTCCCCTACCAGATTCATTAATTCATTCTTACATAGATTCATTTATTTGTTTGTTTGTTTATTATTTTGGGCTCATGAACAGGTTTCGCCTTTGTAATGATGCATAAAATACATATAGCAAAAAGTGGAAAAATAACTTCCAGAGATTATTAAGGAAACCCTTAAACGCAATAAAAGATGGGCTAAAAGCGACAATAAATGGAGCGTCGATGGTTCTGAATGCCTGTCAGTGTCATAGGGCAAGTTTGGAAGATTTCATTGGCATGCAATGTAAAAGATATTCGCAAAAATCGTTTCGGAACATGAATATTAATTGCTCAATTTACACCAGGGCAATCAATTATTCTGTGAAGGTACTGTACTAAAACAAAAATAAAAGATATCTGTTTTTTTTTTTCAAATACTTCTTTAAAAGATTTCCATATCTTCTTTTTTTTTTGTCGCAGCGGAAATCTAGGCCCTAAAACCAGGCGCGTTCTTGTCATTCCTGCTCAACTGAACTACACCAGTGCAATAAACGCATAGTCGATCGATAAATAAAAGATAACTAAAAGTAATTATCCGGTCAGTGATATAAGAGATCCATCGCTTTTTAAACTCATCGATAAACTACGTACGGGGCAGATATCAATTCGGCAGACTGATTCGCAGTGTGCACCCTCTCCTAAAACGTCAAAACTTAAATTAGAAATAAATAAATAATAATAAAAAAAAACACACCAGCAGTAACCCTGCACGTAATCTTCAAGGACGGCGCGGCACCTTTCCTACACGCCTCGACCTAAGCCCGCCAACCACTTTAAGTTTCCGCCTTGTGTATTTTTTTTCCGTAAATTGTTTTTTGTTTTGTTTTTGTTTCCACATATATCTACACTAGCCCGCAGGCTATATTTGCCCAAATCGGACGGCCACGGTCAGTTGAGATTTATGCGTATGCGAAGACAATTAGACACCTAACGAATGCACGCGCGGTGAATACATTTATCCTGGCACGCGACTTGAAGGAAACGCACAGGCACGCACGCAAGCACGCACGCACAAATGTGTGTGCTCGCGCGGACTAGTACTTGATCCGTTTCTGCTTCTTTTCCTTTGCATTTTTTGTCTCACAAGATTGAACGGCGTTGTTTGTGGTTTCTTTTTCGGGGAGATATTCGTGTCTCCGGAAAGGACCTTCGTGCGCCAAAGGGCCTCGAGTCGACCGCGCGAAATCGCCGGCGATCAAATAACAACGAGACTAGTTTGTTTTTGTTCTGTTTTAGGCCGCTTATGATTACCGTTTGCTATTTCTTACTATTGCTGTAGTTATTCGTGCACGAAGCGAATAGACAGCGGGGCAAACGAGCTCGCGAAGCAAATCCTGCGAGAAGGTAGAGTTTGGAATCAGGGCTAATGACGCGTTCTCTGAGGGCCGGGGTTTTTAAAATTCACGTTTTACGTAAGACGTACCACGAAGGACGTCAGGCTTGAACAATGGTTCCCTGCAACTATAGTGAACGAGGCGGGCAATGTAACGAAACGAAAAACTTCGTCGAAGCTGGACAGAGAATGCTGTCGAAACGGTGCAGAAAGGGAGCACTGCACGAATAGCAAACCCTGCCTACATTGTGACCGTAACTCCAGCTCGGTATGCTCGGACGGTTAAACAAAATTCCAATGAGACCTCGTCATTTGTGTCAGCCTGATTCAAAGAGCTCGCGTATGTCATTTCTTCAATGGCTCAATAGAACAGATGTTGAGCGTTCTCGTTTCAAGATCTACGAGCGAGACAGTTCAAGTTTAAATGACTCAGTGACGTGCATCTGTATACAGGGCTTGGACGTAACGTCATTGAACCGAGCTGATAATCAACCCTGCTTGTTCTTGCTAAAAACAAAAACAAAAACAAAAAAAAAAAAAAACAGTTTTGCGAAACGAATGTTGTAAAAGATACGCGCTCAGCAACAATGCCACCACAATGACCGCTGACGTGACGTCAGTTCAATCAATCAAGTAAATCGGTTGCGGTATGCGCCTCACAAGCAGCAGTAACAAACTAGCGTAGAAACTTCGATTGTCTATTATACTCTCTCCTGAGCATAAAACATAGAGTCCAACTTCAGAGTCGTTTAGATCTGTACATCCGTGTGTCTGTATAAGTGACGTGTGTCCTTTCCTTACCGGCACTCACCTGTGAACAAGGGACCGAACTGTTCCATCAAACGTCGGGACACTGTATAAAACATATGGTTAAAGTTCGCATTTGTTTTCTTATCTCTTCCTAACCAGGCAGAGAGCTACGTCGGACCTTTATCTTCAAGTCGTTTAGAAGATGTCGCTTAAAAGGGCCAGTCTCCACGCTCGCGCGGAGGCCCCCATGACCCCGTTAAAAGCAGGGTCCGCAATTATCGCATCGCAATTCACGTTTCACCTTGCATTTTCCCGGGAACCGTTCCACGCAGGTCGCTGAGATATGTATACAAATAGCCCGATTCACCCGGAGAGCCTGGCTGGTTTTGACAGCCTACGCGTTTAGGCCCATCAGAAACCGCCGACCACGGTTATTATGGCGGCGCAACCAAGGCCATTCAGAAACGCCGCGTGAACGCGCACGTGACAGCTAAACACACCACGTGTCCGGCGGCGTCGCTCGACCAGAATCAATGGACCTTTTTCACATACCGACGGCACCAGGCGGTGGCTGCACGAACTAAAAATCGAGGAAGTGACCTACCTGCGCTACCAATCGATAATGGGAGCTACGCTACCAGTTTCTTCGCTCTCCGAGCAGCGGCGCGTACCCAACGCGGCTCTAAAGAGGGGGATCTGTGGCGTCCACCCAAACGTCATGTTTTTCTTTCCGTCCACTTTATTTTTTTGTGTAACACAATTATATCTATGTTGCAATTACGTGTTCTACTCGCTGATCCACAGCCTCCTTCCGAATTTCCTCGATTTCTAGTGCCGACTTCCGCCGCTTGGCATCGAGTGCTCGCGCGTGCGCAGAACGCTTCTCGGAAAAGGTCCATTCCCACTTCTGCGTGAATGCGCGGAGCGCATATGGGCATTACGATCTACAAAAAACAAGGCCCGAGCATGACGTCATCGTTCATGGATCTTCGACCCGCCCCAAGCGGCAACACGCCGAAGCTCAGCGAGAGTGCGCCGCAAAGCGGCAGACGCTTGCTGTCTGGCATCGCCGCGTGCTAGCATCGCGATGGTTGCGAGACGCTGCAAGACGCACTGGCAGCAACGCTGACGTGAGCCAGAAACAAACAAACGAAAAAAAAAACGGGCTAGGTGGCGCAAGTTGCCGCCCGATTCAAGGGGTTCAGCCTGGCCTTTATCCATCCAACAATGGTATGATAGATGGATAAATGTTCACGTGACTGGACCAACCTACAAGGCCGGAACCTTTTCTGAAAGACGCGTCCACGCGTAAAGCTGATTCGTAAACCGGTCTCTCATAAAAAACGCCGTCCCTCTGATTTTAGAGGGGACAACGATGCTTCCAGGGGGACAGTTCTTTTTAAGAGGGAAAAGGAAAAATAAAATAGCAACATCTAGAGGGACATCAGCATATTAAGAGAGACCAAGGAAACCGTTTCCTTTGTCCCTCTGAGTAGGAAAGACCGACAGAAAAATTCACGCGTGTCCCTTTATATTAAGAGGGGACTGGTCCCTCTTAACTGTACCAATGTAGTTCGGTCAAGAGGAGAGATGCAGGCGCACTAATCCACGGCAAAGAGTTCAGACGGTGCTAAGGCTTCGCGCCAATTCACGGAGAGCTGGAAACGGTCGTGGCCGGAGAGTCGCAAGCGTCATGCTGCTCGTTTGATTTCCCTCGGGTGAGTAATCCTGTTATATTGACGCTTTGTTTTGAGTACATTGGGGTGGAAATAACGAGCCATCAATATTTCCACGCTGGCTTTGAAATGCGTGAGCTTTGCATGTAGAGGATTTTCACCTGACTGCATTAGTCCGCGGTCGCTTCCTTGATCTGCTCGTTCAACTAGGACAAAGCGTCGCTAATTCTTTGCCCTGCCGTGAGCCGCCATGCTGTCTTTCGCACAAAACACTTTTAGTGGGCTAGGGCGTCCCAATGTGTACGCGTATGTATTAGGCTGGGGATATCAGACCATTTTGTGTCCGACGCTTTTGTCTACTTTTTAATTTCGAACGCGCGCTCGTTCTTCCCTCAGCTCGAGCTGCTAGCTCTGGCACTGCTACGCCGGCATTTTATTACGGGCAATTTCCTTGTATTTTATCCGTGAGCGTGTACTGTCGGCATCGGGTACTACAAAGGATGGCATCACCCTCCCTAAGGCAAAGTGAACATAAAGACACCCTAGCTCGGGCAGTCAGTGTTCGTAAGCTTGGCACGCCGATTTCTTTCTCGGTGTGTACTCTAAATGCTTGCTGTTGACCGCCCGAGAGCGTTGATTGACGGAAACAATGTTGGCAATTTTGTGTTTGTTTGCGCCAGAATTCACTTCAGCAATTTACACCTCAACGTTATATTGTAGACATTGTTAGCGTTGCAGTGATTATGAACTTTTGCTTCAAGTGGGAAGCGAGCAAAAAGCCATATACTGTATGTGTGCGAGGGGGGATTGGGGGGGGGGGGGGGGGGGGGGGGGGGGCGGACGAGCAGCTAATTCAAACCACACAAAAAGAACAGAAAAAAAAAGCTTTTTGCTCCGCGCGTTTGCGCTGCGTCGGCGTCGTACCGTCTGCTGAGAGAGGGGAAGGGTGCAGCGGTGGCCCGGGATTGCATTTGTTTGTTTTTATATATTTCCTTGGCGTACTTTTTTGTTCGTTATATTTTAACTGTCGCGCCGGCAAAGCTACCGGTCTTTTTTTTTTTTTTTTTTCGGCGCCGACTATGCTTTTGTTTTTGGAGGTTTTATGTATGTTGTTTATTATCCTCTTTGTTTTCGGTGGCTGGTTGAATTTCTTGTGTCGCACACCTGCAAAAAATGTATAAACAGAAGTATGTTTTTTTTTTTGTATTTTTAGGTGTTTTAGAGCTTGGTTGACTATGGGCCTTAAATGACCGTTAAAAATATTGTTTTCAGAGTGAGGCAATCGCTACGAACGTTGACATGAAGGGAATCGGACGCAAGTTCTGCACTGATTGCTCGTGTAAGGAGCTCTACCGGGCCCCTTTGCGCGGTGGAACGCACCACCCGGAGTTGTGTGCTTACTGCGGCCACCCGCACACCGCTCACAACGAACTCGGTAATTATAAACTTTATGTATTCTGGTATGTATGGTAGGCTATATTTTCGTTCTTTTGGCATATCGTTGCTTCTGGAAAAAACAAACGAAAAAATGAATGGCTTGCGCCGAAGCGTCTACATAAATATATATTTTTTGGCTGATTTTGTGGCTTTCTAAAACATGCATTAGGTCTCTTCAGCAGCTTCAAGCCGCAAATGGAATCCATGTTTTCCAAAGCACATGGGGCTTCTAATGTTCCGCTACTACTAATTGCGTTCTCGTTTTGTCTTGGTAATACAAAATCGATTCTCGTAAATTACTTAAAACAGCAGTCAATTCTCGTGTCAAATATTAACATTCGCAGAAGTTACGTCATAGGCTAATGTCACTCGCTATTTCATCGTATACGGATTGGGTTTCGAATATTTTAAATGTTTGCACTTTATTTTCGCATTTGTTTCCTACCGCCTGTTTGAAAAAAGGTGAAAGCGCTTCATTATAATTGCCGCTCTCTGTATCTAAAGGAAAACAATATGGTCTTTCATTCAGCTAAGGGTGGATGCACAGCTTTGGTTCCAAAACACAATGGTCACCATGCTGGGAAAACTGGAGGAGGTTAAAGTGGCCTTCTGCGGAGACAACCCAACAACATTCTTGAACACTGGAGACCATCCTCCACTCTCGATTGGCCAGAAGTTCTCTCATCACCTATGGTACGGGAAAAAGCGGATGCAAAACTAGAAATGTAATTTTGACGCTGACGCAATTTTTGAACAATTGCTGCTTGCAGGACGACCGTACCCCTGACGAAAGAGTTCCAGGACCCAAGACTTTCTTCGGTTCGGAGAAACAGATCGTTTCTGGGAACCGGTCAGTGAAACTCTCCGCTAGCACGACTCCGGAGGAGGAACTAGTAATGTGCTATAGGTGTATTACATAACGGGACTCTCCTACCCTGCGGCATATGGACAAACCCTTGGACTCCTCCAGTGTCTGCTCGTGAAAATGACGAGTTTCGATTCAGTTCATGTTGGAGAAGCTCAGAAAGTTGCTTATAGCCGTTTAAAAACAACAAAAATTCCGAGCTTCTGCTGATGGCAAGGATCGCCGAGTAATTTGTTTTTAATGCTATGAAGCAGGTAACTGCACTCTAAAAAAAAGCACAGGAATCTACTTTTCCGAACAGAACTTGGATAGCCAATCACCGTAACTCACGGAGGCAGCTCAGCGAATCACGATGCCGAAACATATGGTTAGACAAAAAAAAAAAAAAAAAAAAAAACACTCTGAATTGTGACATTAGGCAATGCAAAACGTCACGCTTGTATTGCTTAGTGTCACAACTCAGACTGCATTTTTTTGGTACAATCATATGTTTCGGCATCTACATTCGCTGAGCTGCCTCTGTGAGTTATGGTGACTGTCTTTCCAAGTGTTGTGCGGGAAAGTAGGCGCACGGGCGTTTCTTAGAATGTACTCTTATCTCCTTTGCATTATCCGCTGAAAAAAAAAATTGCAGCACGGTTGCATTGTTCTTGCTTATGATAGGCAAAAGGAGTCACTTTGCAGCACAAAATTTGTTGTGTGATAGTTTCCAAGAAACGCCGATTTCTGACGTCGTTCTAATGTCTTCCTTATCCGTAAAGCTACCAGAACATCGTTATAAAATTACTATTGTGATACAGACATTTCAATGTGATTTTTTTGTGTCATGGCAAATAAAGCACATGTTTACTTTAAAAGATTGTTACTGTTTTATTCGACATATTGATTTCGTTCATCAATCGTAGTATACAGATCAGTTTTCAATTCCGTTACGCACCACAAAATAACTTTGGTTGAACAATAACAGCGAAAGTGCGAGAACTGCAGTGCAGTATGTCAGCTGACAGCCGAAACACGAAGGAGCAGAAATTCTACGATACAATAAGAGAGATAACCTAAAGCCGGGGTCACACTGCTTATACGTCATACAAAATGCATTCTGCAGACATGTCCAAAACGAGTCACCGCGACATCCGTGCTTTGTATGCCACGTGACAAAGCTACCTCTTGAACTGGTTGCCTCGTGGCGTACGAAGCACTGGTGTCGCGGTGACTCGTTTGGAACATGTCTGCAGAATGTATTTTGTATGACGTATAAGCGGTGTGACCCCCAATTAAGAGGGACTACAACCCTTCATTTTAAGCAGGCCACCGTCCCTCCAAATTTAAGGGGGAAAATATCTAAAAAATGTCCCTCTTACTAAGGGGGACTGACCTCAAATTTATTGGAGACGCCGTATCGCTTACTTTAAGAGGGGTGATGTCTCACTTAATTAAGAGGGAGCATCCCCATGTAATATTAAGAGGTCTGTCGCCCCCCTTAAAGTTAAGTGGGAAAAAATCGAAGAAATGTCCCTCTTACTAAGTGGGACCGGGCTTAGAGTGTATGGGCGCTGCGCCGTCTGCGGCTGTCAGTGTTCGCTTTTAATATTGCGCCGCGCCGGAGTCAAGGGGAGTCGTGCAGCCACGTCGATTGAGCGGATTGCGCAACTTGTGGATGGTGTTCCGATGCAGCCGCTGGCTCCAGAGGAAGATGTTATCCCGTTACCGGGGCGATGGCTCCCCCCTTCAAGGACGACCGAACGCGCCGCGACGTCCCTCGGGGACTTGCAGGTCCCGAAGCCATACATGTCTCCGAGTGACGCGGAAGGTTTATTGAGGTAATACGCCAGCAAAATGAAAGAAAATTCGCCAGTTGGGAGCGCGCGCACGCGCGCACGGGTTTCTTGTTACCGCGACTGCCATCTCACATTCTTGGGAGTATCGTCACTTTCGCAATGATTCGCTCCGATTGTCGTTATCTTAATTTGAAACCAGTGTATACGGCTGCTTTGCACAAATCTTGAGTTTCAACGAAACGATATCCCTTTTTTTTCGCTGTTCTTTTATCTTTTTGATGAAACGATAACCTGTCTGTAAGGTAGTGCGATTAATCTGCCCTCGGCGAGGCTACGCCTTAATTACGAAAAAGAAGCTGAGCGGGTTCGGGTGACAAGCAAGACAAATCGAACTCAAGTCGAAATCGGCACAAGGTCGAGCGTGTGTAAAAGTGCCGCGCCGGGTGGGCCGGCGGGATCGTGCCAAAGAACAAAAGTAGCCGGTGGCGCGCGACAGACACAAGCAGGTCTAGAAGAAAACCTCAATAGCGCGGAAGCTTATAGATTACTCGATAGCCCAAAAAACGTAGACTGATCGGCGATAACCCACGCACATGAGATTGCTTGTTGACCCACACGCTTCAACAGGGTTCAATGGACTCTGAACACTAAGTTGCAAATTAGATTTAGCAGAACAGATGCTGTCTTGTTGTGGACGTAACCCTATAGCGCAATTTTCTTTAAAAAATGGGGATCCCAGAACCAATACAATACAGTACAATTGTTATTAATTGTGTTTTAGATATAATAGAATTTAATGCCTACATAAGATGGGTGTAAAGGATAAAACATATCTGCTTTTCGCACGCAAGTTTTACCCGAAAATCGGGCAAAAATCAATACTTTCCAAATTCGTTTCAAGATATTTTTGAGAAACCAACGTATTTATATCACGCAAACCATAAATATCGTCTCGTTAAAAGCATATCCGCAGTTTCTGTACCGCAAATTCCTCGTGCCGTTCTTTTTTTTTCTTTGTTTAATAACGTTGAACTTTTTTTAAGTTTTGATTTTGGTGGACTATTCGATTTTTTTTTTACGTGTGTTCCATCCTTAAAGGGATTGTCCGGTGAAAACCGGAAGTTCTTAAGATTTCGTGATGGTTACCTGGTGGGAGCCTAATGATTAACATAGGCCATTTTTATTCCATTAAACTACACCCCAATTTAGTCTAATCAACGACGGATAATTGAACGAAACTCCATGCCGAATTTAGCAAGTCTCAACGGCTGCACTCCCATGCCTGACGTGACGTCACACCAGTCTTGCAATTGTCATATCCTATGCCTCATTCCTCCGTGGGAACACAGTGCTCCCGACGCACCGCAGCATTCCATATTACTCGCCACTGTAAATGTCGCGGAGAAGTGTGGAGCGTGACAACGGCACAACGAAAATACCCTTTCGTTCTAAAAAAAAAAAAAAAAATCTAGTGCAGCAGCGAGGGTGAACCACGTCGTACCGCTCACGCGGAGGACAAAATTCGAAGTGCACTTTAGTTCGGCGCGTTCTTTGCCTGATGTTACCTCAGAAACTCCGCTTCCCTGAAGGTGGAAGAGGAAAACGCCGTTTATGCACGCTTGGCTTAAAATACAATTACTCCTCCAGGGAAGCACACAAAATTCATATTTGTCATGGAAGATGCTCCTACAGCCATTGACAATGAGGTCTAAATGTTTTCATGATTACGAAATTTGACCGGATAATCCCTTTAAAGCAGGGGTGCACAACATACGGCCCGCGGGCCGCATGCGGCCCGCAGGCACTTTCTGTGTGGCCCGCGGCCCGCGGCCCAGCTGAGCGCAGAAACCGCTCACCGTGTCATTCAATGCACTGCGGCCGTTGACTTGGCAGAAAGCATTCGAAGCCGTTGACATACTTTTCTCAGAGTCCTCTTTTCCGGGGGGAAACTCCGCGTCATCAGTCCAAATATTCCCTCTCCACTAGACCCACAGAAAACAACAATACAAAAGCCTGTACAGCCATCCAGTGCGTTGTTATGACCCGACCCCGCGTCCCTGTGTTTGTGAGTGCGTGGAAAGCTCATCGAACCATTTTCCCAGTCATTAGGGACACTTTGGGGGATGGATTAGCACAGGCTTCGCCGAACGCCTGGGGCCTGGCTGATCTGACTAGCAATGGTCGCCTCTGGGGAGGCACCGCCCAAGGGCTCTTCTGACGTGTCATCCTTCTGACCTTTACCTGCGACTGGCGACGAGGTGACGGAATGCGACAATGTGTGTTTCTGACCTTCTGGGTGCTAATCCGTCACGGTGGCGTGAGGTGAACTGAACGGCGCCAGCTGTCTGGTGGGAAAGAATCCAGGGATCATCCAGCGGCCAATTTGCGGACCTTGGAACTGTTCCCCTCCCCATTGTAGAATTCGAGTGTGGGGGGTTAATCCTCGTCTTTCCAGTCCCAATCGTTAAGCTCCCCTTTGGGAGAGAGAGCCCGGCTGGTCCGACTAGCGTCGGTCGCTTCAGGAAAGCCAACACCCTCGGAATCCTCCTCTCGCTCAGATGTTAACAAAAACCCTGACCGTTCGAGAGACGGTCGTCTTTGATCTGATATTTCGCTATGAAATAAACTTGTTAAGTTTGCCGATCTGTTTACCCGACTGACTGGCTCGGACGTTGTTCGCGAGAAAGGTTGGACGCCAGCGAGATGGCCATGCTACCCGAGAGACGAGACTTGGCGTCGACCCCTAACAGCGTCCCTCCCCTATCCTTGTTCCAGTTCTTCTTCATCCCGTTTCCTCCTCCCTCTCCCCACGAAGGCTACAGCCCTCTCAACTCCTGTTGGGACATGATCAGTGGCAGCTTGTTGCAGATAGAGAAAAGCTAGTCGTGTCACGCTTGGAATAATAGTGCAATTCCAAAGAAGAGAAAAATAGACCAGGAGGGCCGGAAATTCAACCAGGAGTGGACATGGAGGTACTTTTTTATTGAGAACGCATCGAAGTGCTTATGTCTTGTGTGTCGAGAATCTCTCGTGGCTCCTAAAGAATACAATGTTCGACGCCACTACGAGACCAAACAAGAACACATCTGAAGCAGTCACGCGGGCGTCTTTTCAGATATCTTGACAGATCGCTCGTTCAGGTCGTCCGTTTACTGATGGCGACTTCATCAAGGAATGTCTTATGATTGCTTCTGAGGAGATGTGCCCGGACAAGAAGTTGGTTTTCCAAAACCTGAGTTTATCAAGAATGACAGTACAACGACGTGTGCATTGCATTGCCGACGACCTATCAAAACAGCTGGAGAGGAGTTGCAGCAATTTTGTCTACTATCTCTTGCTTTGGATGAGAGCACAGACATCAAAGACACAGCACAGCTGCTTGTTTTCATCCGTGGTGTGAACGAAAACTTCGAAGTGACTCAGGAGCTGGCAGAGCTTTGCTCAATGCACGGACGGACTACGGAAGAAGAGATCAGCAAGGAGGTCAAAGACGTCATAAAGAAGCTCAAGCTATCATGGGAAAACCTCGCAGGTGTCTGCACCGATGGAGCCCCAGCCATGATGGGAAAGAGAAACGGAGCCGTTGCCTTACTTCAAGCGTTCAGTGGTGTAGAATTGAAGCAATATAACTGTGTGCTTCACGAGGAAGCACTCTGTGCCAAAGTGATGAAGTTTGACCATGTGATGAAGGTCGTGACTTCGGTTGTCAACTTTATACGTGCTTGGGGATTGAAGCACAGGAAATTTCAAGAGTACCTGAAAGAAATGGAGAGTGAGCACATGGACATCTCGTATCACACTGAAGGTCGCTGGCTATGCCGTGGGAATGTTCTGAGTCGCTTCGTCGCGCTGAAGGCCGACATCATCGCTTTCTTGCACGAGGAAGGGAAACGCATAGCAGAGCTGGAGGAAGATCAATGGTCGTGGGATCTGGCATTCCTCACCGGTATTTCAAGCCATCTGAACACGCTTAACATAGCTCTCCAAGGAAAAGACCATCTCATTTCGGACATGGTGAGCGCGATCTTCGCGTTCCAAGGAAAGCTGCGCCTCTTCAAATTGCAGCTTGGGGGTGGAAGCATAGTTCACTTTCCAACCTGCCAGAAGCTCTTTCCCACCGGCGAAAATCGGAAGACGGTAGCTGCGACGTACGCTCCACAGGTTGAGTATCTGCTCTCCAAGTTCCCGCAAAGATTCATGGCATTCGAAAGTGAGAAGAGTAACTACGATTTGTTCCGCGATACGTTTTCTGTCGCACCGGAAGACACAGGTCCGACGCTGCAGCTAGAACTCATCGACCTCCAGTGCTCGCCAGAACTGAAGAGTACGCATCGTGAGTCTCAGCTGCTTGACTTCTACGGAAGCCTTGACAGGAGCAAGTAGGGAAACCTTGTGGACCACGCATTGAAGCTTGCATCACTTTTTGGGAGCACGTATGTCTGTGAGCAGACGTTCTCACTGATGACCCTCAACAAGAACCGTCTTCGATCTTCTATGACGGACATGACACTGCGAGATGTGCTGAAGACGGCCACCAGTGCGATGATCCCAGATATCGAAAACCTGTCTGCAGCAAAAAAGGTGTAACGTGTCACACTAGGTGCGGCCCGCGCAGTTTCCAATAAACAATTTTTGGCCCGCGTCATTTTTGAGTTGTGCACCCCTGCTTTAAAGGCTATATTACATGCGTGAAAAACACACACACAAAGAATTGCGCAGAAAACAGAACTCCAGGACTCCAGGAAATAGTTTCAGGTCAATTTTTGAACAACAAACCACGCTTAAGCTTTTCCTTATTAAAAAAAAAGAACATTTAGCCAAATTACATTTTTGACCTACTTGCAGTAAATACCTCCGTTTTTTTTTTAAAGCATCTTGGAATTTTTTTTGTTTTTGTTTCGTTCACAGATTTCCGTAAGATTTACGCTTGGGTTCGCTTACGCTCGTGCGGCAAAACAGTCCGTGCACACAGCACGCACTGCATCTGCCGTCCACCCTTTTTTTTTGTTTTTGTTACACAAGCGACGTTGCAGTTGAAATAATAATAATAATAAAATATCGCAAGCACAATCGCACCATGTGAAATCGGCTCGGCGAGACAGACCAATTAATGCCAAGTTGCCAAAAAAATACAAAAAAACTAGGGAATTGCGTTCTGTTCTATCTTGTATACATTACTCAAAGTGACTAATCAATTACAATTATAATTATTACTGCTTAAAATGTATTTATATAGACTACTCGATTACTTGAGACGAAAAGTAATTGGCCGTTACTTAAAAAAAAAAAAAAAACTAACCGTTACATCTCCGATTACTTCAGCTTTAATGGATTAGAATCAGCGAATTATGAACCGATTGTCCTCTTTATCCCCCAACTTCGGTAAAGCAGCCACATGTTGGAAACTTGGTTTGAAGATTCCTTGGCAAGAAACTTATACGAACAAGAGGGCGCCGTTAGAAAGGGGAGGGAAAAAATAGTCGTGGTAGTACTTCCAAATCTAATCAGATTACGCTTGCGATTACTTCCAATAAATGTATTCAAGGGAATACAAAATTACAAAAAAAAGTCATTGATTACAAGTAATTTATTATTCGTAATGTGTACCGTACAAGTCTGGTTTTGTTGCAATATGTTCGCAATAAAGAACAAAGTGAATAAAAGCCATGCGGCTACTTTCCCGCAGAACATTCGAAAAACCAATCACTGCGATCTGCGAACGGAGCTAGGCGTATGAAAAGGTCGCTAATACGCTGATCATGGCATGAGCGGATGGAATGTCACGCTCGCGGTTTCACTTCGAATTTCTCATTTTCAGGCCTAGCACAGTATTTATGGGCTCGCCAATGGCCGAACCTCCTCCGTAAATCTCAGTTAACTTGCGTCCCAAGTGCTCTGCGGGAAAGCTGACGCGCGGCCAATTTCGCTTAGACTATTACCGGAGGCAAGTTCGGTGATGCTGGGGAGCAACGTAACTATAGAGCAGCGTCAGTCCTGTACACATTACTAAAATAAGTAATTAATTACAATTACTGCGACTCTCGGTTAAACCTGTTTAATTAAATGACTCGATTACTCGAAAGGAAAAGTAATTGACCGTTACTTTCTCCGATTATTTCAGATTAAAACAAAAAGGCGTACCTTTTTGCGGGTTTGAAAACGGGCCTTTGGTACTGTCCATTATTCGATTAGAATTATCGGATTACAAATTAAACCACCCATCTTTTAAATCCACCGCTTTTCGTATACCGTACCCCCTATCGGAGACTTGGTTGGAGGATTCCTTGGTAGAAAGGTTGTGGAAATGAAGGGCGCCATACCCTTACAAAAATGACCAATGAAGTTCAATTGAGTTTCTAATGTATTCCTAAAAAGTCAATTGAAACTCGATATAAACTCAACGTCTAATGAGTGTGATCAGAGAAACTCAATATCGAGTCTACTGAATTTACTCATTAAAAATGAAATTGAGTTTGGTCATAAGAAACTCTATATCAATTATATCGAACGCAGAGCATAGCCTATTATATTCACGGTTCGTACTGCGCGATTCGTTTATTATTTCATTTCAAGATACTGCCAATCTCTGTTCCTATCGGCCATAGAGCGGCGCTCTTACCAGCCAATGCAGTATATCCTCGACGGTTCTGGAGTGATAATAGGATTTTCGGGACGCCCACGCGTTTCGTAATCTGTCGCCACCGCTAGATAAATGTGTATTTAAAAATGTCGGGGCACTTCCTTTTTTCTTTTTTTGTTTCACAGGCACTAAGAATACTGCTGAAGCCAAACCTCGGCCACCGGAATTTTGTCCGATTTCAGAGAAAATGCACCTTCCTGTAAAACACGATAGTGTGTATATATACACACACCGCCTGTTCGTTAAGTTCTACAAAAGTGGCTTCGCGGAAGATGATGCCAAGATACCAATATTGCGAGTTCCATTTTCGACCTTCGTCAATGGTGTTCGCAGCAGTTACGATGACAGAATTATTTGCGGAGACGCCTGAAACATGTTCGAAGGCCGTTTGCTTCATACATATGCGTACTTCGAACCTGCTTGCCCTCAGAAAATTTTGTCATCGCGTCGTTTGTGTCATGTACGATCAATCCGACTGTGGCTTTGGGCGTCCTAGGCGTGGGCCACTGGCCTTTCGGCGGCGCCACGGCGTCGCGCTGTTCTGAGCAAATATTATATTATATCCTATAATATACAATAGGCCCCAATATACAATATACGCAGCCTTCCTCTGTAAGTGATTGACTTTCGATGGGCTCTGCGGGGAATGCCAACGGGCGAAACTCCCAACACCAAACACCTCATCGTCAGCCTACGAGCCCTGTTCTGGATCGGGTGCTGCGACGGGTTTTCTTTTTTTTTTTTTTTTTTACACCCATGTCGTACACGCGTCGAATCGCACGGAGGTGGAACTCGAATCAAAGATTGATCGACAATGGCTCGGAGAAAGAGCGCAGTGGTGGCGTGCGTGCTGCCTGCTCTATCTTTTTGTTACGCCGCGTGGGCGCTGGGTCTGCTAATCCTTCGGCTCCCGTTCCAGTATCGGTTCTTGGGTGCGAGTGAGTCATCGATCACTCTCCATATGGGTCGCGGCAATCCGCTTCCCACGAGCTCGTTTCGCGTATTTCTACCGAGCGATCGCGGACAATGCGGCTTCCAGATTTTTTTGGGACGTATACGGTATACGCACGTGGAAAGAACTTGAAACCGAATCGTAGTTGTTTTAATTTCTTCTGATGTTCTGACAATTTTTTCCCGCACACGAACACAAACGTGTAAAAAGAAAAAATTTTTTTTTTTTTTTTTAAGTGGAGTGAGTTGTTCGAAGTGGTGTTAAGTCTTGCGAGCCGTGACTTATACAGTTAGCACGAGCGATCGCAAGATGTTTTCCGTTTACTTTAAAAAATTTAAAGGCTGTCATCCAACACTGTTAGGATGGCGCAACGTGCCTATCCTGGTTGCCAACCTATAGGCACCAACATTTGAGGTACCACATGTCCGAGCAAAAATTAGAACACGCACCTATATATTCATACGTTCAACGCGTTCGCGTTGAATATATGTCGCGCACGGTGCCCCTGTCTCAGAAAGGCCATGGCCGATACGTTGAATATACTAAAATATGCGGGTTCCGTCTTTACTTTAGGACTCACGACAGAATGATTACCAGTTTTCAGCTATGTGACTATTTTAAGTCCTCGTGGACACACTGAAACAAAATCATCTCGGGGTCACGAAGACAATAACGGACGAAACACGTCCACAATGTCTTCATGCACTTTAGCTGCACATGTTTTTTTGTTTTTTTTGTGGTTTTTTGTTTGAGCTTTTAATTTCGGCTGGAATGACATGAAGGAACAAACACCCAGTGCCTATTAAGCTGCGATCACGCTACTAATACGTCATACAAAAGACTGTCTGAAGACACCGTCTAAAGAGTGTTTCTATTGTGTCCCCAGACGGAAGAGACGTGTAATTGACTTTGTCACTGCGCACAAAACTGACCTCTTTTTTTTACCCCTCTGTTTTACTTAGTACACCTAATTTATTATTAGAAAGTTCACGTCTATAGACCTTTCCAATGTTTACAAAATCACAGTCCAGCGTGCGATCTTCACAGTCCAGCACGTGCGTGTTCGTCGCTTCGGAAAGCGAGCGAAGCACGCGCCATTCGCACGAACGCTCAAAATGGCACCGGCCACAAGCTCGTTTTTGGAAAGGTCTATAGGAGGTCACTGATCTCAATGACAATTGCTGGATCGCGTTTGCCCGCTCCGCGAATGCGGTCACTGGCGGCCATCTTTAGGTAGAGTTATATCACCTCTAGCCACGATACAGCTGCTGCAGCCACTTGGCAGCCGCCATCATCCATCCATACGGCGTTTTGGCAGTTGTGGTGGCAGGCTGTTATCAAAATAGCGTGGGTGATATTCCGTGATTGATTGAAATTGTTTGACAAAACATGTTTTTAAAACCCGGCGTGAACGGTAGCCCGGTCTTTGAGGACCCGGTGAAAGTTTCAAGAAATCGCGCAGCACCGGGGAAAAGCAGCACAGCACGCATCAAAAGTCGCATCGAAAGAAGCATCGAAAGCAGACGCCGGTACGTAGTCTGCTTTCGATGCGAGCTGCGCTGCTTTCCCCCGGTGCTGCGCTTTCGTAGAACTTTCGCCGGATCCTCAAAGATGAGGCTACCGTTCACGCCGGGTTTCAAGAATTTGCTTCGTCGAACAACTTCAATCAAGAACGAACTATCACCCACGGTACAGTGTACTAGATCTACGGCTATTTTATGGCAGCCTGCCGCCATTGCGCTGTCCGCCATATTACTATGATGGCTAGAGATGATATAACTCTACCTAAAGATGGCCGACCGTGGCCGCATTCCGGTCCATAGGCAGAGCTGGTCAAACGCGATCCAGCAATTGTCATTGAGATCAGTGATAGGAGGTATTCACTGGCCGCCATATTTGAGGTCACTGTTTAGAGCGCATGCTCAGAACGAGCTCGCATTAATAGGCTGCCAAGACCGGCAATCTTGGTGGTGCGGAATGCACGTGGCGAAAAAACTGTGGAAGCTCGCGTTCAGCACGCGCTCCGCAGCCGAGCACACAGCTATGGCCGCCAGTGAATACTCCCTATTGCTGTCAGGGCATGAACGCGCGCGCGAAGGTATACGTCGCGTCTTCTGCTCTCTTTAATTGTAAGGAACCAAGCGTATCAAAAAACGAAATCAATTTGGACGAACGTTCACCTCACGGCGACGCTCGCGGGAAGGACCTTTTTCATTTATGTCGCGCTTTCCCCGCCAACGAAAACGAAAGACTCATTAGGTATCTTCGAGAAGTTAGCACCTGCCGCGGTCCAAAAGCTCTATTTAGTGCAGCCTCGACTCGATCGAGAGGTAAAACAAAGCGAACGCCCCGAACTAATTGACCCCAATCTGGCTGAAAAGCGTTCACTCCCATTTAGAAAGGTTATTACGCCGCATAGATTAGATATACACTGCCCCTTGGTGTCTTCCATTATTAATGTTTAGAGGAAAGTTTCATTGATTCGGGAGCCGTGACACCAATACCTGGTTTTGTCGCGATTGCAGCGTCTTCGGTGCGAAGATTGCTGACCGACGATTATCATGCTCGAGAGAGTGCTTCATCTGCCGCCTGTTGCCTCCATAAAAACAATTTTACCAGGGCGCCATGTCCTTTATTTTTATGTTTTTATTTATGTGCGGCAAGGTGATAACTTTTAGAAAATGCACTCGTGAGGATTCGATCTTTCTTTCGATTTGGCACTCGAAGTCCTAATCAGGAGCCATCGCTCGCCCTACATTAAGTCCATTCATTACTTTTCGTATTAAGGATGCGCGTGGGAGGGCTTTGTTTCGAGGAAATATACGGTTCGTCCCAAATCTCTTCGTAGATTTCTAACCACGAAAGCGGCTTCAACAACATTATATTTAAAATTGGTATAGTTGCCTTAAAAAGGACAGCAGGTTTTTTGAATGACGCTCCGTAAAATTCCTAAACAAATCGAGCAGTGTTCGATTAGAAATAATGGACTCGCTCGCATTCTTTCGACCACCCATCGTAACAATTGGGTATTAATTAGTAGTCACCCATTTCGGCGGTTGAGACGGCTGACGTTCTCTTTCATTATAGTGTCCTCTGCGTCTAACCTGTTGTGCCATTACCCAGCCAGAGCATTCCAGTTGACACATTAAACATAAAAAACAATAAAAACAAACTACTCAATTGAGACTTCCATTACTTGGCCACGCCTCACACTGCATCGCGTAAGACTGGTATTCGGCGTAGTACTAGTAATTATTCGAAACAGATATCAACAAAAAGTATGACATATTCATCTGAAAACGAACTTTAATTACGTCGATTAAAAAGAACGCGCAGAAGCTTAGATTAGTCAAACTCGTTCGACCTGAACGAGTTCGACTAATCTATACCCACCGCCGAGCTGCCAATTTACCGTCGCCAATAACACCAAGCGTTGGCGAACGGTCCTTATAATAGGGAGTTTTAGGGAACCGTTTTTGCACATCCGATACGGTACGATGGGCCCTCCGGTACGAAGTGCGCATGCGCTTGTCTTCTGCGATCTTACCGTAATGCGCTGCTCGAACCGTAAGGCGCGACCGGCACGACCAATGGCCGACATGGACGGTCTCGCTTGGTGAGCAAAACGGCTACTTCGCTGGCGGAGAGAGCGTGCCGTGGCTTCAAACATGAATAAAATAACTCGTGGTAGTGCCTGGCAGGAGCGCCATATGTGACAGCAAGTGCATAAAGGTGGAGTCAGCAAATAAGAAAGAGAATACAGATCAAAACGCAATAAGACATCCTCGATAGAAATAAATTAATGTTTAGCAACTCCGATGATCGTCTGCTCAGTGGCGCAGTGGATTGGAGCATCCGTTTCGTGAGCTCGTAACGGAGCGGTAGTGGAGGGTTCGAACCCGGCCCGAATACCTATTTTTCTTCATATTTTACTTTGTTTTTTATTTTTTAGTTTTTTATATTTCAAGTTTTTTATATTTCAAGTTTTTTGTGTTTTAAGTTTTTTGTGTTTTAAGTTTTTTGTGTTTTAAGTTTTTTGTGTTTTAAGTTTTTTGTGTTTTAAGTTTTTTGTGTTTTAAGTTTTTTGTGTTTTAAGTTTGTTATGTTTTAAGTTTGTTATGTTTTCAGTTTGTTATGTTTTCAGTTTGTTATGTTTTCAGTTTGTTATGTTTTCAGTTTGTTATGTTTTCAGTTTTTTATGTTTTCTGTTTTATGTTTTCAGTTTTTTATGTTTTCAGTTTTTTATGTTTTCAGTTTTTTATGTTTTCAGTTTTTTATGTTTTCAGTTTTTTTATGTTTTCAGTTTTTTATGTTTTACGTTTTTTATGTTTTACGTTTTTTATGTTTTACGTTTTTATGTTTTACGTTTTTTATGTTTTACGTTTTTTGTATTTTAAGTTTTTGATATTTTAAGTTCTTTATATGCAAGTTTTTTTCATATTTTAAGATTTTTTTTATATTTTAAGTTTTTTATATTTTAAGCTTTTTTTTTAAATTTTAAGTTTTTTTATATTTTAAGTTTTTTTTTCATATTTTAAGTTTTTTTTTCATATTTTAAGTTTTTTTGTTTTTTTTTTCATACAAACGTTGGGATGTGCAATTCGAGCTCTTATCACCCGTTTTTACAGCTGCTTTATGACTGAGGGTTATCTGTAGTGTCAACAGAGTGAGCAACAGCCTTCTGGATCAAGGATCTGGATACTTTTTAGTTTAAAAATGTTGCATGAATTAAAAATTTGTGTTCTAATGCTAATCACATATATCCTATAAAACGAGCCCTTTAAATATTCGGTGATAGTTTTAATAAGTGCACAGCAGTAAAGTTACAGGTTTTCCTTTATTATTTTTTTTTTTTTTTTCGTGGTCGTACCGTACACGGGTCAACGATCGGTTCGCGGGCGTACGACCGTGATCGTCTGCTATCTTTACCGTAAGAGAGCAACATGAGCGCCGTATCTACCTCCGTCCCTCCGCCTCCTCCTCGCAAGCGGTTTTCAGCGGAAGATGATACCTTCCTACTTCGGGAGGTGCTAGGCGCTAATCCTTTTTTTCTCCAGCCCTTTGGGATGACGTCTTAAAGGCTTAAACGCGGCGTCGAAAAAAAACTTCTCGTTGCGAGGAGCGAACGGATTGACCTCCTCGTAACTTTGTACAAGAAAAATGACCGCCTCAACCTGAGAAATGATTATATTTCTGTTATTTTTGTATTTTCTTCGCGATTTAATATTTCTAGTTTTATTTGTCCATAATGGGCCTCGAGGGAAAGACACAGGATCGCTGGCAGACGACTTCGAATGTTGATGATAAGCGCGCGCGAGCGTGTTCTTATTTGTGTGTCAAATCGAGTTTGCTGTCTGCGACTTTTCAGCATATCAGGACGTGGTTGGAGTAAACATCATATTTGGTTGATGTTAAACACCAAAGCTTGCCCACTGAGAAGAACGTATGACTTACATACCAAGTTACCATGTACGACCGAGGAACTATTTTATTCCCCGAGGATATAAATCGGGTAAACTGAAAAAAAAAAAAAAAAAAAAAAAAAAAAACGGTGGCAAACGAGCCTCCGGCACCCAGATTCAGCCGTTGGCTGTCAACGTCTCCGGGATGAGCAGCGCCGATCGGAGATGGGGCAGATCCTCCTTTGTGAACCTGAATTCCGTACGACGTCCTCCTCGTCCATCGACGCCAAGTTGAACGTCCCATACCTTGCCGCCAACAAGTGGCTTCTCTTAGTACGCAGACAGTCGTACAAAATAATGTTTTGTAAATTTTTTTCGCCGAATAGAACCAACTCCAAGTCATCGTCAAAAAGATCGAGCGCCATTGTTGTCGGAAAGCTCGTCTGCTCCTTTAGCAGACGAACATTTTAGAACTTCGCAGTGCCAGTGGCGACACGCCATGGAGCGCCAGGTTTTGTATTACGGAAGCGCATTCATTCGAGTAAAAAAACGAGACGAACTATAAGTAGGTATACATTGTTTTAGGTTCTCTATATTTATAGGATGCGATTTTTATTTACTTCAGTTTCTGCGATTTGTACAAACGCACGCAAATTTGCTTTTCTCGATGAGGCCGATGCAGGTTTCCGTTGCCAGGGGGCGCGACCTGCACCGATCGTCTGCTATCGTCTGCAAATACGGTTCCCCCAAAGCCGTTTCGAGGCACACGATCGGTCGACTCGCCCGATCCAAGGTATCGATCGTTTTTGTTTATCGATCGTATTTTGTTCCGGTTCCCTAAAACTCTCTAATGACGTGCGTTAAAACGGTCCCTTAGACGGGTTATTGATTATGAGTGGTATGTTTTCTGAATTGATAAAGTTGCACCCCCACCAAGTTACCAGGTTTCCGCCCGCGGCGAGGTGACTGCGAAGTGCACGGCAGCGAGGAATTCGCCTTTGCACGCTGCGTCTCGTCGCTGAGGTCAACGGTTTTTCCTGCCTCCTTTTCCGAGACGTCAGTCAGTTTTCTCGCCAAGCTGACTTCTCGTCTAGACGCGACGGGATATTTTTTTTTTCCTTCGTGTCTATTTGCCCGCTGCTTCCAAACGAACAATAAGGACGTGCGTCGAAGTGCCCAAAAACAGAAATCAAGCCCGAGTTTGTTTTTGTTTTGGCCAGCTAACTTACAAGTTATGATACGCACCTTTTAAAAGATAACTACACTCTAAAAACAAATATTGTACTTGAAAGGTTTTTTGACGCCCCAAGAACTCTTTCAGCTCGTGAAGAACGGTTTCACCTCAAGCACTATCGCCCCTTGGTGCACTAGAAAGGCGACTGGGCGATGAAGAACTCTATCGCATCAAAAAAAGGAGCTTTAAAGAATCCCTCCTTGTTTTTTTAACAAAGAACCATTTTAGAAGGCGCTGAAAAGCATTTTTAGGGTGCAAAATAGGGACGAGCCGAAGAACCCATATTGCGTCCAACTTCCTTTGTTCTAAAATGTAAAAATAAGCCTCCTTTTTTTTAGTGACGCCGGAAAAGTTTTGGTTTGTTGACGAGTGCGTCAGCCAACCGTCCAGTGAACATAAACAGGCAAAAAATTACTCGTTAAGACAAGTTTCTCACTAAACGCTTCATTTTATATCAGTACAAATGTTTACATGCAGAATAATAAAACCCCGTGATGTGTTCTTGTTTATTTCACAAGTAGCGGCAAGTATTTCAATGCACTCCCTGAGCAAGACTTCTCTGAGCATTGCGGCATAGCACTGAATCGAGCTATTCCCCCTACGTATTGTTTTTTTTTAATTTTTTTGGACTAAGCTCTAGCAAAGCTTTGTTTTCTCACGACTTAAAACTCACATTTAAATTTTATAAAAAATCTTATGTGCATCGTCGCACATGCATCAACGTCATAGACGTCAAGACAGGAAGTTGGCGATGCTACCTCTGTAACATCACATATGTTTTCCTTTTTTTTAAAAAGAATAGTATAACCCGCTCCACGCGACACATTTTATTTTTTTTGTTGGTAAACTTGCGAGACATGCAATACGGGAATTGGACCAACGGTGCCTCGCACAGTAATGGACCTTTCCGGGAAATCCCAGGAGACCTTGCAACGAGGGGAATTGTGGGGCTGTTCGGATGTACGCTCGTGCCAGCTCGAACGCTTCGTATATCCTGCTAGCGGCACGATTCAATCTTTCTCATCATTAAAAACTCAGAACAAAAAAAAAAAAGGGAACGAAAAAGAAAAATGTCAATACACATTTTGCATTGTTTCCTTCTGCCTTCTCTGCGTTCTGAGATCACGGACTGTTAAACCAACGTCAACTTAATCTTTGCTTCTTGGATAATTTCACGTGCCGTATACATCTGAACGTCACAACGCGTAAAGCAAAAGCTGAGGGCACCACATATTTCCGGAAAGGTCTATGCGGAGAGAAAGTCGTCTGCTTCTAGCACAAGAGTTGCGGTGACGTCAGAACGACGCCGAGCTCTGATTGGCTTTGGGTCTACCCCCTATTTTTTTTTTCAATCAGCCAATAAGAGCTCGGCGTTCTGACATCATCGCAAACCCTGCAAAGAAGCAGACGAACTTGCGCTCCGCATTGTCCGTGTCTTCCCACTCTTCTCCCGGCACGTGGCGAAAGAACGAGCTGAATCGCACAAGACGTGAGCATGACTGCCAGCAAAGGTTCTATCTAATTCGCGCCACCTCGGGCCGACAAAAGAGAAGCCGTCGAAGACCATTCTTGTATCTTAGGGCGTTGTTCCAAAAGGCAACGCGGGCGCGCCACCGCTGCTCGCGACAATGACCGACCTTCTCGTTCAGCGAGTGGAAGTGGGGGCGGAACTTGATCTTGAGCAGCATCGAAGGACGCCGGAACAACGTGCGCGCATTGTTCGCCTTCGTTCCGAGCTAACGCGAGCGCGCCGACGGTCCAAGTAAACGCGGAAGTCGGCGCGCGGACACAAAGAAAAGCCGTTCGCTTTGCGACAATCGACGTGGGTATTGTTGAGATTACAGTCGACGAGCCTTATGGCGGCCCGATCGAGCATTTCGGGCGACCCGCTGAAATTTGCCGGCCAACCTCCAATCGGCAGAATTGAGGCCGTCGGCTCAAGGGTACAAGCGTAATGCGTCCGGTCGTGTAAGCGTTTCGTTCTTAACCACCTCACTTGCGCTTGCTGTACAAAAAAAAAAAAAAAAAAAAAAAAAAAAAAAACGGTAAGTAAAGTAAACATCGTGCTCCAACTAGGCACCCTATCCCTCGTTTTTAATTCTGCAGCGATAAGGACGTACTTTGTTTGATTACACAGTGATGTTTCTTTCACTGGCTTCGGTTGGAAACTGTAGTCAACCTTCCGATAAAGCAGCAGTTAAATTTTACGAGCAAAGGCTACGTGCGAAGGGATATCTTCCTTATCATACAATGGTAGTTTGCAGTGAAGACCTTTCGGACACGAACCAATTTCTAACTACGTGCTTTAAGAACGTTTAAAAAACAAACACTTTTTGTACATCGTAGAGGGCAAGCTTATCAGATCCCTCTTAGAATTGACTATTGGCTCAAAAGAAAGTATGGCGTTTCCTGAATCTTGATGCACAGAACCGGAAGTACTCATCCCTTCCCCGCCTTCCCCCTTTCCACCTCTGCGGTGGAAAGGTGGGAGCGACCTTTCAGCTTACGCGAAAAAAGGGCAACGGCCAAAGCCAACGTAAGGAAAGGTGCAAAAAAAAAAAAAAGAATTTGACGCGCTATCATTTATGCAGCTCTAACCTGGTCCTACATAGTCCGAATGACGCCCAGTCTGCCTGCTGCACTTTGAATATTTCTTACTAGCAGATGTATGTTTTTGTGCTGTTGAGGCCTGGCGAATTTAGTCAAGTCAGATATGACACATGTAAAAAGAAAAAAAAAAAAAAAAAAAAACTAACACGGGGGAGGGTGGCCACAAAAAAATCAATTCGAGAGGACATATCCTTAAAGGGGCGATGCAACAATTTTTGTACTTTGCGCAAATACCACTTAGAACGGATCCCTGGCATTAATGACCTATGAAACACGGGTTCGTTTTTCACCCCACGCAATAGACCTTTTCTGTTTCCTGTCGTTCTCAGTCACATGGGTTCCGTATCTGGTATGCGGGGCGAAAAAATAATAAAACGTTTGAACCTGGAATATGCTAGAAAATATAGGGGAGGCTAATCAAGAATGTGTGACAATCCCGCATTTTTTGTAAGCACCTTCCAGCTGCGGGGAGAGATCAAAAAGATGTTTTACCGCATACCAGAAATGACGATATTCAAGATGGCTGCGCGCTTGTGGAAAAGGTGTATAGAAGTCCCAGAAAAAAATTAAAGGAAAACGAGCAGAGTTCACCCCCTCAACTCGCAGCCAGAACAAGCGGCCACGTGATCTTGAGCCGATTATATGCGCCAATGTTGATCATAGCCACGCGCTGGGGTTGGCAAAGCACAGGACACGCGCTGAGTTCCAGACATTGTTATGGCTCGGCTATTGTCGTCATTGCAGCGATTGGACACGGGCCACTACCTGAATGCTTCTCGAGCTAGTAATTATCACGAGCCAAAATCGAGTGCCCACGCAATGCTCGGGTCGAATCTATGAACAGCATTCAAATATTGTCATTGGGGTGTACTGCGGTCCCCACGTTACGTCATCAAATTTTGCAAAGGAGAGATTGCATGAAAATTATCGCTTTTGTCCTTGAAATTACACCGCAACAAAGGAGTTTCTTGGCCAGTGGCGTTGCGTATGAGTATCCTTGAGTCCCACTAGTACCAGTAAGCTCGTGTAAAGTGAAAAAACATTCCAATTGAATATCGTTGCACCGCTCCTTTAAACAAAGAAACATGCGACTTAATTTAATTATCACTAAAGAAAGCTACGGAGGCGACATGACACAGTAGTGAAAATGACTCAGAGAATTGTGCTCTGCTGGCTAGGTGGTCATGTTCAATGGGCCAGTCTTTTTTGTGTGTGTGAAGACAAAATGTTTATAAGCCAGTAGCTATCTTAATAGCTACATTACATCTGTTAGCCATTCTCGACGCAACCCGATTTAATATATATATCTATATCTCTCTCTCTCTCTCTCTCTCTCTCTCTCTCTCTCTCTCTCTCTCTCTCTCTCTATATATATATATATATATAGGTGAAGCAGAGTAGTTTGAGAACAATGGACCGGGAAAATGAAATAAGTCAGAGATCCTTACTTGCGGAGTTGCTATGCTAGGAGTTTATTGTATGTATTACGACAGTTTCGCCGAGAGGCTCGGCTTCGTCAGGAGATGGCATACATGTCAGGAGATGGCATACACGTCAGGAGATGGCATACATATATGCCATCTCCTGACGAAGCCGAGCCTCTCGGCGAGACTGTCGTAATACATACAATAAACTCCTAGCATAGCAACTCCGCAAGTACGGATCTCTGACTTATATATATATATATATATATATATATATATATATATATATATATATATATATATATCAGTGTTGCGGAATGGGCACCCCCACTCCATTCCCATTCCATTCCGGGGAATTAGAGTTTTCGATAATTCCATTCCTTTCAACTCCTAGGAATGAGGACACTGGGCCCATTCCCACTCCTGGAATGGCTGAATCGTTCCATTCCATTCCTCTAATTCCTAAACGTTAAAAGTGTCACTTGACAGCTGCATTACGTCGCAGGGTTGGGCAGAAATATTCAAAAATGTATTTGAAAATACAAATACTGGGATAGATGAAAATAGTTGCTAAGATACTGACACTGAAGTCTCAAATATATCTGTAAAAATGTATCGCGATACGTATCGGAAATACATTTTAAAAATAGACAAAAAGTCTTTGGAAATACAAATACAAGAATACATTTTAGGGAGGGCAGAAATATAAATACTGATAATGCAATACATTTTTAAAATTTCTTTCAGACGCAAACTGAGATGAGGCTTTAAGTTTGAAGTGGAAGTTTTTTTTGGGGGTCGAAATTACTTTCCCGCAGGCTTGGCACTTCGCATTGAGGGTAGTGGTTCCGGACGAAGAGTTTTCAAAGGGTTAAAAAAACGTTCCATCAAGGATTGACCGCAGTCCCTTCCCTGGCATCCTGTCTCACTGACCAGTGATGCGAAAAGACTTCGACCTCTAAATAAATTCCATCAAAACATCACCACTTCCCTGTCCAATAAGGGCGCCCCTGTCAACACTGATCACATGACGTCACGGTGGGATGAACAAGTATTCTTGAATCTGTAGGTGTTGCCTTGAACATAAAAATTTACCCACGCTGCTGTATGAAAGGATATACATACTTTCGTTGTAGGTGACCTCGTTGAAGACTATGCAGGCAGTTGCATTTGGAATTTTCGAGAAAAGTGGACCACCTGAAGCATCCTGAAGCACATGTCTTATCTTCTGTTACGGTTGAAAAATCGATACGGTGGCATTCCTGTTGTGACGGTCCTTCCTGCCGACCCTCCGCCTCCAACGCATGAATGGGTCCTCAAGTTTCGCCTAGCATCATTCAAACAGAGACCTCGTGGATTGCGACCTGAGATAGCCGGCACAGGTGCGAGCTCTCCGAGAAACAGCGCGCTCGAGACGAGATGCAGGTGTACGAAGTCTGGGTCCGCACAGCGAGGCCACGTCTGGCCTCCTTCCTGGGTATCGGATCACCAGAGCAGCGGGTCACGTTCACGTCGGCTGATGACGTACCCTTGAGCCGTGCAATAGTACAGGCGCAGACGCATTCGAATATGTGTTGAACTTCACTAGTGAAAGGCGCCTCCGCCGCGGCCCCCCCCCCCCCCCCTCCCACCTCTGTTCTTCGCTTTGACGCTTGTTTTTTGTATTGTATTTTTTTTTTTTTTTGCGCATAAGTCTGTTAGGGCTTTACGTGGGTTCGCAGTTTCCCGCTCATTTTATTTCTGAACAGCCGACTCGCTGACTGGCTTGGTGTAGCTGAACGTAAAATATAAAATAAAATAAAATAAATAAAAAATAAAGAACCTGGCCCATTCCATTCCCATTTCATTCCGGGCAAAAGGCCTCTTATTCCATTCCCATTCCATTCCCCTGAACGTTGCCGCCATTCCATTCCCATTCCATTCCGGGGTCGCGAAAATGCGGAATGATTCCGGAATCATTCCAACTCCGGAGTGGCAACTCCGCAACACTGATATATATATATATATATATATATATATATATATATATATAGAGAGAGAGAGAGAGAGAGAGAGAGAGAGAGAGAGAGATTGAAGGTATTTTCCACTTTGAATTGGCACATACGTTTATATATCGTGATAAAGTTCTTTACTCGGTTGCAAATGCCTGAAATTGCTGTAATGACCTTCAGAGTGAGAATAAAAACTTAATTAATTTCTAAGTTCATAAAAAGAAAAACAGGTCGTTTTAATGCTTCACCTTGACGGGAAACTATCTCAAACGCAACGTTCTCAACTATAATAATAATAAAAAAACTTTGCGTTTGCGATGTAAAGAGGACTTGCATTACAGTAACAACGACTTAGGTAGATACACAGATACTTATCCCTAACAAGAAGCAGGGGTTAGAAGCAAGAGAGAAACATTTAAAATTGTGACGAAGGAACATATTATCAAGAATATGCTTTTGAAAATATCAAACCATTTCCTAAAACATAAATATGCTTGCAATAAGGTACCATATACGCGCATAAAACCATTCTGGCAAAGTAAAGAAGAAAAACAAAAACGAATGGTAAGTGTCAATACACCGTGTAAAAGAAAAAAAGCGATAGTTATGTAGAAACTTTGTAACGTCATGGTAAAAAAGAGGGGAGGGGTGGAGTAGGTCTCTCAATTTAATGAAGATTGAGGCTAAAGAACTCGTGGGGGTTGTCAGCGATTTACGTCAATCATCGATCGTAAACTCCCTCACAACTGCAAAAAAAGGAAGATCAACCACAAACGCACGGCCACGAATGGTTGCCGTGCTGATCTGTCAGGCACGCCGACGCGCGCGAGCAGTAAAGAAACCTTTCTAACTCGCAGCTGACAAGACAGACATCCTGAGAACTCATCTCGGATGCGAGATGTCTGTGGTTACTTCACGACGTGAGAAAAAATAGCATTACACGGACTTGATACGCGAATCCTACTCAGCGTAGGGTATACCCTGACGTGCTCTTTTTTCTTCTTTTCTCCCGCGGTTGTTTCAGTTTCCGCTCCGGCTGTCGGACACTGACACAGCGAAACTACGACATCAACAACAATGACCACAAAAAAGAACGCAGACAGGAATCGTGCGTTCTGTGCGTGGTTCTTTAGAAGATGTCACGCATGTCACGCTCAGCGGAACGAAGCGGTGTACGTCGAGACGAATCGAAACTGTCGGGGGCGGAAAGAGACGCCGGCCTGACTGATCTGTAATATGTGCAGCGTGTCGTTTGCATGATGAAGGACTGAGGGACGCAATGGTAAAATGAAAGATCTAAGTCACACGGTGTCCGAATTGAAAAGTTAGCTTTCTTAAAGCAAGCTAACGTTTCAGTGGGCCGTCCTCCGTGATCTACAGAAAAGGGAACTCAGTGCTCACAGAATTCTCTTGGAGTGTATGGTTGGTCAAGGGCACCTTGGCGGGAAAAGACCTGACGATCCTCCTATCTTCATAAGGTTTTGTTATTGCGATTCCATTGTGCATGAATCTCGCTCCAGGGTCCCTTTCTTTTAACGTGAAACGTTTTTTTGTTAAGTGTTCGGCATTTCGTGAAGCCCGAAAGTGAAGCCTGGATAACAGCGTGGCCGCGAGGCTCGACACTGATTGTCTTTGAGTGTGTGTGTGCGAGAGGGGGGGGGGAGGGGGATCGAACTAAGACCATTTTGATTATTAAGCGAGTGCCTTTCCAGCATGTCACGACACATCACTGTGAGTAGAGGTGCCATTTGGCGGGAAAGCCGTGGGGGGAATCCGCTCTGCGTCCGGCAGATAGCAACTTGACACCCTGTCACACGTTTTTAAAACCCCGGGTTCGCGCCGATATCTCCTCCAGTCCAGGAATTGCTATCGAATGTACATGCCACGCGTTAAGCCAGTCGCTAAACAAAGCGATGAAGAGCGCCGAGAGCGTTGACGCCACACTTTTCACGTGGAACACAATTGTTCAGCAATTTGATATGTCTTTTTGTTTTCAATTTGTTTGCTTCTTAGGCTACGGGGAACCATTGCAGCATCTTGCCTTCCGTTCTTGGAAAAAGAAGGCAATTTGATCGCATAAAATATTAAAAGATTCATTGGTGGATCGTTAGGGAATGATGTTAGCATGACCCTAAATTGGGAAACGCCAAAACCGTCCCCCTTAAGAAACGCTAACGCTGACCCCTTCACTTTTCTGTTTTGGGTTTCTCTTTTGCTTCCTCTATTTTTTCGCTGCCCCTTTTTGGCCTCGTTCTGAGTCAGTGTTAGCGTTTCCCAAAGAAGGACGTGTGTGGCATTTCCCAAAGGTCATGCTAACGCATATTTCCAAAGGATCCACCAATTATCTTCCTATAATTTTACAGCGAAGCTGTATATGACTCGTTGGTCGGGTTTTTTCGTGTCCGTCGACAGAAAACCATTCGCGTTCGCCTTATCAAAGACTGGAGCACTACCTGGTGGCGTTTGCCATAAAAAAGTCTATAGTGCAGGGGGCAATCGTTGCAGGTGATACCACAGCTACAGTGTCACAGCTTCGCTGTTCAACCACCTTCAAAACGTAGATTGGAGCCTTAATTTTTTTTTTCCCGGCTTCTGTCGCACGCGGGCCCGCGTCGCCTTGCCGCTCCTTAGCGCCGCATTTTGACCAGCCGAGCTAGGCGCTGCTTCCGCTCCTCCTGTCTCGTTTGCCCGCCTTGCATTGCGCAAACATAACCACATACGTACTTTATCAGCTCGTACGCGTAAAGTCCTTATCTCTAGGCTCAAAGCGGATACGGATGAAAAGACGGCAACTGCCGGGATGTCACCCGCTGCTCCCCCATTTAGATAACGAGGCAATTAAAATGCACTTCGGCCCGAGGAACACGCTTGTAAACTTCCGACGTATGTGTTTTACGCTTATTAAAAATACAACAGCCTTCGTTTAGTGCTAACAAATTGCCGAACACATTCCACTGAACTAAACGTCCTCTCTTCATATATTAAACTCATGCAATTTCGAAGTTAGGAACATTCATGGATATCCTTGAGCTCTTGAGGTCACAAAGAATTCGTTACTTTCAGCGATGGTGATACCTCTGCTGAAAGTAAAGTAAATCGCTCTGCCTAGTTTGTGTAACAATAAAGATGTTAGCTTACGACTTCCTAACATAGGAAGATAATGTAATGCTCTGAAATTGCTCGCAGTAAACAAAATTAAAATCACTCAAGCGTCACAGATCTGACTTCGTATCGCTCTTCAACGTCGACCATCCGGATGGCTGTCATTTTGATAAGCGTTAGTACGCCCCCTATAGCTTATGAAAGTTGCGAATTATAGTTTGCAACTCCGGCAGAATGGCGTGGGGACGGAATTGATGCAGAAACTTTCGCCACCTCTGTGACCTGATGCTCGATCTTTTTTCACCTCGATTTTTTATTTTCGATTCTTTCGTCAGTCTCAGTAATTCGTTCCACCGTCGAACCCAAACACACGCACTCCTTACAATGTGTATCCGGACAGTATACACCACAACGTCAATGTACTAAGATAAAAAATAAGAAAAGAAAAACGCGCCAAAGTGTATGCGAGACTTCAAGCCGCAGCAGTGAGTGCATCGCAAAGTTGAGGCTCGTCTCAGTCGCGCTGAAATTTACGCCCCCCGGAACCAAATGCCGGAACGACTTCAAGCCCAACGAGCACCTGTAGTCTCATAGCGCAGGCAAGGGTCAACTCCTTTAACCTCGGCCGTTTGTTTTTTCCCGTAAGGGTCGTAACGGCAAAGCGAGAAGGCGACGTCAGGTTACGAAAGTACCGGGCACTCTCTCCCATATCGCGATCGCCTCCCGGACGACAAAGGAAAAAACTTTCTCCGTCGATGCAACGAGCCTGCCGGAACAAAGGACCGCATGACGGTCGCTAATCAAAGAGAGGACACTTCCGCTCGCCCACTCTCCCGCTTCTTTTTTTTTTTTTTTGGAGGGGGGGGGGGGGGGGGGTTTGATTGTGTGTGGAGTGCAGGCTGTTGCGGTGGGTCAGTTCGAGCGACCCCCACGAGCGGGGTTCTTACTTCGCCCGCTTCAGCTGATAACGCGTAATTGTTTCCACGGCACGCGTCAGCTGCGACCGCCGGCGCGGAAATCGAGCTTGTTCTCGCTTGTGGTCTTCGTTCCGGCAATTCGTCTAGGCTTTATGGAACGTCATGGGATGTACGTGAATCGTGATGTCGGTGTCGTAACGGCGAATCCGTGTGTAGGGCGGTTGTACTTAACGAGCGCTCAACCAGAACTAGCTAAAAGTAAAGATAAAAACACATACCGCCGTCCGTCCCTGTTTTTTAACTATAGTTTTGCCCGTGTTTGTTTTCCGACGTCGTTGTCGTTGTTTGTAAATTAACTTGTTTAGTAAGCTAAGGTATATAACTTACGTTGTCTTTCGGGGGAGAATCACATATAACTTATGCATTGTTTGTCACTAGAAATGAGATTACTCATCATCAGTTTCCTACACATTATCGTATGTCCAGCTTTAAAGCATATAGTTGCACAATATGTGGATTACATCACAGACTCATAGTGTTATGAATCTTCATGACTGAACCGAAAGTTGGTACCTTGCTCCGCCTCACTTCCCTCGTCCGAGTCCTCAGATGTTAACACGGAAGCTGTCTAAAATTACTTTTTTCCTCCTTCTAATGATCTTTCGGAAGTCCTTTCGTAAATTTTAAACAAAGGCAAAAATGGCGACACACACAAAAAAGAGAAGTACATAAATACGTACGCCCCGGAACTGGTGTTATTCTTAACTCTGAGACCCTTTTCACAGTGGCAGCCTCATATGGAAGGTCCGACTTATACCGGCTAATTTGGGTCGACTTAATTTAAACAATAATGGCTTAAGAGTTTGCGCTCGGTTATGGTTAATTTATATTAGATCCAGAAGAAAGTTTGCTTCGAAGACTAGCACCCTGAACTAAACTAACACTAAGCTAGACAGAAGAAGAAAAAAAAAAAACCCAGGGGGAGAGAGGGAGATGGAGAAACTAAAGCGTATCTCCGCATTCACGTCCGCACACGTGTGTGTCTGTGTGTCGGTACGTGCGTGTATGTGCTTGGCGGTGCGCGTGCGTGGAAGAGAGAAATTGAGATTTCTTTCCGCCACCTCTAGATTATCCCCGACCGCGCACACGAGGGAGAAAATGGCCGTCGTGACTGTGGCATAACGGGACCCGTACGCGAGTCATTCGACGCATTGCAGACACGGGCAAACGAACCAGACACCCCGGGCCCCTTTCCGCAACACAGATTCGAGAGGCGAAATTAAAGCAAAAGAAACGATAACAACAAAAAACAGCGACTATGAACAAAATAAAACAATAAAAAAACACGAAATAAAACAACGGAAACGAACGCTTATATAAGGCCACCGCCGGAAAAGCTAACCGTACGCTACATCATTATCGCGGAATACTTTTTCATTAGGAAATGTAGAGCGGCAACGCAAACAATCCGGTTTGGATCGCGTCCCGCGATGTAGGCGTGCGCGGACTGGTGAAAGTAATTTTCAAAGGGCGCAGCAGCACGAAGTGACGTGAGCCAAAAAGCCGAGCAGACGGGAGAGCGGGTGGCGCTGCTATTTTTTTTTTTCTTATTTCCATGTCCGCTTGTTTCACCACCTTAGCACTGTTGTTCGTTGAGCCCGCGCTCCCTTTTCGTTTGTCTTCGAGCCGAACGCCAGAGTTGATGTACTATTCGCCGAGAGGCCTGCATGCGGGTAACCATCGAGCACTCCATTCGACAATACAGCCTCCACGAGTCAAAGTAAGCGAGTTAAAGGATCGATGAAGCTTCCGCGGGGAGCCGCACAGATTGCGGAGCTGCGCTACCCGGTGTACGCTTCGTATTCTAGGACACCTCGAGGGAGCCGCGAAAGGGCCTTGAGAACGCGCAAACCGAAAGTTTCTCGAGAGCTCGGAACCTCCTTCGCGCGCCTCGACCTCATCACAGACGGTCGGTTAACTGGTCAAAACCTATCAGTAGTCAATCTCGCCCCACTGGAGGACCGAGATTGATAACTGTCAGTGAACACCACAGCCCGGAGTGTTAACGCTGCTGAAAGTGTGAGCGTGCGTCGGAAGGGGCGAAAGCTAAATGACACAAATGAAAGGCGGTCGAATGTAAGCGTTCGGCGGGGCTACCTTTTCACGAATCTCGGCGGCCCATTCACTTAAAGACACCTTTCGATCTCAGACGGAGCGAATCGGCAATTGTCTCGCGGTGCGCCGGTGCACTTAGGAGCCTCGGAATGAGACCCGGGCGTCCGTGTAAACGCGGGTTGGCTTTTCTATCATTTGGACTCGGTGCTGCGCGAGGGGTAATCGGTCGAAACGGATTACCGTGGCGACAGTTAGCGACACGAAACGAAATTGAACCGTGGAGTGACGAGAAAGGAAAGGAAAAGAAGAAAAAGAAAAGGACAAAAGTTAATCAGTGCATTTCAGCGCGCAGAATGGAATGCTTGAAACTCGATTATTTGAGGACCGGATCGATAAGCCCACAAAGGAGACTAAGCACATTTTAATCAGGCACACGGGGACACGCAGAGACGCGAACGCAAACGAAATGAGGTTTGAGAGTGTTGTTTTCTTGAGAACGCTAATGGAAAGAGGTACAGGTGTTCGGTCTCTTTCGCGGGTAACACATTAATCTTCGCAAACGCGAGAATGCGAACAGCTAATACTCTCCGGGACAAACAACAATAACAGCAACAACAAACAACGACAACAACAATAAGACGGAACGAAAAAAGTGCTTCGCACACTTCGCTTGACCGATTGTCGAGAACGTACTACGTGGAACGAAATAATGGGACCATGAATCAGAAAGGAAGCAGACCAGAGACAACTAGGAATACTCAACCCAAACTGCCACTTGTACAGCGACAACGACAAGAACCACCGGAGAACTCGGTCTCCCCAACCATATAAGTACTTCCTCTAACTGTTTCAACGTACACCAAAGAACAACATTACCCGTATATATAGTAACTTCCTCCCTCTTTTCCGAACGTTATAACACTGCTTCTACAAGAAAGACTGTACGCCCCCCCCCCCCTTTTTTTGTTTACTTCCTTAAAATAAAAGAAAAATATATTTCGCTTAGGAGACATGGAGACAACTCGACTTCCTTCAAAAACCAGCAACTTTAAAAATCGAAACGAAAATAAACCGTAAGAACAACAAAACTGGAACGAAGCGCCGCTGCTTTTGTTGTTTTGTGCGTGCTTTCTTTTTTGTTATATATTCCCAGCCACAGTTGGATTGCGATCAAATAAATAAACGAATAAAAGATAAATCGAAGTCCGCCGTGCTGGAATCCACTCGAAACAATCGCAGCCTCCATCTCCCCCCTCCCGCCAGAGCCCAGCGAGCGGGAGGGCGGAGGACCAACGACCTTCAGCGTTGCGGAGTTCCGTCGTCGTATTTCGTCGTCGCCGCCGACGCTAAGAAACGAACGGCCGCAATAGCAACGACTACAACGGCAATAACAAAAAAAAAAAAAATAGAGAAATAGGCGGCAGATGTCGAGTAGCAGCAGAACGGGACATCATCCAAAGACCCAGAGGAAGAAGCGAAACGCGATGTCGAGGATAATGTTCACCGAATGCTCCGGTGTGCGAATAAAAGAGCTGCTCCATAACTTTCTCTTTTGCCGTTCCGTTAGGAATTTGCATTTGAAGACTGGGCGTCGATTGGGATCGCATGGAACTCGTCCGTGTGTGTGTGTGTGAAGCTCGAGTAGAGGAGCCCGTCCTTCTGATCCTCGAATGAATGTCTTTGTGACACTATCCCTTCCCATCTCTCCCTTCAAGGAGAGGGAGAAAGATGTTAGCCGTCGTCGCTGTTATCTTAGAGAGCTTTCTTTTTTGAATGCGGCCTCCCCAAGCAGAAATGGGTCAACATATTGAAAGTGTGCTCGATAAAAGCAAAACAAAAAGCCAACAAACCGCCCAGGGGGGAAAAAAAGAGAGAGAGAAAGCAGAGAGGTTGAATAGTATTCAGCCTTTCCGCTTCTTGGTGTTCGAATCAATGCTATAAAAATTACTGGAAAATAGTTGTAACGGTACAATTGTATCTATCATCCGTGGCTCCGACCGTTTAGCCGCGGTTACACTTCTAATACGTTTTACAAAAGACGGTCGGCAAACATGTTCTAGGCATACACATATGTCTGAAGCAAACATGCTTGTAACATCTACTTGAGGCGTGTCTGCAAACAATTTTGTCATCATGTCAGCAGAGGGCACCGTTTCCTCGGTACGTAGTTAGAGCAGTGAGATCGTAGTTTTAGCGTTCGCCTGTCCCAAGTGATAGGACTTGTGTTTAACGTCTGATCCGAGTTAAGTCATCCACTGGCAATCTGGTAGAACGTTAGTGAAAAAAAAAAAAAAAAGTAATCGATCAAAATTAGGAATATCCACGATCAAAACGTATTCGACTAGATTAGTCGATTACTCCACCGCAAAATTGTCCGATGAACGATACTTCAAAAGTACGCTCTAAGAAGTTTATACTCGTGTACACCTCAAGAACCGTGGGAAGAAAATGTCCGGCTCCACGCGGAGCGTTACTAATTTCCCCCTTGATGTGGAGAATGAAGGTATATATATATATATATATATATATATATATATATATATATATATATATATATATATATATATATATATATATATATATATATATGCATTTTAAATTAGATACGTGTTATCTTGTCCAAGAAGTATACATTTCAAACGCCAAAGGCATCGCTTCTTTCTCCAACAACCAAATCTTGTAAGAACTGATTCGCGCGGCGTGTAAACAATGCGCAAAACTTTTATTTTTCCTTGAGCTGACAACACTTTTAGGGTGTCTACGTCCCCGCAAAACACTTGGGAGATCCCCAATCGCCACGATCTATGAAGGGAGCTCGGCGAAAATCGGAGCCTCTGTTTCCAGAGGATGCTCTCGGGCCAGGAAACTCGTGGCGCTCTTTTGTCAGACGAAAGTTAAGAATACGCCAGAAGCTCCTCTCGCATCCTCATTACCACGGGCCGCTGTTCGTCCGCGATGCAAAAAAAAAAAAAAAGTCCTACTTTTAAGGTCCCACGCGGCGTTCGTGAGTGAAACTCAGTCTCCCGGAGAGTTGAGCGAAAAACCTTCAGCGCTACTTTGACAACCTCATCCTAGGGAGCCTCCCAAGACCATCTTGCGACCACCAGGTAATCGTCCACATATCTGAACAGTTTAAAAGCACCGTTTCCGTCCAAGGTTTATTCAATAGCTCGATCGCACATAGTCAAATACGTGTCGCAAAGTACGGGGGCTATTGGGGAGGAGATCGAACAATCACGCCTCTAGCGGAACGCTCCAGCTGTGAAAACAACAAACTGAATTTTCTTGTTTGTTTTTGATCAGAGAAATCGAAGATGACAATTCAAAGGCCGCTCCTCATGCGACCAAAACATTGGTCAGAGCGAAGCGCTCCTGCCCAGACCGCGCTAGGCGAGGTTCAATTTCTTAGTTATGCTGTGTTAGCAAACACCGAACTGTGGGGACGACAAGCTCGATAAGGTGCCCCGATAGTGCGACCTCCTGCCAAATACTAGAGCAGAGCCTAACCAAGTTCCTTCGTTCTGCAGATAATAACCACCTTCAAACCGAACCAGCCTCGATTACAAATACAGCTTCAACAGTTCCACGAATCTTTCGACCGCCATCCCACTCGCGTTTCGAAACTGAGTCACCACGCTCCTCTCGACCTCTCGATACACCCACGTAACGAAGCAAATAGGCCCTCGTGGGGAACGGAATAAAACAAGTGCTCAACGTCGATAGAAAACACCGCCGAATCTACGCGTACGCCATCTAAACAGCTTGTGACTTGCGCACATGAAAGGCTCCGTCATCGCGCCGACGTCACATCGTGGCTACGGCCTACCTCTCCTAACTAGCCCGCGGGGCGATTCGATGCCGTGGCTGATACGGGGTAATATTTATTACTTGGCGCATTCTTAATCTTAACTTGTATCCGACATTAGACGTAACAGGAGGAACTTGCGTCCGTAGCTTTGGAACATGTTCCTATAGTCACTGCACAGCTTGAGAAACGCAGGGTGTGGCTTACGACGTTCACACCTCCTGCTTCGTGATTGGTGCTGTGTCGTTCTTATCAGCAATACCGCCATCTCATCGGCTGCGGGGCGTTAATATTATGCTCACGACTCGCCGTGCCCTGCGCTACTTGAGATCTCACTGAGTTTAGTGCACGAGGTGACGCTTAGGGTAAGCTGTTTCCAAGTGCTGGATCGCTGAAAGAAGTCTTCGCTGTGCTTATCCCAAAGCTCCAACTCGACCAACACAAACGTAATAAAAAAAAAAAGTTTGTGTTGGTCGAGTTGTGGCAATAGCCAAAACTTGCCACTAACTACTTCCACTGAGTTTAGAATCAGGAACTGTTAAATTACTTTAAATGTTTCGTTACTTGCTTGAGCTATATTTCCCCCAAGATATTAAGAAGGCTAATTTGTTTCAGGCACCAAATGGATTCTATATAAAAGATTATCAAGGAGAATAAATGTCAACTAACAAAAATAAGAAATAAAAATTTGTCTCGGCTATTTTTTTTTCTTTAAACGCATATTATATTTTGGATTGAAAAGTTAGTTGTTTATAATTTCCGTTATGTAACAAATGCTAGAGTAAATATTTTGACGCAATTAAGAACTATGAGACTCGGTCATTTGTAGAAGGACTCCTGACTGACACCGTAATAAAACTTTAATACCGTCAGAAGTAGATTGTGCCCATCTCTGGCAGTCACGGTGGTCCTGTCAAGTGTGACGCCAAACGTATGCCCTATACGCGTAACCTAAATTGAGCCATGACTCCTGGTTGTAGACAGTTACTGTTTATAAGATAAACAATGATATATACGTTTCCATTTATCTTAAAGCACGTGCAAGCGATACTGTGATTGGCCGAAAGAAGCGGAGGCAGCAGCTGGAACCGTTTAAGTCTGGAGCGTATATGAGGAGGGTTGAGTGACGTGACTTGGAAGCGACTACCGATCAGCCGAACCATGTTGTACTCGGAGATTGCGCTCCGGTCTCAACCTAACGTCAACAGAGTCAATAGGTCTACGGGGTGGTGGACAAACTCGAAGACGTATGAACAAGTTATGAACTATTCACGTCCTTTTAGCTTAGGATGAAGTTGAAAGAAATCGTGAGAACAAATTAGGGGACGGCGGAATAAAACGTCTGTACCCCCCCCCCCCCCCTATTCCCCAGTACGCACACACACACGCAAGAAAGAAAAAAAATTACACCATCTCCCCGAGGGGAACCATGGGGTGATGCGAAGCATCGCGGATCGTTATTAACGGTGTTAGTAACGTTGTTAGTAACGTTTTTGTCTTCAGTGGACGTAGCGTTGCTGTTAGTTTGTGGGGTGGTGCTGACGCTTGCTTGCGCCAACCCACTAACTGACGGGACTGTTGCTTCCATCACACTTCATCGGAAGAACGGAGTGAAGTGGAGTCAACAGCGCTGAACTGAACGCGCGCAGCGCGCTACCGCTGCTTATATTCACACTTGAAGGAGAGGAGACTAGAGGAGGAGAGTTGCGCATGCGCGCGCGGTGTGAGTAGAAGCAAACGCACGCGAAGTGCACGCAGCTGGTAGAGAGAGAGAGCGGAGAGAGTAACGCGCAGCTGTTGGAGAGAGGGAAGGAGGATAGTTGCGCATGCGTAGTGTGAGTGCGGACTACAACGCCGCGGGACATAGACCCGAGCAAGAGATGCTCCGCATCTAAAAAAAAAAAAGCAACAGACTGCTTTAAGTGAAAACGTAGCGTCAACGCTAGCTTACACGTGCCTGTCTCATATATGAACCTGTCTCCTCGTCCAAAAACAATGCTTCTCCTCTCATTTGGAACCCCGACTGACGAAGGCTAACAGTCCCTCTTATTACCGCCAGACGGGGCGTCATTTTGACAATAAAGTTTACACACACACACATGTAAGAAGCTACGAATATGAGGTGCCGAACACATTCACACGCACGCATATACGCACCCAAACAAACAAACAAACAAAGGACATCGCGCGAACGTCAGGCCGCCAGCTATTACGCGCACACCATCTTTCCCGCACTTGTCAAAATCCCGTAGAAGACAATGGTCTGGCCTCCTAGACGCCTGCCACCCGAGAAGCGGAAAATGATGGTCCCGATCAAATTATTCTCTCACGTTTTCGTCCCAGAACTAAGTTACGCTCGCCCGAGCACATCCTGCAGGATTCTCTTCACTGGGCAACGTAAGATTTTAGAGGGGCTCTGTGTTTCCCCGTTTCTTTTCTTTTTTTTTTTTCTTTTAGCTATACAAATTCGATTTTAATGTTTAAAGTAAGTTTCACAGCCCGTCAGAATACAGAACTTCCGACGGCGAATTATGGCCGCATAATTATGCATAATTACCGACAGGATGAGCTGACACAAGGAGAACGGCAGGAAGGCGCTTCAGTTTTCCCGCCTCTAGCGCGAACTTTCTGCCTTCGACAAGGCTTCGGCGTCTTGTCAGCCCCACGCGCAGTCAAAGCAGGCGGAAAGCAGCGAGCGCGTGCTGGAGCAGTAACACATATACAAGAAAAGGCCTGCCCGTGACGTCATTGTTAGTTGCTCCCCGACCCGCACCAAGCGCGTCCGTTTTGGCGTCGCCGCGTGCTACATTAGCTATATGCGCCGAGATGATGAGGGGGAGGAGGAGACGAGAGCCCGTGAGGACGTCAGAACGCCGAGCTCTGGTTGGAATGATTAGAGGGTAGACCTAAAGCTAGCTGCCTTTTTCTCCACTGCACTCGTCGAACCCGTTTGAACGCGAGCATATTATTTCGCCTCTTTTTGTCTTCAGGGTTACTAAGCTTCGGTCGTTGCACTTCAATTATACTTTTCGAGCGGAACGCCGGCGTCCGGCGTTTGGCTTTCGCATTCGAACGCGTTCGACGAGTACATTGGAGGCAAAGGCAGCTAGCTTTAGCTCTACCCACTAGTCGTTCCAACCAGAGTTCCGCGTTTTGACTTCCCCGCGCGCTCTCCTCTCCTCTTCTCTCTCTCTCTCTCTCTCTCTCTCTCTGTTTCTCGGCGCGTAGCATCCCACTTCTTTTTGAGGCGCTTCAAGACGCCCTGACGGCGATGCAAGCACAAGCTACGCGGAGCTGTGTTGATGCACTAATGATGACGAATTGGAGGAAAAGGGAGGGGGAGGGGGGGCAGGTTTTGTCTTCTACGTGGTATTGACTGGCGGGCCGGGTACCCGAAAGAAACGCCCTGCTGCTGTCATACTGAGAGAAACAACACGAACGGTTGACAGGTCTGCTCTCAGACGTGACAAATCAGTGTCACCTCCTCTAAGATCATCGCTATAGTGAATGCACGCTGAGTTATCTAGCTCGCGTCCGCGTCGCCGCGAACGAGTCTTGCAGCGGTTCGCAAGGAGTGCGGGGCGAGTGGACGGCGACGCCAAGATGTGCGTGTCTGGAGCTCTGCGGTGGCTGCCGTCTAAATTCAGCAATTATTTTTTTTTCTGGTTTGAGCGGGTGGGAGACCAACTATACTCCGTTTCACCTTATGTTGTACCGCAGCGAAAGCTAGAAGCGCGAGCTCATAGCGTTGGCAGCTGCCTTTGGTGCACGAGAGCTTGTGTCGCCGAGATGTGCCCTAGAGCAAGGAGCTCGCGCTTGTAGCCTTTCCTGCGGTACAACACAAGGTGAAACAGAGTATAGCAATGACATAACGCGCAGACCTCATCTTCTATATGGTATTGGCTAAATACGCATCATTATAGTGTTAGGGTGAATATCCCCCCTTACGTTTCTGTCAATGACAATAGGGAGGTTTTGTAGATTGTTTTAACAGTTCCGCAACGCTCTCCGCGACCCACTACGATATTCGGAACTCTGCACTCAAGGCTAGAGTCACTGCATGGATTCCCAGAGTAACGCATTCTTTTTTTTCTTTTTTTTTAGCGATTTGCGGACAAAGCCGGCAACATACTCACTCTAGCCGATCATGTTTTGGCTTGGTGAGCATCATTGGACGGTAGCGATCACTTGACACAAGCACCGCCAAACTGACCTCTATCAGCGCTTCACGCGGCTCTAATTGCCACCATCTTGGGTTCAGCTAACATGTCACTATTGCCTTCATACCCTCGTCGACGCGTGGACCCAAGATGGCGGCGCCACTGTTTCAGTTTCAGCGCCGCGCCGCGGTTCTAAAACGAACCTTCGGAGTTTCATTTCATTACTCTGAGAACCCATACAGTGACTCTAATCAAGGCCATCGGCGCGCAAGCACAGTAGTGGCTTATTCGTTGCGGAGGGCTTAGCGGAGGTGGAAATGCGGTCTACGAAAACTCCCTAATAAATGGCGACGCTTGGGTGCCACCGTGACCCTATACATAAACAACATGCTTGTGAACAAGAATCAGGTGCAGCTGATAGTTTCTTGAGTCACAAAATAGTTCGTTTTGCTCTTTCGGTGAGTATAGTGCTGTTGGTTGTTTAGTTTCCTAATGAAAGCGTGCAAATCTAGTTTAAGTTGCTAAAAAAACAAAAACACTTGGGGGTGTCGGAGAACTTTATCAAAACCCATGTAAGAAAGTGTGAGGATAGACGTCCAATGCTTTTAATGCTGTTGTATCAGTTCGCCGAAAAAGAAAGCTTACAAGTAAAGCATTTGATTACGGTAATGTTATCCGAAGTATTGTAGCCAAGTTACGCTGTGCAAACCTAGCGGTTTATGGAGCAATAGCGGATCGGGTTATTCTCGTATTTCAGTTTTTGTTTTCATACCTTTAGCAAACATATTCAATGAAATAAAGTCGCAGAAAGAAATGTTTATTGTAATTCGAAGCTAGAAATGTCAGAAATTGATTTAACGTACTAACATTGTGGATTTAAGTGGAGTAACTAAAGCGGGCTCTTTTCTCTACAGGCATGCAACAAAAACAAACGAATAAAAAGCTCACCTCGAACGAGTCACGACTTTCAAAATCCTGTGCACCTGAAAGAATGAATAAACACCAGTTAGAAGACCGAGATACAGTTATTATACCACAATCTATAGACCTCATCCCACGAAAGCATCAAACAAAAACAAAAACATCTAAAATAAAACATGCTACATGTCTTTCTTTTTTTTTTTTAGTTAGGAGCGTTGTTAGATGATTACAAAATACAATATTTGAGAAAAAGCTTGAAGCCGCAGTGTCGGATAAAACGGAAGGCTGAAGTACAAAACACAAACGTTGCGTGTGCGAACAGTGTCTTGTTCACGAATACTCGCAGCGCCAAATAATGACGTTTGCCTTTTCGTCGCAGCATTGATCGTCGCGCTTGATGTGGGTAACACATTTTGTGTTTCTCTTTTTTGCCCGTCCTGTTTGGAACCACGCGGTCTGCACTATGTAATAAATAATAATAAATAAATAATGCGGTAGTCCTTCAAGGCACAAGAAGAGCGCCCACAGTAAACCATGCTTAACTTTGTTAATTAGAATAACGTGCTCCGAGACATTAGCCAAGAACGTTGCGCGTAATCGCAGTTTCCCCGCTGCCACAAAGACAGCCAGTGAAAGAATGAAACGGCAACAATGTTGCGGAGATCCTGTTTTGGTTGTTCCTTATTTTGTGAGATTAGAGTTAACGCTAACCAATTAGGCTTCCGTGCGAGGTTTCTTGTCGGCCATGAATTATACTGTTTCGCCGCTCGTTGAGTGCGCGTTCTACCCATGGGCTGCAAATGCCTTGAGAATCGTAGAGCGGTGACTCAGGGCGGAGCAATCAGAGCGAAAACGATTAAACACACCGAAGTAAAAAATGATCTAAAACCTCGTTCTCGCGAAACCAACAGGAAGGGGAAAAGGCGATGACCTTATCGACAAGCGCCCAGTCCCAGGAAAACACACGTTAAAATATACCACCACCCGAAGGACAAAGTTTTTTTTATTAATACATTGTATTTCCAAACACTTTTATCTTCATTAAATACGCGGATGCATAAAAAATAAATATAAATAATGTCGGAGACCCTATTATTAAAGTAAAAACTTTTCTTGAAGTGTTTAACTAAAATGATTAGTTACGTGGGAATTATCAATTAGAAAGACAAACTGCAGACGTCTTGCGCAAAACTAGGCCACCCAAAGAAATACCAAATAATAATAAAATCCCGTGAAAAAAAATTTTTTTTTGCTTGTTTTAGATGGTTTTGCTGCATATAACCATTTGCGACTTAATTAGTGACCTGCCCTCCAATATCGGATATCCATTTCACCTCTCCCTCTCCACAGCCCACAACCCTAATCCTTCCTGTCTTAGGCTAACCAAGCCATAGGGAGACGAACCTCTTCGCTTAATAAATACACGTTTTAAATCAATCCATCCCTTTCACTTCACAACCGCCTCACACTCCTATCTTCGTATGGAAGATCGAATCTCTGTTTTAGCTGCTAAATTAGTACGAGAACAATATCGCCAACAAATAAAGTGATGCACAGCAAACGGTCTTCGCATACAGTGACAAGCCCTCTTTGCGAAGCAGAACGTTTCCTTCGGGGCGTGTATTAATTTTGCGCACCACTCGGATCAACACCTCCCAGGGCGTCGACACCATCTCCAAGGACGCCACGCAACAAAAAAAAAAAAAAATCCATTTCGCAAAACTGCCGAACCCTCGTTTTCTTCATTTTCTTTCCTCACTCGCTCACCCTAAGTGCCGCCGCAAGGAAGGACACCAGTGACAAAGGCGACAGCAGCAAGGAAACAAAGCAAAAATAAATAAAAAAGCGCGAAGCATTGAACGGAAATCAGGAACGCTCCCGAATCCGCGGGCGACGATCACCGGTCGACCCACAGAAGCCGCGCGTACCAGAGAGACAAGTGCGCGGGCGCCATATGAGCTAACCCGTCCACACTTCAGCTGACAGTGCGGCTGAAAGCTCCGTGCTCATTGAACCAGTCATAAGTTTGTTCTTTGTCACGTGATCACGCTCCCGCGCATACCCACACGCAGACAGCGGCCTCGGGAGATGAAAGGAAACCGGTTGATCGGTCCGGCGAGCGTGTAGCTCCCTCCACACTGTCAGCTTAGAAGTGAACGGCCTATGGCGTTGGGAGCTGCTCCATTGAGCCAGTTCGGCCGACAGACCGACGACCGGTAGCCGAGCACGCGAAGGGGGGGACCCGGGCGGCCGCTCAGGGCGCTCTCTCACGACTCGGACAGCATTAGGTCCCCACTTGATCGGCTTTCACCCTGCGGAATGGACATTGTCCGATACGCTGAAGCTAGGCCACAAAGGCCTGCCCCACCCTGAGGCCCGGCGGCGGCTCTGGCTGCTTGTTCGCGGCGGTAGCCTCGCGCGCGATTGAGGTCTACCGTTGGCTTTTGTTTCTCTCGGGGTTTTTGGTTGTCGTTAGTTGTGTCGGTTTATCGGTACGCGTGAGTGCTCCGGGCTATGAGCTATCGTCGTTGGGGCAGGAGGTGGCGGTGGAGGAAGGCGGTAAACGAATTTTGACGAAGGAGCACGCAATGCAGCTCGGAGCGCCGGATGAAAGCTCGCCCTGCAGAACCCAGGGATCTCGGGTTCAACCTTTACCCTTGTCCGCTTTGATCTGGATGTACATCGTACCGACGTGCGTTCGTGTATCACTACTGCGCGATCACAGGCTAGCGGTGCTACTGCACTATACTCCGTTTCACCTTATGTTGTACCGCAGCGAAGGCTAGAAGCGCGAGCTCATAGCGTTGGCAGCTGCCCCTAATGCACGAGAGCTTGTGCCGCCGAGGTCTGCCCCAGAGCAAGGAGCTCGCGCTTGTAGCCTTTCCTGCGGTACATTATAAGGTGAAATAGAGTATAGCTGAGTTTCTCCTCTGCGAAAGCCAGTACCTCGAAGGCAAACCGATCTTACGCTGTCTAAACAGGAACGCCTAATTTGCTTTTTGACAAAAGGGTACACTTGACCACAACCGGGGCTTGAGAGACCCACAAAAATGTTGCGTTTATGAGGGGGTAACGTTAACAGATCGATTATAAGGTAGATATGACAACCGCATTTCGGGAGGTAACCTTAACAGGTACGTATACCAGCTATCTGTTAGCGAGCTGTAGGTAGGCTAAAGATTGTTTCGACATGTGTTCGACAGCTGGTAGACAGAGGGGCCATAAAGTTCACATCACTAAATCGTCAGACACCTCTTTATTTGAAAGAAAAATTTTAAATTCTCCAAGCAGTCTGTGACTTTTACACACACGTCCCCTATTTTACTTCCTATGCTACTTAAATTCCAGCCATGTGTACCGTTTTCCTTGTTACGTCCTTTTAACAGGAATCTGGATGTTCGCTTACCGAAATTATTATTTTTTTTTCACACCTTCGTCATAAGCAACTTCTAAAAACCCGAAAACAGATCATATTCCGACCGACAATGCAAAAAATAAACAAACAGCAGCCCTGCATACTTCCCACCCAATAAAGGGTGGCTAAAATAACCTTCACGTTGAGGTCTGACAGCAAACAAATACTTTGCATAACTGGACCTAGCTAGCTGCCGTGCGCTGAGGGACTCCGGACCGCCAACACGGTTGTTTTGAGACCGATTGTGCCCGTGAAGCGATTAATCATCCACCCAAGTCGCCGTGACGACAGCCACAGCGCGGCCACTGCCACTTTGTGGGGTCCCCGCTGATCGCTCAACTCGCGTCCCAGAAACGCCCAGGTATGTAAAGCGCGGGCGCTTATGTAAGGCCAACGGCTACCCGCCGGACGCCTAGTCTACTGAAATCTTCCAGACACGCTAATTTCTCTATTTTGCTGAGAACCTACGTATTTGTATTGTTGAAGATCGTACGCTCTTTATTTAGTGTTCGGAGTAAATGGCTACAACAACAGATGATGACGACCAATTTCCCAGTTAAGGGTGAGGGGATGTCTCCAGCCATTTTCACCGAAAAACGGTACGACAGTTGGTCGCGAATAGAAGGCAGCGCGTATGGAGGGAACTCTTCGAGCAAACGTTTATTGGAGCAAATGAGTCGTGTTAAGTTCTTGCTGACCACTCTGTATCCAAAAAAGTCGGTGTTCTGAATTGCGAGCGTCGTGGAAAACAATAGGGACTTTTAGTAGATCGTATGCCAAAGCTTCGCTTTGCTAGCGGGAGCTCGTGCCGTCACTTCGAAACATGGGTTGAACCATAGAGTTAATATAATGTACGGTAAAGGTTCAACTGGCGCTGGTGTGCTGACACAAATTGAAGCAGGCAGCAACCAGTCGAAAACTGACTTCCGCGGTAATGCATTTCTATGGGAAAAAGTGAGTGTATTTTCTCCCTGCGCTCGATCATATGAGCAAATGCCCCGAATAATTCGTACGTACTTGGTAACTTGGAACGTTTCTCAGTCGGGCAGACGAAATAATTGGACAATTACGGCGTTTTTTTTTTTCAAATTCATCGCATTAAAGACGGTGCTAAAACGGCTTCGTACATGCATTTTTGTGCACTGTCGGACACTGTTAGCGCGAACGGGAAGTCGGCATTTTTCAGTATGGGGGATGTACTTCCCAAACGATCGAAGGACACCTGGAAAACTTAGAAAGACGGCAAGAGGCTACGCCGTAACACTGGATCAGTAACTCCCTGCGCGAGGACGATCAAAGTAAATTGAAGGCCCCGTAATATATTCCGATGTTAAATAAGTAAGTACTGCTTTATTCTTTCTGTTATGTGCGGAGATGCTTGTTCTACGTTCAAAACATCCCCCGCACGCTCGAAAGTTTTGAGAACAAGTGCCCGATAAAAGCTGCCCGGCAGGAAAAACAATACAAAAAGAGTCACCTTTCATAGCTCACGTACTTTATTCTCTACGTTTTGAATGTTTTTATCCGCTCATAAGGATGCACGACAGAGTCATTTTCATTGAATGCCAGGACTGGTTAGAAATATATAAGCGTCACCGGAATGCTGGCGTACCTTGAACACGCTCTATATTCCTTTCGATTATTATTTTGCTTTGAATCGTCGCTTGTTTTTACACACCTGCTGCGGAACACATATTTGGGACTGAAATGTAGCGAAGTTAAACATCGCACACTGACGAAGAAAAATGCGCTAACTAAAGCAATTACACGTTTACAATGTTAATCAAGGTACATACCATTCGGCACGACCCGAGTAACCAAAGTCTTCCATGTTATTTTCCGGCGAAGAGACAAAATTCAGGCGCGCTTTCCCATAGGAATGCACAGGAGCACCGCAAAAGTAGACTGCAGTGGTTTCTGTCTGCTACAATTTGCGTCACGGAAGTCGCATAGACACTAGCGCCAGTTGAACCTCTAGCGTACATTATAATACCTCTATGGATTGAACACGCGCCCGCTGGGACCGCTTTCCCCAGCGTACGATCTGCTACTCTCTATTACCTCACCTTATCCTAAAACTTAGCATATATAAATATAATTTTTTAAAAGCGTTTAGCAATGGTTTGCTTTGCTATTATTTGTTTTCTACCGGAAGAGCAAACTGTGCTCCATAGTGCACATGCTTCCACTATAGTTAAAAAACAAAACAAAAAAAAGCATCTAGATTCCAAAACAGAGCCAGGCGGAAGCGTGCGCTTCTAATGGTTTTCGCCCGCGAATCGCACGGAAAATCCAGTGCCGTATCCATTCCACTCGCTCGTTCTTATCTTCACCACAAAACGATGCTTCGCGTGAAATGTTTCGCCCGACTTGTCAACAAAACGGCCCTGAGATCCGGAACAACGGACACACACACACACACTCCCTTCGAAGGCGGCGCATAACACGCTGTTCCGAAGAAGAGGCCAATGCAAAGATCGACCCGGTCACCACTCCACGCGCACGCGAGCGGGCGCCCCCCGTTCTTTTACCCATATCCATTCACAAAGAACCCAACTTTCCGGTTGCGACAAACTCAGTCGACGCGGTAAACGAACGACAGCGCGCGCAAGAATTCCAGCGAGGGTTAAGCGGGAACGACGATGCAGCGAACGCATAACTTTAAAATCGAGGGGACCCCGCGCCACACGCGAAAGCATAGAGCGCGACAAACCGGCGGACAAGGCTGTTTCAGAGAGGTCAAGTGAAACACGCTGGTGCACTCCGAGACCGCCCTGTAGTCGTTGTTCTCAACAAGCACGTACGCGTATACGTTTGATGGTTCATACTCGTGTTCGCGCGAGCATGCGCCGCGCTCTTTCGTACGTCGTTGGGCCTAACTATAGCCTCCTATTTTACTGACAAAGGCTGGCAGGTTGCCACGAGAAGCGGCCGCCGAAATTGAAAAGGTGGAGCGGCAGACAACGGATGAGAGGAGAGCCACTGTGACTGGCGCCCCGCTGCGGCGAGACGCCGATGCACACTTCTTCCAAGCGAACAAGTGTGTCTCGGGTCCTCGCCCCTGCAAAAGCTGTGCGCTGACGTCCAGGTTCCGCGAGGACCTGGTATACCAGGTCCTCGCGCTCCAAATCTGCGACCAGGCACTCAATGGCTCCGTCATCGAACTGCCAGGCGTTGTGAGTATAGAGGAGGCTAAGGCCTAACTATATGGGGTCAGGTGTCACTATTATAAACGGACACGTTGTTTACAAACATGTCGGCGTTTGCCTACGCCATGTAGAAAAGACACTGCGCGGGCGCGGCAACCAGATTCGCGTAAACATCTGCGCAAGCGCCCTGCTGACAGAAAGCGCCACCATAGCGCCCTGCCGCCAGAGCTTTGACCTAATTATAATGGTCGCCCTAATTACGGTGTCTCTGCCACAAGCCACAAAAAAAAAGAAAAAAAATCAAATATATTTTTTAATAAACGATCGCGTCTGCGACTGTACGGTTCTTGATAGCAGCGTGCATATACCGAGTCTATTTGTCTAGAATACATGACAGAAAGTCACGATTCCCGGCGCGGTGGGTTGTTGACTCGGCCAACCGCAGAAGGTTCTGACAGAAGATGCCAACTTGAAAGATATACGTCGTTCCTCAAGCAAACATGGCGGCAGAAGAGGCTGTTGTATACGTATACCGCTGACAGAGCGGCGTAGCGAAAGGACTTCAATAAATGCCGCAGTAACGTCAAAGAAAACTCGTTAACCCATTTGCGTCACTAAACACACAGACGGCTCCGGTCGGGCCGCGAACGTTTCGTCGTTCACTTCAGAGAGGCAAAGTAAAAATCTAATTTACCACAATCGAAGCTCTCTGTGGTTCTTCTTACAACTTTCAACTCTCTAGCTCTCTGCGAGAACGAGAAAGGCCGAAAGCCATAATCGTTTGCGCAAGAGACGACCATTGGTACGCTTCATTGTGTATTCCATGGCGGGAAAATGTGTTTTTCGACGTTCGACGATCACACCGTGCCTAATCAATGTCAGCGGCATGCATTCGGGCTCTTGGTGCTGCGGGGCCTAAACGGTTTTCTGGACAGCAAAATTTCACACGCCCATTTCTTTCTGTCCATGACTGCATGACTTGGAGAATTTCCATATATACCAACTCAACTCTGTTACGTCACGCCGGGGTGCTAGTGCTTCGGGCGCACTTCCGATCTGGCAGTGTGGGCGGAAGTCGCTATGCGGGACGGGCATTCCTATGTTGTTTTGGAAGAAACCAGTCTAAAGCCCACCTTCTCGTAAAAAACGCCGCGACTGGACCTGTACCACGAGAGCCGAAAAGGTGTGAAGTTCATTTTTCATATGTTTTCTGCCTGCTCGGTTCGTCCTGGAACATGGATAGGTGCCGTGAAAAGGGAAATCCAGACACCGTCGAACCACGACTTCTTGTGCGGGAATCACTTTCGGTTGAATTCACGGATACTTGTGGTCGTCAGATTTTCTTCTTTTTTTTTTTTTTGGCTCCAACATGAACGCGGGAAGACCGTCAAGTTGTCCGGACCACCCGCGGACCGTGCGTCTTCACGTTCAAACGGCCGTCTGATCGTTCAATCTGTTGTCTGCTTATTCAAACTGTCGTCTGCTCCTTCAAACAACAGCGGCCCGTAGACCAAACATTGTCCCGGTGATTGTGACAAGAAGTACGGGCATCAAAAGGCTCTTAAGTTTGAAGGTTGTTTGGGTAAGTAGGATGGGTGTAAAGAGTAGATATACGGATATGTTGATCATTGTTACCAGTGGCCATCACCGACTTGTTATGCCTCATTCACTTGATACGATCTAAGGTATACCTCGGTATACCTTGGATCGGTATACCTCGGGCCGTAAGTTTTCAACCACCAGAATAAAATATACATCGCAGGAAGCGTTACCTTCTTAAGAAGGTAACGCCACGGTAATTGGCAAAAACAAATACACAAAAAAGTACTATTTTCGTACGTTTAAAAAAGAAAAAAAAAAGTATGCCTAAGTCTGCAGCCTGCACTGCAGCATACCTTCAAGACCCGAAGCACACGTTTAACTTATTTTTAGTATACTTTCAGTTTCAGCGCTGAGCTGCGCGCGTCGACCCAGTAAGTAACAACAATTAACACAATAATATCATTTGTCTAGATATGCCCTACACTTAGTGAGCTAAAGATATACCGAACTGTTCCATAAAAATACACCTACCCACTATCCTTCAATCAGAGCCAATCAGAGCTCAGCGTCTTTCTGACGTCACCGCAACTCCCGCGCAAGAAGCAAACGAACATGCGCTCAGTATTGTGTTGCCGTGTATCCACTCAGGCGCCTCGAGGTTCGAGAAACAAATCAAGAGCGTATACTTTCCCCGCAAAATCACGGGAAAGAGCCGATCGCTGAAATCTTTAGGCAGTCTGCGTGCTCAGCGCCGCAGTCTGCCTGAAATGTCATTCTGCACAGCACGGACAATCTTTTTTCTTTTTTTATGTCCCAACATATTTTCGGCTTTGTTAGTCGCCGAATTTCCCTCCGTAGATTTCAGCCATTGTCTCTCCCAAATTACTGGCGGGAAAGTATACACGAACCAAGTTTTATAGAGCGCTTCCATATCCTGCAAGACACACATCTTTTTTTTTTTTTTTTTTTAATAAGGGACTGCAGGAACTGACATTTTCATTGGATGCACAAACGCGGCTGTACCAAATCCCCTCGAGAAATGAGTCGGCACTCTTAAGTGGCAATTGCCAGTGGTCGATAAATTTCAGGCGAACCAATTCATCATACCTTAAAGACGAAGGTCACCTCGTTGCGGGTCAGCCTCCACAACCTCGCTCCACGTTCCTTCGCGCAAGGACAAAATACTAACAATATTAATAAAACGTCCCGGGCCCTAAAATAATAATAATAAATCGATAATAAGGACAAGGCTTCGAGTTGACAAATTAATTAATTTGAGGCCGCTACACGGCAGTCACTATTATGAGTGCGTTTTCTTGTATTTGACACAGGGCACATTTCTGCTGTCGAGCAAACGAAGGTAACCACACGGAAGCCAACCGCTGCGTTCACAGAAAATGCGTGTGCGTCTACTTGCCTGCAAGGCATAGGAAAAAAAAAATCAAATTCTGGGATCACAGAGCAGACTCGTTCTGACTTAAAATTGCAGTGTGAAAATGTCATTTATCTATAGCCCGGTCATTTGTCGAGCTTACTCGGTAGTGATCGGGTCTTCGAGTGGTGTGACGGAAAGTAGACGCACGAACATTTTTCAGAGTCAATGTGGTAATGGAGTTTTTTTTTCTTTTTTTCTTGCCTTTCGAGCTCATTACGATGTCTTAAAAGTTGTTGATCATTAAGGCTCTGAAGCTATTGCTGTGCCGATCACGACGGCCTACAAAGGATGCTCGGTGACGGACAAGGCTGAAAACACGTTTAGACCTATAAAAGCAGACTGCGATGTGACGCTATAAGCACGACGTTTCATACGCTCATGTCAAAATCATTGTCACATCGCCGACTTTATTTTTAGGTCTGAGCAGCACGCGGCCTTGTCAGTCACAGAGCTCCCTCCATAGACGGCAGTGATTGGCTCCACCAGCGCTGTGCGGGAAAGCAAGCGTACAAGTGATGTTCAATGTGCCACAGTCCATGACGTCACAGTCGCAATGCCCACGTCGTGCTCAGTATACCTGAAGTATGCTCCAAATCTTTTTATGCTTCATCATCCGGCAAGCTCTTTCCGTCGTAAAGTGGTAAGCTGGGCGAGTTAGTAAACGTTGAACATGATGAAAAATCGCGCACAAAGAGACAAAGACAAAAGAGGGAGGAACACAGAACGCGCCTGTCTGTGTTCTGTGTTGCTCCCTCTTTCATCCTTGTCTCTTTGTGCGCGTTTTTTTTTTTTTTTTCATCATCTCCTTTTCTTTGTCATCTATGCTTTGCAGTGACTGACTCTCTACATTCTCCGCGGGAAAGTATTACATGCGAGCGTGCTTGTTTAGCTACGTCGCTCTGGCCAACGTCGAGACACTATACTGCGAGTTACCATGACAACCAGAAACTCTGCACCATGATTGCCACGAGAACTCGTGCTCGTTTCTCGGCGTTAAGCTCCCGGGACTTATTCGTCGTCAAACACCATCTGCGTGAACGGGCCTTTAAAGAGTCGCCCGCGTCCTCCCTAACTATATTCGTATCCGCGGCCTCGGGAAGATGGGAACGACCCGTTAATCATAGCCCCGTCGATACGCCGTATAAGGAGTGGGGAGACGGATTAGCGAATGCTAATAAAGGCCGCGGTGGAAAGTCACGCGTACACGTTTCACAAACGGGGCCAGCCGAGGCTACGCCCGCGTGCGCATGCGGGACTGCGAGTCGGACTTGCGCGCCAGTGTGCGCGCGCGCCGCGCTTTCCAGTTCAAGGCGAGCCTCGTGGCCGTGCCCCCGGCTCCTATAGCTGGAGACGCCGCCGCCGCCGCCGACGCCGGTCCCATTAGCCGAGCCGGGGCTAATGAATCGCCGCGGAGACGCCGGACGAGCTTCCAGCGCAGCACTAAAGATCTCCGGGGCTGATCGACGCCCGTCGATTAATTGGCTCGGGTCGTGGAAAGCTCCCGTGGCGGAGCCCCGCGTGCCCCGCGCGTCCCGTCAACTCTACTTAGAACGCAACGCGTACACTTGGACTACGTCGTCACCGTGAGGTGAGCGAACCAGCCGCGGGAGACGTTCAACCCACTGACACAAAAAAACAAAACACATTAGACGTTCCTGTTTAGACGCAACGTCGCGGTCAAACTGCTCAAATATCTAACAAAAGACAGTGTTCGCTGCCGACGCGATGACAAAATTAGCTGCGAACGGACATCAAGCATGTTCGGAGCACGCTTTAATACACATATGTGTTTTGAACACATCACTAGACAGTTTTTGTGTGACAATATGTGACAGGGCTGTCATACAAGACAATGTCTCGTATGAGACTGCAGACAATGTCTCAGACCATGTATGCGCACTGTCTTGTGTTTTATATATTGCCAGTGTGAAATTTACCTAGTGCAGTACGACTGCTATAGCCTGGTGCCTTTAATGTGCGTCGCAGCCGTAGTGGTACCCGACCGCATGCCGGTATACGATGCTCATCCAGATCGAAACGGACGGGGGTGTCGGCGATTAAACACGCAGATCCGCGTGCTCCGAGCTCCACGGAGTGCTCTCCGCGCTCCTTGGAGCACTCCTCGTGCTCCGAGCTGCGGCGTGCTAACCCACTCGGCAACTCGGCCGCCGATGCCCAACTGAGATATATATTAATTTAGTCACTTTTCGTCACTTCAATTTTTACAGTTCTTTGCATAACAGGTTAATTCAGTCGGCGTCGTAGTGGTGCTCATTGAACGTAATGTAACATACGAAAGGTAGAGCTCAAGTTTCCGTCTGAAGGGAGCTTGAATCCCCTCCTGTTGTCGAACCCATTGGGACTTGTGCGGTGCGAATGTTTATAACAGGGCGTTATACTAGGGATGGGCATCTCATATTTGTAGGACAATAAAAAACGATAAACACTCGTGAACAAAAAAAAAAGCATCAACAAAACACGAAAAACAAAAAAAATGTCAAAAAGTTCAAACACACTTACTGTAAAAAATACTAGTCCGTTAAGGATTCCAAAAATGCGCCCACATAAAAAAAAAAGTCGTTTATATAGTCAGCAGTGACTATGTTGTCGGGTGAAAGCGTTCCATTCAATTATTGTGAAAGCTATGGAGGAGTTAGCGTAAGAAGTGGTGGATGCATATATGGGTTGTGTTTTACAGTTGTTATCTAATATCGGAAAAAATGAAGTGGGCGGACGAAATTGTTTATTTATAATTGTTGGGTTATGGTGGTCAGTCTTGTAAAACAGTGTCAAACGAAATATTTTTCGCCTTAAAGGGGGTTCAGGCAGGTTCGCTCGTTTACGCAACTCGGACACGCTTGTGTAATAAGAATAATCGGAATAAATAAATTCTAACGCTCTTTGTTGGACACTTTTTAGGTCGTCTCTAAGAAAATTTGCCACGGAGACAAAATGAATGCAACATATTCTAGTTTTGGACGTACTAAGGATAGATGTGCAATTATTTCTTCATTAGGGGTGGGGGGGGGGGGGGGGGGGGCACGTCTTAAGTTCCGTCGCAGAAAACCAAGTGTGCTGTTTTCCTTAGCAACAATGTGATTGACGTGGGTGATCCATGTGAAATCACCGGTTATATAAAGACCAAGATATTTATAAGATGGGGATGAACCGAGTGTAATATCGATAATGCTGTAGTTATAAGCAACGTGCATTCATTCCACACCATCAAGATTTGCGGTCTTAGCAACCCCATTAATATGAGCTCGTTCTGAGCATACGCTCTAAACAGCACCCACAAATATGACGTCCAGTGAATACTGCATATTCGCAGTGAGAAGTTTGGGTATCGCCGTTTGGTGGAATTTTTTCACAACCCAGAGTGAGGATACTTCAACCTCCTCTGCTGGTGAAAGCACGTGCAATGCCACGTTCACTTCTATGCACTATGGAAATAAAACATAACCGCGTGGGTAGCATGTGCACTATCCATAGTGAGAAAAACAGAAGCGCCCCTCGCGAGCTTCTCACCATGAATATGTAATTCGCCGTTTCATACACAGCGCACAATCCTCTCAAAAATTCTGACGCGACCGCGTGGATACATATCTAGTGTTTTATTTGCACGCACTTTCATTCAAACGGGACTCTGCCTAAAGTAACGCGCTCGCAACAATAGCTTTGACATTGTTGTTTCACTTAGTATGAAATGAAGTATGTTAAGCATGGGCACACATTGTGAGGCAGGTTTGTGGAGACTCACCGTGTTCAAATCAATGTTGTGTCGCTATATATTTTGTGAAATCAAGTATTGTTGTCGTTTGTGTGGTGTTCGCCTGACGCGTGGTCTTCAGAACACTCTAGAGGTTTGTGTACAATGTGTACAATAGTATTTTATGCTAAATCAAGATTTGCAAGAACGCTTCATACGTGCGTTTTAAGCTCTTCGCAGTGATTTATACAAGGTCAATCAAGCAGCATAGTACCCAACAGTTTGTAGCTGTAGCTGCGTTGAATATTGTTAAATAAATTACTAGTATTCTTCGAAGTATTGTCAGCACTCGATGTATCGTCCGCTGAGAAAAATGTTGGCTGAAAGCTAATGCCATATGCCTAGCTTCTTTTTTTTTTGTGACTGAATTTTTTTTAGAAGTTTGTGAAGGTGCTTTTTTATTCAATATCAAACTCCTTCGCAGCTACGCGGTTTGGCTTCAGCTCTGCCATGGTGCAGTTTCAAGGATTCCAAAAAGGTTCTTGGCTTCGGAGGCATCGTGGCCGTGGTTCATGAGGCTCCGTTGTAACTTTATCTGCAGTAACATTTTTACAACCGAAGCCAGGAATTGTTTCTGCCCCGTTTGTAGCCCAATCAAACCTCTTCTCCTCGAGATAAATCTTGACCCACTGCTTGGAGGCAGCTATACCTTGATGTGCGTGACACTAGGGAGCATTCAAGGCAAGGGCAATACACTAATAGTTTGACCTTGTGTTGCTGAATGGTGCTTAGCGTGAAACAGCGTGACCTCAAACAGCCCCCCTAGGCCTGTTTGGTCACAACGAACAATCCTGAAAGAAAATTTTTTGTTTAGCCTGCATCTCGAGATAGAACGCACAGCGTAGAATATCAACTTTAGAATGAAGATAGTTCGCGGACTATCGTCCGGAAAACACAGTATGTTATATCTGGACAATAAAAAAAAGATATAAAGGACAATGATTTTTTGACGGGGCCTGGTTTTGGAAAAAAAAAAGCCAGTTAACGTGTACAATTAGGATATGTTTTAACGCGACAGCGTCAAGGAGTTCGTGTTGCAAAAAACCCGGCGTCAATAGCGTAGTGCGAAAATCCTGATTGGTCCATAGGGTCATGGCGTCACAGCACGATGGCCTCGCGCGGGAATTTCAAACAGCCCACAACGCTCATGTGAAAAGTGGCGTCATGCTGGAATGAAAGTGATTAACACAGGACGTGTAATGCAAATTAGAGGTCGCTGCATGTCTAAATTTTTTTTTTCACTTTATAAAGTAATTCATTTTCCTTAAGTAAAAATTTGAAGAATATTAAGCGGGATTATAACCCACAGCCCTTCGGTTGCGAGCCAGACACGCTACTGACTTGGCCACGCAAAGCACGCTTGTCGCATTCCACTCTTAAAGGCGAAGCTTAGGATTGTAAGCAGTGATAGAGTGTAGGCGAGCTGGTAATTAATCGGCATCTTGTAAACCCTGAGATGGGGAACGATAAAAAAACGGACGAACGCAACACAAGTGTTGATCGCGGCGGGTTGTCCCCGTTGAGCGCGCTTCCTACCGAGCACAGGTGCACTGCTGAGAAGCACCAACCGCGGAGCTATCTTTCGCGGGTGTTGCTTCTCCAGCAGTGCCCCTGTGCTCGTTAAGAAGCGCGCTCATCGGGGCTAACCTGCCGCGATCAACACTTCGAAAAGTGCAAATATTAAAGTCACTCCTAAAAACCCACTTTTAAAGCGGGGTGCTACACGCGCGCGCGTGGTGTGAGTAAAAAGAAACGGAAACTTTGTGAATGTTCAAATCTACACTACAGTGAAATTTAAAAAAATTAACTGTCAGGTATTATGCCAGAGTATATGTTAAGCAGGGGTGTCCTGACAACCTACGTTCATCATTCATGATTGTTTTTTTTTTTCTTCTCAACTTCTAGGTTTAATAAAGGACATTTCTATAGAGCAAGAAGATTTATAAATCCCCTCAATTAGGTATATCTGTGCATCTCTATAGGTCTAATTTTATGTCAAATAAAACGTTCACTTCTCCATTCCTACGTAGGCAATGGACTTTCTGAGGATTCAGTTCAAAATATAGCTAGATTAAAATTAGATTAGATATAAACAAGCATAGGAACAACCTCTACGAGTTCAGATGGGTTTTCTTTTAGACGTGGTGCAGTAGTGAAAACCTGGGAGGAACTATTCGATATTGGATAAGGAAATATTCGATTAAAACCACATTGTGTTCGTCCGTTTTTTTTTTTTTATCGTTCCCCATCTCAGGGTTTACAAGATGTCGATGAAGCTTAGGAGTCCTCCAAGTTTTTCTTTTCTTTCTATGCTTTTCTTCAGGCACGTCTGTGCACGAGTCGCACAGCTTAAACATCCTTCCCAGTCTAGGAGGACCCGCGGTTTCATCCAAAGGAATACAGTGCCTCCCAATACGTCAAACTGACCCGTTTCATGTTTACTGCGATTCACTCTACGGCACCAAAATACGAGACGCATCAAGAAAGAAAACTCCGTTCTAAAAAAAGGAGACGAAACATTAGTAATATGCTTTGTTTTCTATAAATATTGCATACTTTATCTATTGTTCAGTGTAATTTTCTTTTATGTAAAGGTATTATTCATATTGTAACACATTTTTTTCAACCCTTTTTATAGAAGTTTGCTGCCAGAGTCCTGAGCCAACATCTTTGCCACCTATTATAAAAGCAATTTGCGCTTCAATAGTGCCTTTGTACCGATTTGATGAAGTATTTATTTCCAGGCTTTAGGGGCACGTGTTGAAAGCTCACAAGTTGTAAAATGCAGGTTCTCCTGGAATTTTTGCAAATCACTACCTTCCTCAAACTGTTCGTGACCAAAGACGGCTTACTCCTCCACAATACATCCCAAAAGCTCGATCGACCTTCGTTAAACATCCGAACCCGTTTCTGAAACACTTCTTCGATCATTTCGTTTGGTCTATAAATATGCCAAAAATGTTCGACTCATTTTTTACAGACTAAACCAGGGGTCTCCAAACGTTCCGGCTAGGGCGCCAGATTGAGAACCTGTTACGGTCTCGAGGGCAGGAAATTGGATATGACAATATAAACGAGGAAATGATAAATATATAAGCCAAAATAAGAATTTAAATACAAAAATTCAAACGGTCAAATACAAAAACTTTATTTTTAGGTGAAATAGTATACTATTTAGGACATTACAAAATAATTCTGACCCCGAAAACTCTCCGGACATAAATCAAAGCGCGTAGAAACATCGGCATATTTACACAGGGCAGAAGACTAATGAAAATGGTAGATCAGATCGCATCAGATTACTATGCACGATATACACGAGAAAGCCAAGGAAGTTTTTTTCATAGTTACGTAGATATGAAAGAGTGAACTACGAATAATAATTCTGGTGATGACGATGTACAATCAATTCTACGGCGAGAGAACCGGCGTTTTGATGCAGTTTGCGAAGCATGTGCGAATAGTGGATTTTGAGTTTAAAGCAAATTCGGAGCGAATAGTGGTTTTAACCGAATATTTTCTAATCGAATATCGAATAGTTCCTCCAAGGCTTTCAATACTGCACCACGTCTAAAAGAAAACCCGTCTGAACTCGTAAAGGTTGTTCCTATGCTTGTTCATATCTAATCTAATTTTAATCTAGCTAAATTTATGAACTGAATCCTCAGAAAGTCCATTGCCTGCATGGGAATGGCAAGTAAACGTTCCATTTGACATAAAATTAGACCTATAGAGATACACAGATATAGCTAATTGAGAGCATTTATAAATCTTCTTTCTGTATAGAAATTTCCTTTATTAAACCTAGAATTTGAGAAGGAAAAAAAAAACAATCACGAATGATGAACGTAGGTTGTCAGGGCACCCCTGCCTAACATATACTCTGGCATAATAGTACAGTTAAATTTTTAGAATTTTACTCTAGTGTAGATTTCAACATTCACAAAGTTTCCGTTTCTTTTTACTCACACCTCGCGCGCGCGTGCACCATCCCGCTGTAAAAGTGGGCTTTTCGAAATGACTTTAATATTTGCACTCTTCGAAGTGTTGATCGCGGCAGGTTAGCCCCGTTGAGCGCGCTTCTTATCGAGCACGGGTGCACTGCAGAGAAGCAACACTCGCGAAAGCAAGCTCCGCGGTTGGTGTTTCTTAGCAGTGCACCTGTGCTCGGTAGGAAGCGCGCTCAACGGGGACAACCCACCGCGATCAACACTTCAAAAATACGAATGAATATCAGAGTTCACCTCGAAGCGAATATTGAATAACGTAATATTCGAAACTACTATTCGAAAATTTCAATATTCGCACAACACTATAGTTTACTCTGATTTGTTTTTTATACATTCATTTGCGGTTTTGGTGTGTGTCGCGGCGCCAATGTGTTTTTACGAGCTCGTATTTTTTGCCTTTGGTAGCAGCGGGCCGCGGACCGGGAGTCACTTGAAAGACCGTGGCCATCCGCAGGCCGTTCGGACGGCCTCTGCAGGCCGTCTGGCCCACGAGCCGGGGCTTGGAGACCCCTCGACTAAACTGTCTGGAATTTGACGCATTCAAGATTCCAATATCTCATCACAGTCCGTACATTGGAGCCGACAGGCTGTTCTATAGATTTCAAAAGGATTATTGCAAAACACGAACGAAAAAATAAGAGCAGTTTCACAAACAGCGTTAGTGTGTGACTAGTGAATGAGGGAACACAACTGCGCACGCGCGACTCAAAACTGAGCATTCCCGCGTGACTTATGTGCAAAAAGTGGTTATTCAACCCCCCCCCCTCCCATATGTTTATATATGAAAAGTAATAAAAAGTACTGTCAGTTGCTGCTGCGATAAACATTGGCGATTGTTTTCAAATAATTTCAGAGCGCGATATTGAAGGCCAATATTGCCCATAAAGAAAAGAAAAAAAAAAGAAGCATGCGTACACCTGTCGGCATCGCACACGGTTCGCAAGCTCACGTGCAGTTTGCATAATTTACTTCCTCCCATCAAATCTTTTTTTTTTTTTTTTTTTTTGTTGGCTGTATTAAATTATTTAGCCTGATCTTGCAACTTACAATCTTGCTTTTTATGGTGGAGACGGTTCTCGAACTTTCACTCTAGGAAATATGATCTGTATACATTCCCGGAAAGCAATTGGGCTAGCCAATCATGCAAGTGGAAAAAACAACTTGTCAGAAAGAAAAAACAAAACAAAATCGTATTTCTAACCGACAAGTTTCTTCACTGACACAATTGCTACAGGCGCCCACAATTTAAAATTTCGGTTTAATGACTATTAGGCTTAGCTGGACGTGGGATTGCTTTTCTTTTGCTTTTCTTTTGTATTTTTTTTTATCCAGGTAACATTGTGTGCTCAAACTTTTGCCTTTTATCACAACCACTAACGTCACATTCTCTCGATGTTTCAGCTTTCTGCGGTGCATACTTTATTCATGCGTGCCAAAAAAACCGGATTTTGTTTTCTCGATCGGTATGATCGAGGCCACCTTCTTCGCGACCCGCGTATTATCTTCGTTCGACAACCGGCGCGTAACCATATCGCGTCGAGCGACGTAAGAAATCTGACCATTCGCCGGTAATACCATTACAGACGCCGTTCCACTAAATAACCTGGTTATCACCGCTTACGTTTAAGTATCACGACCGACACAAAAACATCACGCAACCGTTTTTTTTTTTTTTTCTCTAATCGAGCCGCTTCATTTATCGGCCGAAATTCACTTGAAATTTCACCCTCGATCCGTCTTGCGCGATCGGCAATCGCACCAGGTCGAAAACCCTCCCTACCCACATCGACAAACAACAGGCACGGGATCGAGAGGATTGCGTAAGTCAACACTCCGACTGAGCATATAGTACGTACAGCCACCGTACAAGAAAGGGTAATCAAACTAGAAAGCACAATGAGCAGTAACGAAATATAAATAAAGAAAGAAAATACCCCGCCCCGTTTCTCCGAGCCGCAAGCGCTGCCCATCACCATCAATCGTCAAAACGGCTACCCCCGGCCCGAACAGTCGTGCAGCAACGAGTAGCCGGGTTAATGCGAGCATCTCGGATATCGTCCATCACTTCGCTCGCCCGCGCGCAAATGGAGGCATGCGTTTGGGATTTTGCAACCGGCAGTGTTGCACCTTCGCTCCTATACGTTGCCTGAGGCCGCCAACGGATCCAGCAGCTCTGGCTTATAAGTGCGGTGGCTCCATTCCTGTCTGTAGCCCGGTTCACATGGTGTGATTCTGCTCGCGACTTCGCAACTGCGAAGTTAAGCCCGATTGACGAGTGCGATACCACTGGCGATTCAGCAGCGTTGGGCACCGCAGTTTGCACCGCGTTTTTCCTGCCGCGCAAGTGACGTCGCAATTGGGAAATCGTATGTAAAATGGCACCATGTGTACCAGGCATGAGGCGAGATTCGCAATTTTACGTACGATTTTACGTGTCAGTTTGCAGATGTGACATCGCTCGTGCGACAGAAAAATGGCGTGGGAGAAACTGCGGTGCTCGATATCGCAGCTGCGAAATCGCAAGCAAAATCGCAACTTGTGAAGTGGGATTTAGTTTGGAGACCTCCTAGCTCTGTAGTACTCTACCCATGCAGCACATGGCAGGGCCCGTGTGCCAAAAAACGCCCTGAAGCTAAATTCTCCGCTCCATCTGACAAAGCATTTGTCAGAGCTTGGAAAAAAAGTGTTTTTGTTTTCGCAAGAACTCGTACGAGGAAAGCACTTGATGAAGTCAAACGCTATCGCTTGTGACTTTCACGACGCTGCACAGAAGTTTTGGGACAGAGTGTGGCAAAGTAAAAGTTGAACGCACGTTCCCGAATCAAGAAAACACATAAGATCAAGCGCTCCTTGAACGCAAGTACAAGTAAATGACTTAAATGAGAAGCAAACAGGTTAGAAATTGTGCAGCCGGGAAAAAATGGTAATTAAATCTGCAGTGAAGGAGTTGTGCAGCGTCTTTATTGATAAATTAATATCCAGAGGAACGAAGCGTCTATTATATAAAGATCAGCCTGAAATTTTCAGATTAGATTTCAGTTAGAGCAAAAGCGGGCAGTTTTCGAACCACGTCCTCCATGGAGAAAAACGAAACGTTCGAATCGGCGTAGCTTTGATCTTATAGAAAGCTCCTAGCCACCAAAAGAGTAGCATCTAAAGTAGCGCCTAGGAGTAATATTAGTCTTTATCAATCAATAAAAACAAGCTATATTTATGTATCTAGCCTCTCTTTGTTTTTTTCTTCTTTCCCCAAGCGTTGTTTATTTCGCTAAGTGTAGAGTGGTAGTTCGCCGCAATGAGGTCATTCTCGGTAAATAAATAACATCCCGGATAACACTCATCCCGGCAAAAGACTTGAGCTGTACACGACTCTCACGCTACCGTGCTGGTCAAAGATATCCCCAAAGATCAAGTCGTGCCTCATATCAGGTTTGCTATACCGTCAATGGCCTATGCGTGCGCACGGCATTCCGATACCGACGCGAAATTGAGCGATAATTTTACCAGGATAAGAGCACGTTCCAATGCTTCCTCTATAGCTATAGCTGTCCGAGCAGCACCGTTCATCGGATCATATGGCACACGCGGCACTTTACTTTTACGTCCGAAGCGTGCGGTCGTAAAGAAACCGAAGCCTCTCACGACTTTGCTCAAGGTGACAGCTGGTGCCTCGTTGAAAAAAAAAAAAAAAAAAAGATATAGCATGTTTGTTTGCTCTAAACTCTATGATTGCCGGCGCACATATTTTATAAAATGCGAATCTCTCTCTCTCTCTCTCTCTCTCTCTCTCCCCCCCCCCCCCCCTGTAATAAGAAAAAAGAAGAAAGGATTGCCAGCGATCTTTATTTTCAAAGTCGAAAAATGCATGGAGTGCAGTATCTAAGGGGTTATCGTTTAAATTTGTTTAGAATACTAAACAGTCGTTTGGAAGAATGAAGAAGATATCGATTTTGTTTTGATGAGTTTCCGCGCTAAATTTAGCAGGGGAGCTAAATTGTTGCATAGGTTACGTGACGTCTATTTCCCAATTTAGCGGTGAAACTGAAATGGTGCATAGGTAGCCTGATGACAGGTTACCTGACATTCCCGCTACATTTAGCGGGGAAATGGACCAACGGACTACCAATTTTTGAGATCGGGGGGCTTCGTTAAAATGCATTCTACTCCTCAATAAAGTCGCGAACTGTGCCGGCAGTGGGTATCGACGTACCGCTAGAGTTCACTTTTCCCGCGCACTTCGCGGGTTTTTGAGCGAAAGCTTCTTCTGGACCTCGTCTTTAGATAAAAGATCCGCGAGGAAAAAAAAAAATGAGGAAAAAGAAACAAGAACACTTGGTTAATTTGTTTTTTCTCCTAATTGTATTTTGAATTTTGCCATTCGCTGGGATCTTTCTATTGTTCGCTGTGATTGGCTGTCTCCATGATCTGCAAAAAAAAAAAAAAAAATTAACTCAAGAACTTTTGTTTTCTTTTTTGAAGTTTTGAACATAATGGGGGGGCCTCTGAAGTGGCGTGCCCGTTGACGGCGGTCGGCATCCACGCTTCCCGCTATTTCGAAAGGTCCAACGGTAATCGACTTTGTGCTCATCGCCGAGGAGGGACAGGCCTGGGAGAGCGCGCGCGTCGACGGAAAAGGCAGACTCGGCAGTGACGTCAGCAGCTCTCGGATGATGACGTTTTTTTATATATTTTTTGTTTTTCTTCCTTTCTTCTGGGAATTTTTTTTATTTTTTTTTAGGACAGCTTTTTGCTGGAGTTGTTTGAAAGCCCGAAGAAAAGCGGCAAGAAAGAACTGGTTGCAACATTCCTGTTGGCATTTCTGTTTGGACGGGGAGGAAAATATGAAGTCGTCTGCCTTTTTACGCCAACCCGTGGGTCTGTGTCTGTCTGCTTGGGGGGGGGGGGGGGGGGGGGGGGAGGATTCTGTTTTGTAAAATTGCTTCTGGCAAAAGTAAAACTTTAAATCATTTGACAGCTTCAATGTTTTGTTTTGTTGATAAACGTAGATACTGTGTTTTTACTAGAGAGAGTCAGCATAAACATCAGTTGTCCCTGTCGCGGAAGCTCATATCAAAAGCCAGGTATGAAATAAAAGTATTTAAGCGAAAGGTGCGCAACAATGGCTTAGATTATGCTTAATACCTACACATTATAGAAGAAACAAAATCTACACAAGACAGTAACTTGAACTTGATGTGGTTAAGTTTGATAAAGACTGTATATTTAAAGTTGTTTATTACTTACCACCAATTTTCACGTCGTTTATAACGGAGAAAATAAAAAAAGAATATTTCATAATGATCTGAAATATTGTTTTATATTAAACGTCAACCCAATTCAAGACACAACTCATCGTGAATCATAGCGTTGTTAAACGATACTTGCAAAATGCAAAAGTAATCGTCGACCTCAAAATTTCCTGCCGATATTTGTTTGTCTGTTTTATTTCTTTTAGACGCTATCTGATTACTGCACTTCATTCACGTTCTACTAACCCGCGTAACGTAGGTTATACCCCTGTCAGACGGGAAAGTATATGTCATTTTGATCGAATGTCATTCACCGCTCGGCGAATCAGCTCGTGATCCTGGTTCTTCACGTGATCCTGGTTCTTCATCGCTCACGCTCATTGGCCGAGCTGTAATGTCATTTTGCTTAAATGTCATTTAACGTGCCCGTCTGACAGAGGTATTAATTGCATGTGGTGACAACTACGTAATGACTTCCCCGCTTCGCCGTCGTCATTCGATTTGAAAAGTGCAATACAAAATGAAAAACCGAAAAGCCACTTATACACACGCCCAGGAGTCCGAAGTGCGCCAACGAAGTTGTGAACCGACGTAATCTGACGGGCGTTTCCCGCCATTCCCTCCAAAAGAAATAACCGAAAAGATAAACACCAGGGTATCTAAACTCGTCAGACACAACTTTCTTCGTGTTATGACATAGCGGGGGGAGGAGCCGAAAGATTGCTGCGAAGTTTTCTTTTCTCACAAACCCGCAGATCCGTAGATCTTCGTGACGTTTTTCATTGAAAGGGGGAAAAATCCCTACTACTCCCTAGGCGCCGAGCTAGGACACGAGCACACGGAGACGAACGTGGTTCGTATACGTATAATGTCACGATGAAGATTATCAGCTGCGACCTTGATGGTCTCTAAAAAGCACAGCGGAGGCTTGGGGAATTGCATTCGAAAATCAACACCGTCGAACTTGATAGTCTGATATCGTTCTTATTTCCGCCGATAAAGCAGAATTTACTAAAAAACGTTCCTGTCGTCCCTTTTATTTATCTCGTCCTTTTGAATTTGATCAGAGTGTAGCCCGACGTGGCTAGGTCACAACCAGCCGAGTAGCATTGTCCATCTTTGGACGGATTTCGCTTACAGGCAGTTGTCCCCCATCAGCGGGAGATAAAATCATTTTATGATAGACTTTCAAAGATAAGCCAAACTGGGATTAATTCTGCGTTCATCAACTGAAATAAGAGTAATGTCAGTTTGGTCAATATATTGACAGTGATGTTTCGAGAACGCGAGGACACCAAGCTATCATCGTACACAACCAAACTTTTCACCGTCGACTCGAACACGCACCATCAAATTTGTCGTTCACAACTGATCATCCTGACCCTGACGTCAAAGTTATGAACTATAAAAGGACGTCACTGAACGCGCCTGCACACAACGAGCCCTGGCACGAGCCTCTCGATTGAAAGTCTGTCATGGCCGCTCGTAAGTTCATGGAACGCGCCCCGTTTTAATTCCAGAATCTCTCGAACCATAATTTAGAAAAGTGCACGCTGTGCTGTTTTTCGTCATTGCTCAGTTTGAACGCCTCTAAGCAGGGTCGTCGAAACAGAAGAACGGGGAGGGGGGCGATTCACCCCCCCCCCCAAAGTGGCGTTCAAAAAGGGGGCGCAAAGGGCATAAGGGTGTAAGGGGGGGGGGATATCGCCCCAGCCCCGGACTATAGCATTTTAGAGAGTTATAATAAAAAAAATGACAGACGTTTACAGTTCTCTATAATGTCGAATTAAAGCGCAGCTCTTGAGGAGGAGGAGGGGAGGGCACGGAGGGGAGGGTATGCCTCTCCGCCCCCCCCCCCTCCTCCTATCCTGTTGCTTTCTCATTTAGCGGGGAAACCTAATTCGTGTCAAAATCACGTGACGTCAATTTCCCCGCTAAATTTTGTGAAAAAACGTCCCATAATGCAACGCGCGCGCGGTTACGCCGACGGCGACGCCGCTCAAGCTCGAAAGGGGCGCATAAGAGTTGCGCTCTAAACATTCGGGGGAAGGGATATCCCCCTTCTTCACTACTATCACCCCCCCCCCTTCTCTCTCTCTTTCCCGAACAATTTCTACGGCCCTTCCTGACCCCTATTTTTGTGTGTGTTTGTGTTGGTCATACCTTTTTTTTTTCCCTTTCCCAGGCTTTGTCTCACCATTCCCCGTCGCCTCCTCATCTCTCAGTCATTACCGACGCCTCTATACATAACGCCTGTGGGTGACCCCGGTGACGTTGTTGACAGTGGCGGAAGATGAGCTCTAAAACCGCATACACCGCGCACGGCTCCACAATATCACAAAGTTTCATCTTCGCCTCGATTCCGAAGCGAAGATTTTGCCCTCAAATAACTCCTTTCCAAAGTTGTGAAACGTCACTTTGTCGTCAGCAATAACTTCCACAAACGACGATCTTGCGACGAGAAAGTTCAGGGTATTTACAGCCCGCCTAGGTACAATCTACGTTTCATTGACTCTATCGCGGCGTAGGGATGTAGGGACACGCGGGCACGACGTCATCAGTGCAGCCGTTCAATCGGCTGGCCCCACGGTGTTGCTCGCGCGCGCTCCGATGAAGCTCGCTACAACTTTGTGCCCAACATTCTCGCTGGAATTTGAGCACCGAGAGAGCTTGGATGATTGACATCTCGTCCCGCGTGACGCCAACGTCGCGGGAGTCCAATCAGCACGCTCCGCAAACTTCGTGCCCAACTTTGTGTTTGACGAGTTTAGCGACCCAGCTGTCTCAACAAAACGTAATCGTCCAGGAAAAAAAAAAAAAAAAAAAGGAAACGGAAAAGTAAGGACCATTTCCATCACAAATCGCGCACGCGACGACAATGGAGGCTTCTTTCTCCAAGAGCGCAAGACGGGGAATTGCTTAGAGCGCTAGCATGCGCAGCTAAACGTCGATCCAGAAACGCAGCGAACCGCTTCGCGTGCCAGGCGCATATATTCGACGCTTATATAGTAACAGGCGACGCGAATCGCCCACGCAAAACGTTCAAGATCAGCCGCGATAGCTGGAAAGGAAGAAAGCGAAAAAACAAATATTAAAATCAACGAAAGGGTGTCAAAACAGTTGTGTCTCCGACCGAGGCAGCCAAATATTCACGACTGCAGTCTAAAAAATCTGGAGCGCCCACTTTCCCGCAAAGCACTTCAGAGAGCCAATCGCTGCAGTCTCCTGCGAGAGCTCCGCGAATGACGAGACGAGAAATATGTTTAATAAAAAAATGAAAACACGCATGCGTTGTGACATTGCGTGTGATGTAAGCACGTGAAACGTCATGCGCACTGTCACAGCGCGGTCTATTTTGTTTAGTTTTTTTTAAGGTCTACCGTAAACATAATTTAAAAGGGCACTCAAGTAAATTCTGAGATCTAATATTTATGCTGATAACTCAATCTACGAACCCTAAGCATCCTAAAATTAAAAAAAAAAAAAAAAAAAAACTCAGAAATTACAGGTATGGGCGACCGATTTCACTATTAAATATATAATAAAAATCGTGACACGCCCTTTTTTCTGCTGATTTAAAAGGTTAAAAGCGCAAAACAACAAGGACGAAGCAGAAAACACACACGACACAGACAGACGTAAAGCGCCTGTCTGTGTATTGTGTGCTTAGCGTCTTGTGTGTGTCGTGGGTGTTGTGTGTTTGTGTCGTGTGTACTTCCTTCTTCGTCCATGTTGTTTTGCGCTTTTAACCTTTTAAAGCATCATGAACGAAAAAAAAACCCGTTGTATTACATCTGCCTCACCCAAAAATTTAACGTTTTTGTCACAACACAATGCGCAACGGGCCTAAAAGGAGCAACAATAGTAATGTTCGAAATATCCGCGCAATTAACTATTTTCATTGGTCAAATTTTATGGAGGTGGTCAAGACCCGAGGATGGCCCCGCCAAGAGAAAATAGTGCCCGTGTATTTCTATTCCTCCGAGTTTACTGGAACGTCTTGCCATCTACAACTGGTCATTTTTATTGGTTAAAGCCCTACGAACAATATTCCATCAAAAGCAAGCTTGCACAAAAATCCCTCGAGTGCCCTTTTAAGCCGCGTCATCTGAGCCAATCGCTGCGATTCGCAGACTGCAGCGATTGTCCCTACCAAATGCTTTGCGGGAAAGTGGACGCACTGTATTTTTTAGAGTGAGATCTCCTCCGCATGTTGTACGATCGTTCTAAATCATCGTCCGAAGAGAAAGAGCTTAGGCGCACGGAACACCTTTGGAACAAACCAGTCAAGCAAAAGCCCAATGCAGAAAGGTAACACGCCTCGAATATGACGTTACGCGCTTTGCATTCATTTGTTGGCTCCCGATTCTTTTATTTTCTACATCTCTTTTGTACCCACGAAACAAATCAATTGATCGTTTTTGCTCCTTGACAATTATGTTGAGTGCTGTCACAAAACGTTGCTTCTGTGTGTGTGTGTGTGTGTTTTTTTTCTTTTCGTAGAAAGGCTATTGATGATGATTCACGTGCCTTTCTTAAAACAATGTCTTCTAGGTGCGTCGAGGTAGTCTAAATGAATAACTATATAGGTATTTTTTTACTCTCTTGGTTACAGGAAAGGTAAAGAAACAACCTTTATTATTTTTTTATCTCTCTCTATCTTTCAGCTAACCGCTCTTTAAAGGATCAATGGCCCCTTGCGCTAAGCTGTTATCCCCGTCGTGTGTTGCGAACTCAGTGAATCGATGATTATACGCTAATACCGCAACTTCAAAAGCTAACATAAGTTCAATATCGACGAAACTGGAAATCATCATTTCCGCCGATTCTGGACACACTTTCGGATTACACTCCTTGACGTAGAGACCTTTCATTCTACCGCTCAGCGACGCTGCTTCCACGTGCCACAACCACAATCATGGTGCGACGTTCTTCCGGGAAGGATAGACATAACGTTCGCCCACGTTCTAAACGTGTATACGAACGCTCTGGTACGACAAGGCGATCACGCGGGAGCCTTCGGAACGTCTACAACGGGGGGAAATGGGGTCCGTGGCCGCCGCAGGGGGCCTCCCGCTGGGAACCGGTCTACGGCCTGGAGGGACCTGACAGGTCTTCAGAGGGTTCGCGGTCGTACGGAGGAGACCACCGAAACGCTTGTCTGCGCCGCTGCTCTTGATGGGCCGGCGCTCGTTGAAAACGAAAGCGGCCGAGTTTCCCCGAGTGACGCAGCAGACGAGGATACACCGAAACTCGACGCTCGACAATGAGATGACTCCGGCCGCTGCGGTTCATTGCTCGAAATTGCTCCGTGAAAGGGCTTCTTCGGGGACCGCGAAGAGCTCATCTCGGGGTGTAAGGAGGCCAAAAGAAGAACGTTTGGTCGAGCGCCTCTCAGAGTTTCCATTAGACTTGCGGGAAAATATTTTTTCTTTCGCCGCTTACAAGGAGGAGCACAACGTCGCCATCGTCCAGTTGGAGAGAAGCGAATGAATTTTAGTTATCCGTTTGAAATCGATTAATTTCAGAAAGACGGATATGAAAATGCTACGGAGATAAATGAGGCAATCTCAGTTACCTTGCAGTGCCTTCTCTACTACAAGATTCATCGTGCAGAGGGAGTGTAAAGTGAGTTTTTGAAACCTAGAATAATCTAGCATCTGTCAAGTTTGGCAAAACAAACTAATTAGGCACAATGAACGTGAGTACGTGAGTACGGATGTACGCGAGGCTAATGTGCGTAATATGTGGACGAAAGTCTTTTCCTTTTGAGAGCCTATTGAGCAGAACAAACCAAAATGAAGGTATCTTAAAATCTTCTATGACTCAAACCGGCCTAATTGAGATAGCTTGATTTGACGGGGGCTGAGAGGAACGTTCAATCAAAACAAAGCTCCCTGGAACATAAGGCCTGAAGATGATGGAACCTGCAACGACCCGAGGTTAGGCTCAATATTAAAAGAGCCGAAGTCAGAACGAGCACATCGTTTTCAAAGAGGAATGCTGCCTCACACATGTTGCACTTACCATCAGGTAACGGAAGAAGACGAAAGAGAAATTAAAACAGAGAGGTACTGGAGGTGAAAGAACGACGGACATAGTGAAGAGAGAAAATATCTCTGAATTAATCATTATATTCAATGTCGCGGCAGTGCATGTGCCGTGCAGTGACGCGGCGTCAATACGTCAATTTGTTTGTCGCGTCTCACAGACTTCCGATATTCGACACGGAGGCTCAGTTTTCGACAACGCACGGTCACCGGTATTTTGCTGGGATACTGGCCTCCATGCAGGCTTCGATGGCTCGCCATCCGCGTGGACGATAACCTTGCATCACTGGCACTGACTACAAAGCGAGCTCCAGAGACCACCGTGAAATCGATTGTGAGACAACGCAACGCGTATCCAAGTTTTCCGACATAAATCGAGCCGAGATTATGCGGCCCCGGCGAGAAAGGACAGCGATCTCGAGACACGACGAAACCTTCCACCGCTCCGAAACTTCGCCTCTCTCCATCCGAGCGAGCGTCATCGGAAGAGTACGTCCCGCTCCCGCGGGCGAAGATCCGCCGAAGAGACGGACGAAGGTCGTGCCCGAAGCACGCGAACGGGGCGAGTACGGCGCACGCCTGTGGCCACGTCAGGAAGGGTCGAGGGTCTCGTTCGAGGTCAAGCGTTTGAATATTCTGGGTTCCATTAGCGAGTGACAGCCGCATCGTGTGCTTCGAGAAACACGTACAATGCCTCGCCATTAAAAACTTAGTTTGCTTTTGTTTGTTTGTGTGCGAGGCGGTGTGCGCGCGGCCACGAGCTCTTGGAAATGGGACGCGTAGGGATGACCGCACCTTCCGTCCGCCCATCCTTTTAGAACCACCTAAACTTCACCTTCCAGGCGTGCCACGGTGGTCGATGGAATCTAGCCCAAGACGACCATATGGGTGAACGCACGGTGTAGGAGGCGCCCTTATGACAGACCAACTGAAGAGCGCGACAAGTGACGTTTAGACGTATTCTTCTTGGAAATCTCCTACATTGAACTATAGATCTACTAAGTGAAGCTGCGCTTAGAGTATCGGCACCCTATATTCTACGATTTCCGGGTGGGCGCTGCCATTTTGGTACTTTATAGAGAGTGGGAATACAAAATGTTCCAATAGAATTTACACTTTTTTTTAAATTGCAAGAATAAACTACGCATAGTCGAACGCTATTTTTCCACCCAAGTGTAACTCTGGTGGTTCGAACCAGATGCAAAAAGTTTAAGAATTAACCGTTATCTTGTTCGAGAGTTATAGAAACGATTTTCTAAAATTTTCAATGGGAAAAAGGGCGGCCGACGGAGCTCTCGAATGCTTGGACTAAGGTGCCTGGAGCGCGTCTCCGACTGGTGTGTTTAGCGTCCTGTTCCACCCATATATCAAAAGTGGTCCCGATGGTGCAACAAATGACGTCACAAAAGCCGAAGTGTCGTGCTGTCGGAGGTCGCGATCCTGGCGGTTAGCCGTAGGAATGTTGGCGAAAAGCACGAGCGAACGTGAGTGTCGCTGTCGTCGTGGCATCCCGACTTTGGCTGCCGAAGCTTCCGTGGACTGCCACACTGGAGAACGACCTGCAGCAGAACAGGCGTCTGCCACATACACAGCTTTTGGGACACCGCTAGGATCGCGACCGGCGACAACATCGCACTTGTATGACGTCATCAGTCGGAAATCGAGGGACCACTTTTTTGGACGCGATAAACACACCAGTCGGAGTCGCGTTCCAGTCATTATACTTGGACCTGAATCGGGCGCCAGTCACCGAAAACGGGCCACATTTTCCCATCGAAATTTTCAGACAGTCGTTTCTAACTTTTCAATGAGACACTTTTGAAAATGTGGCGTTTCTTTCGAACTGCTAGCGCTACATTTGTGCGAAAAATGAGCGTTCGGCGATGCGTAGTTTATTTTTTCGGCAAACAAAAAAAAATCTTTTTTTTTTTTTGGGGGGGGGGGGGGGGGGGGGGGCACGCTGTAGTTTGTAAATCGTTACTAGTCGAAAATTCGACTTCCCGAGCTTCAGATAAACGGTGTAAGAGCACTCAGGCGATAACGGCGCGCTATGTCGTCGAAAACTGTTTTCATGTTTGAACCCCCCCCCCCCCAAAAAAAAAAAAAAAAATAGTTTTGTGATTTTAGATATGGCTTCGGAAAAACAAAAACAAAGCGAAGCACGTATTACTTGTTTCGTGGCTTTAATTTAACCCACTCGTGCATTACGAAGCTTCGGGCAAAACCGCACTCATGTGGTCCGCTAAAATTGACTTCTGCCAGGAAGTAATTAAAACATTTGATTTTGACATTCTGCGGCTCATTTTATAAGCTCCGAATCTTAATACGCAAAATATTCGCGTGCACTTCGCTTAGCCAATAAAAATTGGCAGCGAATTTTATTTCCAAACTCTTATAGTGCATAAAATGCATTATTTAAAGGAGTAGTGCAACGATATTCAATTGGAATGTTTTTCACTTTACACGAGCTTACTGGAACTAGCGGGACTCAAGGTTACTCGCACGCAACGCCACTGGACAAGAAACTCCTTTGTTGCGGTGTAATTTCAAGGACAAAAGCGATCATTTTCATTCAATCTCTCCTTTGCAAACTTTGATGAGGTAAAGTGGGGATCGCAGTACACCCATATGACGATATTTGAATGCGGTTCATAGATTGGAGCCGAGCATTGCGTTGGCACTCGATTTGGGCTCGTGATAATCGATAGCTCGAGAAGCATTCGGGTAGTGGCCCGTATCCAATCGCTGCAACGACGACAATAGCCGAGCCATAACAATGTCTGGAACTCAGCGCGTGTCCTGTGCTTTGCCAACCCCAGCACGTGACTATGATCACATTGGCGGCATTTAATCGGCTCCAGATCACGTGGCCGCTTGTTCTGGCTGCGAGTTGAGGGGGTGAACGCTGCTCGTTTTGCTTTAATTTTTTTTTTCTGGGACTTCCATTGCGTGGGGTGAAAAACGAACGCGTGTTTCATAGGTCATTAATGTCAGGGATCCGTTCTAAGCGGTCTTCGCACAAATTACAAAAATTGTTGCATCGCCCCTTTAAAGAGCGATCGTTTTAATTTGTTTAGAAAACAATATATAGTCTAGTATAGGACGCGTGGAATCAACATATATTTAATAAAAGTATAGGTCACGTGTCGAGTCACGTGATGTCAATTTTTCTGCTAACTTTAGTGGGAAAAATAAGTTATTGTACAGGTCACGTGACGTCAGGTCAAGTAACATCAATTTCCCCGCAAAATTTGGCGGAGAAACTGAATCGGTGTATAGGCCTCGTGAGCGAGTCAAGTGAGATCAATTTCTCCGCCAAATTTAGCAGGGAAACTGAATCAGTGTATAGGTCAGGTGACAAAGTTTTCCGCTAAATGTTGCGGGGAAACTAAAGTAGTGTTTAGGTCACGTGACATCAATTTCCCCTCGAAATTTAGCGGGAAATGCACGGACGGATGGACGGACAAATGTTGGGATTAGAAAGCATTTATAAAGCTTTAAAAAGGGCGCGCACGCTGTATCAACTTAATCTTTTTTCCAATCTTTTAATTCCCCTCCCTCTTCAACCAATAGGAAGTAGCTAACCAGGACGACAAGCAAGGGGGATACTTTTTTTTTCTTTTCTACTTCTATCAATCGAGGGCGCAATAGCCTGCTGTTTGTAATTGCTTATTTTGTGATAAAATAAAAACATAATGAAATTAAAATGGTGGTGTTAATTCAACAAACAACGTGTGCTGTTCCCTTGAGAGTCTACAACACATGATGAGAAGTATATTTATGCCTATACAACATACATGATTATGTCACATGAGTGGCTTTGCAGTTCTTGTAAGCGTAGCAGAAAAAAAAAATCATTCAAACAGTCGCCTGGACGTTTGTAACGATTGAAAAGAAGGCACCATGACGTGGAACATGCGAACTGTCTTTTATGTCACTGGAGTGCTATCCTGGCGGTAGCCGGACAACAGCTCTGTGACGTATATAACACAGTTGATAAGGCGACGCCTTACTAACTGCGGCGCAAATCATTTCAGCAGCACCCAATTCTGTAGGACGCATACGGTTGTCTATATTTATTAAAATGTGCGTAAGATGCAGTTGACACGCGAGCCAACTGGCCAAGTCGGCTATCAAAGACCGAGGCCTTCGAGTCTGCGCGTAAGTGTGAGGCACGCGAGGCGAGAATGCCCCAAACAATACACCAAGGGCGAACGTCAAGAGATCTCGCAGAAATAATTACAACCCGCGGTGTGTGTTTTTGCAAACCACACCGCCGCAACAAAAAGAAAGTATATGCTATAACCGGGGCTCATGATTCTCAGGTGTAATTACAGCGCGTGAATCAAAACCGACTAAAAACCAGTTTGCGCTCGCCCTGACGAAGACGAAACAGAAACAGGGAAGGCTTTCTCCCTGTTCCCCGCGTCGAGACACACAAAAAAGCCTTTCAAACGCGCGACAGCGTATTCACAGACCTCAAGGACTAGGTTACGTGGAGGCGCCTACTATAATTACGCAAAGTTCTCTTCAAACCACCGGGCAAAGCCTGTAATTCTATTTTTTTTTATCTCTAGAATCGAGAGGCTCGACTTCCCCCATCAGTGCTCGCAGAAGGCAGTGATGGTTCCTCTCAGGGTGGGAGCGCGCAACACGTATCCTTTTTTCTTTCCTCCAGACCCGGCGAAGTGTCTTCGAGCACTCCGAAGCGCCTCGGGGGACATTGTGAAGACATATCTCCCCCGAGCCAGCTTAAGGAAAGTGCGTGTCCTTTCTCCGCGTAACGGTCCTCCGTTATTCCTTTCAAACCTTCCTGGTGCAGCTGGTCCTCTGGCGGGCGCAGTTCTCCTGAGATTCTCTGGGATAGCTCACTCTCGCGCGTCGCTTTCGGGCGTCTCTGGTTGCGAGAGACACCGCCGAGAAATTACAGTGTCGCCTTACCCCCAAAACGAAGAAGAACCGAAACGCCTAATTGAGTCTCCGGTGTAAGCAGTTCTCCTGTCCGGATCTTTGGGAGGATCCGTCGTTGGTCAACCTTGAATATTCAACGCTTCGCTGCATTTCTTTTTATATTTTGTGTCGATCCTAATACCTGCGCACAGTCATTACGGAAATGGCTGCGTCTCGCGATGGACGTAATGCTTACCTAAGTCACGTTGTAGCTCGTCCTTGAGCCTTGAGGTGATGTGACGTCGACATAACTTTCATGGCGCGACGGTGCGTGTCTCGTATTGGAATTCGGGACCGGAACCGGTCTCGTTAAAGATTCGAAGACGTTATGGGTTTACCAAAACTAAATTGAAACTTCTTTAGTGCTCTAGCGATTCCCCGAACGTTTCCAATATACTATATTCAAGAGCGATTACGGGGGCCCAAAGTTGCATCGAAGTTATAAGCAACTTACGGACATTTCGGACACCAGCCGATCGATCGCGGAGGTCAGAAGGTGTGGGCAGCTGAGCACTTGTAAACGCAAAAAAGGCTCACACCTTCAGCGTCGCTTCATACGCTGCTTCTCGCTGAAAGCATGTTGATGCAAATGTCTGCTTTGAGTGCAGTTAGAGAACCGTCTCAAGTGTATTTTTTTAAGGATTAAAGTATTGAGGGGCATGCATGGGCAGTATGGACGAAAATATTCACAAGATCAAGGCTGTGGCAATCAACTGCACCAAATGCGCCACTGTGACAGCCAGGAAACTATCACTATTGCATGCATCGTTTTTTTCCTTGTTTTTTAGCTTGTTTTATTGAAGGCTGCATTTATGTGCATACTAATCGGAAATCAAGATGGCCATCGATATGGCTTACATCTGTGACGACTGGTGTGTCGAAAAATTACGCACAGTGGTTTCATTTGGGTTTCAACTTTACGGTGGAGACTGCACTCAGGTGTCAGTGAGCAGAAACTTGGTATATTTTGTACCTTATGAAGCACTCTGGCTGTTTCTCCGGTGCCTCACCACGTCAGTCCGTATTTTGTGTGAATCCGCTTGTGTAGTACAGGCAACAAAATGAATTTATAGCGTTCAGAGCAACAAAATGAATTCATGGCATTGCGAACGGTGACCGTGGAAGTTTTCTTTTCCTTTTTCTCTGTTTCACTAGGCTCTCAATTTTTGTTCCAGAAACGCTAGGGCATCGAGAGGTTAGTGCCCATATAATAATGAAAATTTTGTGTTCAAATTATTTTGGAATTGTGATTAGCTAGCTGATTCCCTAAAGGCAGGCCTTCCATAAAGAACGGTGCAAGGGACTCATCAAAGCTGTCTCTTTACAGCTCTTTCCATTTTTATCTATTACGAAATATATTAAATTGAATTTGAAAGGTCAACGCACTGCCACAAATCCACACCTTTGTGAACAAACTGTCACGCGTGGAATGGCACCTCTTCTTTAGATTAGCCGGACTCGGAAACTCCTCTCTCGGTATCTTTCCTTTCTCGCCATTTTGAAACGTTTTATTGCTCGTGAGTTTGTTTATGACTGTTCTCGGTCAACTCTTTACGTGACTGGACTGAAGTCCAAACGCAAAAAAAAAAAAATGCAAAGAGTTAACGAGCGCTACGGCGGGAAAATGCCAGATAACGATGACGACTTAAGGCTTCTTTACGACCTTCTTCAAGGCTTCCTTGTGTACACTGGACAATACAGAGACGCCGTACCTACAAAACGCTGGCGGCTGACCCTTCGTTTGCGGGTTCTTTCTGTGCGCTTTGTCATCTGCATTAACGACCGTTCGCGAAAGCGGGAAATAGGAAGCTGGCGGGGTGATATACCTGAATTCGTTTGTGCTACTTCAAGCCCGGAATAGACTTCTTAGTTTCGAAGACAGAGACGCAGAACCCCTTTCGCTACCAGGAGCCAACAGTTATTGAAAGGTCACTTTATGTTTCGCTTTCGCTATCGGAACAATTATTAAGATAATTAAGAGTGTTCTCCAGTTAGAGAATCCGTGCATACAAATAAGGAATCTAAACAATTAGAAACTCTAACGTATGGTGCGCTTACAAAATGTTCTGCGCTGGGACATTATCGATGACGGGCATTACGTTTCCCATGTTCGTAGACCCTTTGCAAAATTCAGTGACACATGGCGGCTCAAAAAGCAGTTTTACTTTCGACAAACTAATGACGGTCATGAAACTCTATTTTTATCGGACGTAAACATTTACATAGCCGGCGTATCTAATTAGTGCTTCGTGTTAAGCCCGTTACCACATGGGGCGTTATAACGTGAAACGTTCTTTGTCTAGTTGCTCCGTATTTCGTAAAGCCGTGGACTGTGCCGTCCCATAATGCAACGCGGGCAGTATTGCATTGTGGGACGCCACAGACCTACACACCGATTCAGTTTCTCCGATAGGTTTAGCGGGGAAGTTGAATTTGTGTATAGGTCACATGACATCAGGTCACATGACGTCGTATCCCCCGCTAAATATAGCGGGAAAATAAACGTCCCGTGACCTACACACCACTTCAGCTTCCCCGCTAAATTTAGCGGGGAAATTACCTGACGTCACGTGACCTATACGGTGATTTAGTTTCTCCTCTAAACTTATCGGGAAAATTAACGTCACCTAAGTTACACACCAATTTAGTTTCCCCGCTAAATTTAGCAGGGAAATTGACGTCACGTGACCCGATGTCACGTGATGCAAGAACGTTTCACGTATGCAGCACAATTCCTCAGCAATTTGCCTTACAATTAATTTTCCCACACGTTTTGCCAGCGTCAGAGTTAACGCGCGTCGCTCGAGGTCACCCACGACGCCAGGGCCGACGCCCACATCTGGCCGGGGCAGATATCGGAAGCGATGCGCGCTGACGCGAGGCGCGTCAAAAACGTCCCATGTGGTTGGGCCTTTATACGGACGTCTCCAACGTAGAAAACTCATATAGCCACCGCTTAATATCATCTCCAACTTCTTCCTTCGTGAGCCTCAAAAACACCGCCATAATTTTGTCACAGATGCCATACAATGAATAAGACTCAGTATAGTGATCGAAGTTGCCAGATTTAATTTCGAAGACGATCTGTCCTAGCTTCCAAGGACCACAATCTCCGGCTAATGCCTGATTCACATGGTGCGATTCTGATGGCGATTTCACAGCTGCGTCATTAAGCACAGCAACCTCCCCCATTCTTTTTTTTTTTTGCTGCACGAGCGACGTTTTAAGTCCAAAATCGCAAGCAAAATCGCACCATGTGAATCACGCCATAGGGGTTAACCGGACATCGTTATTGGCTGTACTACAGTGAGTGGCTATTCACGTTTTCTGCGCGAAAGTAGAGGCATGGGGATTACTTAGAATAAACATTATACACTGCAAGTACGGTACTTAAAACGCAACTCCAACTAATATGTTTACCGCGTAAAAAAAAAAAAAAAAATTAAATATTTTTGTTTGATGACGTCACAAAAGTGTTGCTGTCGCCGGCCGCGATCCTGGCGGTGTCACAGCAGCAGTGTTGTACACATCGCGACACTGTTAGCGCGAACACGACATCGGCACATTTTCGCATTTTACTTCTAAATAGTATTAGCGAGCACGAAATGTTATCGCTTACATTATAGAACTAAATGAGCTCTTTCCGTAGCAATATTAACGTGGATGACATCCCTTGGTTTCAAAGAGAAAAACTGAAAAAACCGGCGATCGCTTGTTCGCGCTAACAGTGTCGCGCTCTGTACATATGTGGCAGAGGCCTGTTCTGCCGCAGGTCGCTCTCCAGCTTGACAGCCCACGGAAACTTCAGTAGCCAGGAGTGGAGATGCCGGGACGACAGCGACGCTTGCGTATACTCTCGTGCTTTTCTTTCCGAAACTTCTACGCCCAACCGCCAGGATCGCGACGTCCGACTGCATGACGCTTCGGCTTCTGTAAAGTCCTTTGTTGACACTTCGATGCGTGGGCGGAATAGGACGCCAAGGTTACCACTAGGAGACGGGCTCCAGACACTGTAGCGTAAGTAGTGTTTGTGCGTCTAGTTTTCGGCAAGTTCTTTTGGAGTGTCGATCATCGCAATCTACGGGGGAAGCTCGCCGAATAATGAAGCCTAAAAACAAACATTCTCTTAAAAAATGAATAAAAAAGGTCTACAGCCTGACACTGGGTATGCCATTTCATATATAAACGTAACACTCGGTGTCAGATCGTATAGAGTTTGTTTCTAGGTGAAAACGGGTGTTAATGCAAAATTTGTTTAAGGGCTGCAGGATCCCCGAGGGAAGTCAGAATCCGTGTCACACATTTTGTGTGACACGGATTTTCAGGGGAAACAAGAAAACACATAATGGAGAAGGAAAATAGCGCTAATGTTTGAAGCCAAGAACGAGATTCCGAACGTCCGCCCCCCACCGTTTTAATATGTCACAAACGTCCCCCCCCCCCCACACACACACACACACACAAAAAAAAAAAGTTTTGGAAGAGTTTTAGAAGCGAGCGGAACGAATTACATATTCGGTGTATGCCGAATTTATCCGTGGGATCGAGGTAAATTCATAGCCAGTGTCACTGACAGCCCAAGAAACACGGGGCGTGGCCTATTAAGCACGGTCACGCTTCTCATACGGTTGCACTCTCCTTATAACTGTTCCGATCACAATAATCGGGCGTCCTGTACTGGAGGGGGTACGTTCTTCCGTCCGATGAAAACAACGAGAGCGGAAACGTATTTTCTGTGGCCTGCACGCCGGAGCCGGCCGTCGTCGCGCAACCTTCTAATACTGTTTACCCGCAACGGTCAGGAGCGCGGGACCGGTCCAGAGGACGGCGGCGCGTCGGCAAGGCTGCGTTCGCGGCCTTGGCGACGATAAGCCGCAGCTGGTGGCGTGCCGCCCTCGCTGGACCAGAAATCAGCCGCCGAGAAGGAAACCCTCGGCCGAGCCAAAGATCCGTACGCGCTCGGAATGTGCTTCACTTTTCTTTTTTGCGCACGTTTCCGAGCAGCCACGCTTCAAAGGCTAGTCTGGCCACCGTGGCCGGAGAACGCTTTATCCGTTAATGTCCATCCGATATTCATAATGGAGCACTCGCTAGGCAACTGTGGGTGCCTTGGCAAGGCTCGACTGTGTTGCACTAGAACCATAAAGCCGCAGTATAGTAGAAATATAAGCTGCCATTACTTCATAAAAAACACACACACGAAAAAAAAAACAAAAAAACACGGTGTTTGTTGCAAACACGATGGCTGAATTACCCGCGGACACGCCTGAAGCAAAGCTCGACGCACGCTTGATTTATACATATGTACGCTTCGAACATGTGTGCAGACAGTGTTTGCCCGACCTATGTGAAAGGGGTGTCGTACAAGGAAGAAACACGCCACAGACAGTGTCTAGAGACTGTCTTTTGTATAATGCACTAGTATTGTGCATTGTCCCGGAGCGACGGCGTAACTTCTCGACCAACATTTCTGACCAAGTGCGCCGCCTCACCAGTTCTTGAATGTGGTATCCCATGATTTTGGAAGCTCTGACCTTCTGCGATAGCGTAGGAGGTCCCGTTCCCAATACCACACCCACAGTGGCTAGCTAGGTACTTATTGGAGGATTACGTTGTCTTTTAATAATTTTCTTTTAGTATTTTGTAGCTGCATGCTGACTATACTTAAAATTAACTGGTGGGCTAGTTGGTTAAACTAAACATGATGTGAAAAAGGGCAAATGGTTAGGAAGAAAAGAAGGGGACAGGACAGAGCGCTTACAGCTGACGTGTATTGAAGGAATTAGAAAATGACAAAAAGGAAGTGAGGGAATGACTGTCCCTTCTTCTCTTCCTAACCATTTGCGCTTTTTCCCATCAGTGTTTAACCATCCAGCAAACCAGTTAATTTTAATACAGTATCTTTCTTCTACATTGGGCACTTTTCCGTGTTCACTCATGATTCCCTCACTTCCTTTTTGTCCTTCTCTAATTCATTCAATACACGTCAGTTGTAACTTGTAAGTAAGCGCTCTGTCCTGTCCCCTTCTTCTCTTCTAACATTTGCGCTTTTTCACATCATGTCTGCTGACTAAGCTGAATTTTTGTCACTTAGTGGCAACAATGCCTGCGCTGTTGTTACTTAGTGTTGTTGTCATTGCTGTTGCGTCCCATAGTGCTGTCCCTGTTGTTGAGTTGGTCCAATGCCCGCGAGTTCAGCAGCCGTTGAAGACGTCACGCTACTGAGAGTACCGTTCACCATAAGATCGATGTTAGGAATCCATAGACGAAACGTTGACGGTTTTGACGCGCAGTAATGATTTTGTAAAAACATGTCTACACGGAGGGGGATGCTCACCAATAGAGATCTTACAAAATCGAAGCGCAAAGCATCTTGGGAACTCACTGCATGGTTTCGGTTTCGATTTGCCAAGCTCAATTCACAAAATCTCGTCACGACCAAGAACGATGCATAAATTTTCGCTTATGTAAATTTCCTTAAATTTATAACACTGTATGTGTTGCCTGTCAATACAGATAAAATGCTGGGGCACGCTTCTATGGGGCTCCCGACGTATCAAAGTTTGTGCGTAGTTAAGTGCAGGAAGAAGTGTACCGGGCCGATCATCCTGTTCCATCGTCTCAATGTAATAGGCTTCTTAAATGCTTTAAAAAGGTTAAAAGCGCAAACTGAAACACAGTCGAAACAAGAAACATGTACGACAAGGACAAGCGCCACTTATAACTAAATTTATTGAGAACAAAAATTCACTCAGCTAGATTGTTGTTTACCATACCGATAACAGGCCATAGACTGATAACATAACGGCAGTCTTATATGAAGTTATCCAAATAAGACATTTTCTTATTCAACAGAAAAATATACGGCACGCTTACACACTTTTTGCCCGCGTTATTGATGAAGAAATCTTCAACGATTTCTCTCTCCGCCTTTTCATTTGCTCTTTTAACAAAACTTGGTCGAATATAAAAGCGGTTTGTAACCGCAACTTCCTCATCAAGAATGCGGGTCAAAAGTGTGGAAGCATGCGGTCTAATTTTCTGCTGGATAAGGAAATGTCTTATTTATATGGCGTCATGTAAGACTGCCGATATGTTATCGGTTGATGGCCTGTTATTGATAGGGTGAACGACAGCCTGGCTGAGTGAATGTTTTTTTGCAATAAATCCAGTTGTAAGTGGCGCCTGTCCTTGTCGTACGTGTTTCTTGTTTCGTCCGTGTTTCAGTTCGCGCTTTTAACCTATTAACAGGTATGAACCAACGAGACCCAACCAAAGCTTTATTGCTTCTTAAATGATCCGTGACCCCGGAGGATCATGATGCACTTTGGAGTTCTAGCCAGGTCACCAGACAAGTCTAGGCAGGTCCTTACGGCCGCTCGAGATCCGTGTATCAACAGGGGCTCTAACAAAGATGAATGGGCGCAAAGCAAAAGAGCGCCGACTTTATTTTCATGCAGTGCTGAGACACACCCAAGCAGCACAAAGCTGGCCAAGCATGGGCAATGGCTGGCAATGGTCTTTTGACCAGTGGCCAGACAGTGGCCAGAGATTGGCCGATGACTGCCCTTTCTCTGGCCATTCGCCATTGGCCACTGGCCATCAGCCATCGTCCAAGTATTGGCTAATGAATGGACACTCTTTGGCCACTGACCACAAGACCATTCCCAGTCATTGGCCATTGCTTGGCCAAAATCCGTGCTGCTTGGGACACTACTTCGTCAACTGGGCAATCGAATTCGATACCATGCCACTCCTCTCTATGGCCAAAGAGGTTCCACATTGCAACGTGCGCAGCGTTGCATGGATGGACTTTCGGAAGCAGTCTATTGCCTCAATACATGTGATAATGTGCTAGATTTTTTTTTTGTTGTAATTTCTGCGATATCCAGAATAATTGGAATCTCATAATTGTGCAGCACGACCGCTAGCCTTGGGTCTTTACCTCGCATCACGCGGCAGGGATGCATGGCAGTGATTCACAAACGCCTACCGATAATATTTATTTATTTATTTGTTGTGCCTCCAAACAGCCATGTGCCTACTGCTGTAGTGTACGAAAAAAAATTCAGAACACAACGCTGAAAAAAACACACCATAACAAGACTGCAACAGGATTCAGTGATGCGATTGCTGCGCCATTTGCGCCAAACTGCGCCAAAGTGCTCACCCCGCCAAAACTTAATTTCAACTTAGTAATGCTGAATTTATAACAGCTTAGGCCTCGCAACTTGAACGGATTGTTACGATAGCATTATGCGAAGTTTCAGAACTTACGATTATCGCGTCAAATAACGTACTATTCAATCTGATTTCGCATGAAACACTGACAGGACTTGGAAGTTCCACAATAATCCTCATGTTCGTGTTCTGTTCTTGAGGGTTAGACAGTTTCGTTGAGCGCGCTTCTCACTGCACACGTGTGTACTGCAGTGAAGCGACAACCACGATGTAGGCATCGCGATTTTGCGTGTCTTGCTTCGCCGCAGCGCACATTCGTGCTAAGAGGAAAGCATACCTCCAAAGCAAGGCGTGACAAGTTCTGCATAAATCTTCGGCTTCTATATATAACAGACTGACTCCGGTATAGATTTAGCAAAGATACTTCGGAATTGCAAAAAAAAAAAAAAAAAATTATATGGACTCTTCTTTAGGTTGATGTTTTAGGTAAACTCTTTTTTAGTTGTCACTTTTATACAGGTGAGAGTAATTATAACTAAATTAGCACAGGTAGTGAACGCAAGCTTGGGAACACCCTTAACGAGTTCGGTGGGGGATTATTTTTAAGAAGGCGTATTAATCGTTCATAAGACTTTTTTTTTTTTGTTATGAAGTTCTAGATATAAAATGAAATTTAACATACATTTCATAATCAAATGACAAGAGCTTTTTTTTTCTCTTTTGAAATTAACAATTGCAGTTATATTACAGCCTATAAAACTTGAAGGAAACAAATTGAGGTACTCAAAAGTATTGTATTTTAACATTACTTTTCTGGGATTCCGCACCTAAAATAGTCATTCACTGCAGTTCGTGCTGCCCTTCATCAGTCATGTCCTTGTTACCGTGTCTGGTGCTTCTACATGCAACTAAACACCTAGTTTCGTGTTTCAGGGAATCGATCCTGCTGTGCAACCGATGATAACTAAAGGTGGTACATAAGTGGGAAGGCAAAGTAGACACTGCCTAGTTGGACAGGCCAACGCATGAATCTTAGCATAACATTCGCAGTGTTGTGAATGAAAACTAAATGTGTGGCTCATGCTCCAGAAGCTCTTTTTGCTGCTCCAAAATGCACTTTTGGCTGTTTCAAGAGCTCGACTCCGACCAATCACATCGCTGGATGCTGCATCCGGACCTAAAGGGGCAGGCCATCATTCTAAAAGGAACCACTCATGAATGCAAACAAAGGGCATACGTAGGAGGAAATGACCTCGTCAAACATTTCTCTAAAGCGTCTGCAAAAAAAAAAAAACAAAAAAAAAACTATGAAACAGATTCGTTGCTTCGCTGATATCCTCTGAGAAAAGGAAAGAGGAAGAGCAGTATTTTCTTAAGTCACAAAATCACCGTTACCTTCCTTCCCTGGCTCGTGCTTTAATGACTACAAAACCATACACATGTAACATCATCACAAACTCGTTTGTGCCTGCCTTTTCGGATTTGTTTTTATAGTCTCGACTTCTATTTAGCAATGAGGCTTCGCTATCATATCCGGTAGTCCCTAAGCATAAATGTTTTTACTTGAATGGTCCAAGAACAATTTACCGAGCTATAGTTAGGTTTCGCCGACGCGGATGTTTGTCTCTCTCAGTTTACAAAAGCGATCAAAGACGCGTAATCAAAGGTATGAGTTCCGTTTTGAGCGGAGCGGGCCTAGAGAAAAAAAAGTGCGCGAAAGCTCGTGGGAAATGCGGATACTAATCTCGGTTCTGCGTAAGTAAATAAGAAAAACCGAAACTGCCAACAAAAGCAGTGCCGAGCCCCGCCATTAAAAGAACGTTATCGAAGTCGCAAAGCAGCGGGTGGACGTCTGGAGGCGAGACACCACCCCTTCGTGTTTTTTTTTTCTGTTTTTTTTTTTTTTTAACTTTGACCAATGTTTTTTTCTTTGCATTTTTTTTTTGGTAAGTGATCCCTTTGTTCTGCTCATGCTTGGTACAATCAGCTCGTATTCGCATAAAAAAAGTATAAACGCGCTTTGTTTCTCGCAGTGGGAAGTCTTATCGGGTGGGGATACAAAACCACGTTTGTCTCGCATTGAAAATTAAAGATTCCATATATACAAAAGAATAAAAAATGTATCGAGGAAATATTTTCAGCGGAGACGAGAAGACAAACATGATATTTTAAGATGGAAGTTGCTTAGGAGTTAAACAGTAGGTTTTCATTTTCCGTGTTTGTCTCTCAGGCGCTCTCGAATACTCGTGGTACGGTTTTTACAACTTTATTATTATATAGTACCGAGTAATTATAGCGATGATTGCTGACCAGTCAAAAAACAACAAAAAAACTTCAGCAATCACGTCACAAGACGAGACGGCTGGAGTTTCCGTCGACCAACCAGCTTCTTAGCGAGTATATACGGCATGCGCATGCTGTGGCGCCATCAGGATCGCGGGACGATCCTCAGCATTACACTGTTTTGAAGAGGCGGAAATGAAGAGGAGAAAATAAAGCGGCGGCAAAAGGCATCAGTGCGAGCTGCCCCGACACCCTATGATTACGTAAAAGATTCTAACAGGAACGATCGGCGTTTCAACCGATGCACCCACTTCCGACAAACAAATTTCACGTTCGGCCGTCGAGTATAATATCCTCGAGGTAGAGCAGAACGTTGCACGGGCAGCAGCCGGCCGGTTCGTGACACGTAATACACACAAGGCAGGACGCGGCTTGACGACCCTCGCGTTATTAAGTGCGAGGTGGTGAGACGCAGCGTCCGCTCCCGTGCTCGTTGTTCAATACCGAGGGGGCGTTCCGCGATAACGTAACACCGCGAATACAAATTGCGACGTAACACGTCGAGGGCAGAGGGGCCCCGACACGGAGTGCCGATAGGAATAAAGATGCGTTGTTGTTCGTACGCCGAGCCTGCATGCTTGCCCAGGGGGTCGCGTGCAGTATAGGCCACACAGGCCACGCGGGCCAGTCGGTGGAGGTAATGACCCTCGGCGCAAGCGGCCGCCAGCGGCGATTTCAAACGCGAAAATGGCCCCGTAATTGAAAGGCGACTCACAGTGAAAGTGTGGCGACCTTTGCACGCGCCAAATTCTCAACAGAGCAAGGTGAAAAGGATGAATGGCTGTGGTGCCCCCACCGAGGTCAAAGAGCAGGCTAAGACATCGGAAGTTGTAGAATCACACGTTCCAAGCAAATTGTTTACAATATTCTGGATTTTTTTTATGAGGCCTGCTGAGACGCACTATACGCAGAGACAACCTTCTATGGCTATGCTGACAAATCAGTGGGCGCACGGGCGCTTGGCCACCTTGAGCGTCAATCAAGGCTGTGCACGCGCACTCTTCACTGCTGAAATGTCACAGAAAGTTGGCCCCAAGTAAAGGTTATTCGTTTTCCAAATTAAAAAAAGAAATAAAGAAGCCCACTGTCTATCTTACTATGTCCCATTGTGTTCCTTTTTTAAAGTTTTAGTTGCAATTATGTACGAAGTAAACTTCGTCAAATTCGCCTGCGCCTCAACATTGCTGCACGTACTCTCAGGCGACAGTTCCCAAACACTGACCGCCAACCTTCCTGCAGGGATGCCGCAGGTATATGATACTTGAGACAAGGCCTAAACCCTCAAGCCTCGCTACTAATGAATAAAAAATCAACGCCCGTTTGTGTTATATATAGAATGCAGTGCCCAAATGCATCAATGGACCTGGCAAACAAAAAAAAAAAACCTAGTGTTTGGCGGTGAAAACCGCCCACCGGGAAGTCTCTCATGGTCACCGCAAGACACGAATTTTCTCATTTAGGGCGCCGGAAAACGCTTCCTGGACTGAACACAATCGCGCGGCTGGAAATATTATGCACCCACGCCGTAGTATACTCGTCCATAGCTTCACGCGTGTTTGGAGTTTTTTTCTTTCGTGCACTTAACCCGCCCTTAATTCACGTGTGTCCGTCGCTGAAGGTATGGCGCCCATTTCTTCTTTTTACGAGCGAATCGCGTGCGTGTTTGCGCCCGACAAGCACCTCGCGGGTGAAGCACCTCTGCACGCCGTCGTATACCACACACACACAGAGAGCTGAGAACGCGCTGCGGGGGTTGCTGGCGACTGGAACAATATCCAATGGGTCGTGTTCGTACACGTGTGTGCGAGGCACACTCTCGGCCGCCAAGTGGTCAGGCGCCGCAAGTGTGCTGCTGCGGTGGTCGGTCGTCGCCCCGTCAAACAACGCACGCTTCCCCGACGAGGATAATGCGGAGTCACAACACGCTGACATCCAAACAGAAAACGGTATTTTTCTTCCCGGAAGTGGAGACTCCATCTGGGCGTGTTAAGTAGGAACACTCCACAATCAGGCCCACTGACCCTTAGTATGTGTTGTGAAGCGTGCCCCGTGGCTGAGATCATAATGTTTCAGAGAGTCCTTCATCTTTCCACTGCCAGTATAGTGTGCACCTGACGACGTGATGTAGAGTCGCGTCGCCATCCACGTGCAAGCTGGAAAAGTGCGCACCGCGGGGGACGGTCAACGGCGCACTGAATGGTAAGATGGCGGTTTGGCGACTACTTCTTCGTGGCCCAGCCGAACCGCAAACCAAATGGATGATAGAGACACCGGCGGTCAAATCTCGTTGACTTCAACGAGAAACCTAGCGGAAGTGACTTCCGGATCACGATATCGGGACTGGAGTTTCATGCGCTAAGTATGAGTCGGAACTTGTGGCCTGGAAACATTGTAACGTATATATTGGAAAGACGAGGACTGGTAGAAAAGGGACACACGGGACAGGCGCTGGAAACATGGCGTGCTTTCAATTGCCTCAGTGACTCCGGAATCTCTGGCCCGTTATTGCCACCTTGTGTGACATATATGATGGCTTTAGAGAATGGCGGCGGACTTTCTGCTGTATTAATATTACTTCGTTAAATGCTTCGCTCAAAGGAAACACATACCCGTGTTCAGTGACACCGGCATGACGGAGTGCGTAGATGTAACTTATCGTACATAGATTGAGAGCTTTGATTTATTGAAGACAGTCGTAAAACATGGTTTCAGTGTTGCAGCCTACAGCTTGTACTCGAAGTCTTGCCATCTGACATTCTGGCAATGCTGAACAAGTTTAATAGCTTCCATATCATATATGTTTGAACAAAGCAACGAATTCAGCAGTGCCATATTTATATGACAAAAAGTAAACCGTCATTCGCCACCAAAAACAGACAAACAACATCCTTACCGAAAACCAAATGTCAAGGGAAGGAGCCTCAGTCAGAGCCTGCTGCACGCAAATAAATACAGCTGTTTTTTTTTTTTGTTTTTTTTAAATGTATCTTGTAAATGTAAAAAAAAGAAAACAAAAACAATTCTGGTGCATTTCCGGCTAGAGCGAGTGCACGTCTTTCCTTTCACGAAAACCGGCTGACCAGCACAGCCGTCTCCTTGGTGTAAAAAACGTAAAGCAAACGGGGGCATATTCCACTCGTGGAGTGAAACAGAATCGAGCCAACTTGTTACGGGGCGGACTTTACCGGAAATGCGTTCTGGGTGATTCGTCTCTTTCTATGTGTCTTCGTTGCGGGCATGACTTCCGGCTTGGCTCGCGTGCAATCAACGCGGGCATTTCGCTTCGTTAGAGTCGGCTAGACAAAAAACCCTCCACAACTAGTTATCGGCATTTCATTGGGGTCATGCAGTACTCCGCAGTTGTTGCCCGCGTCTGCGCAAGGTGCTCGGATTTTCTGGCTTACACTATAGAAGGGACCCGGAAATCGCTTCGATAATATACGATCGATGCCTTTGATTGTATTGAGTGACTTAACTGCAATGCGTGGACGGCGTCTTTCTCAGACACTTTAACAATACTCCTCGACAGCTGAAGAAAGTGGGGGCGTGGCCTATTATGTTAATTCACGCTTCTTGCTTCGTGATATAGTAACTTACAATACCTTCTATAGTGATATAGTAACTTACAATACCTTCTATTATAGAAGTAATTAGTCTTAAGTTTCCTCGTTACGTGTGGAGCCATTTCAACGTCATTTTATTAATGCATTAGCATTAGTGCCAGCTTGTACATGCGCTGACCTTGAACTGGTTTGAACTAACCAAAGTTAGCAACGTCGCCACGCGATGGCGCCACAGCCGCACTGGCTGTGGAAACTGGCTAGGAAACGACTTCTGCGGGCGCCGACAGATGGCGGGCGGGGTGCGGGTGCGCGCCCCGCCCGCACCCCGCCCGCGCGATAGAATTTGAGGATCGGTTGAGGCAAATAGATGGGGAGCAATGGTCATGCAGGAAAGGTTTTCAGCTATTTATACATGAGGAGTATAGACACAAAGTGGAGACAGCGCATTAGGAAATGAAGAGGAAAGTTTTTAGGCTATAGTGGAGTTACGGAAGAGCAGGTCTCAGTTAAAAAGAAAGTTAAGGCCACAGAAAGAGATCGGTGGCTAGAGGGAATGCAGACAAAGACGGCTCTGGAAAGCTATAGATTAAACAAAACAGTTATTGCCAAAGAAAGCATTTATGACAATTCTAGGGAAAGATCATTGTTGTTTGAGGCAAGGGCATGGTGTTTTGCGAACCAGAACACACAGAGCGAAGTACCAGGAAATGGATACAGTGTGCGCTGCTTGTGGAGAGGAGGACGAGACGGCTGAGCACTTGATACTCTACAGAAAAGGGCTTCACCCTATGCCTACCGAAGACAACATTTAATAAAGTCATTGGGTTTTAGAGACAGCGAAGGAAAAGTGGAGTTCAAGACAGTGGAGATTACCAAGCAAAGATTAAGTGAATGGTGGCAGAAAGCGAGAGAAAACTAGGTTTTTTCTTATTAACTGATGGCAAGGGGGTTTTATAGCCTCACTTTCTTTTCAGTGCGGAGTGAATATAGTTTTCACATTTAAATATTCTAAGCTTAAATGGTAAAACAAAATGGCTAGGTGGCGTAAGCTACCGCCCGATCCAAAGGGCTCAGCCGGATTCATCCATCCATCCTTCTATCCGCGCTTTTGACGCCCTCGGAAACTGCTGCCGCCGGCTTTGGAGACCCGTGGACGCACACGCGCTGCGTTTCCGTTCTTCGACCTGCCACGCCTGCTGCGCCGTTCTTGACGCGCAGTCCTCTTGCCATGTCACCCGGCCGTAAGTGCAGGGTGTCCTCGCCCCTGTATGCACAACAGGCGTAGCAGCTAAGCTCTGTCGTTTTACGTGCATCGACCGCGCACGTCCTTCATGCACACGCAAAGTGAACTCGTCTGCTCGCATCAGGGAGAAGACGGGTTTTGGGAATCTTCATCCCGCGGAAAAGTGCTGAGAGATTGCATTCACCTTGTTTTGTTATAAATGACCGCTGCGCAAAATGGTAACGCATTTCTTCGAGAATCAACGTAACGACAACATCAATTTTGGCTTCTTTTTTTTTTTTTCTCGAAAGGCTAAATAGGCTACATACTGTTTTTCCGATATAATGAACGATTTACTTTATTCAATATTCAAGTATGTTACGTGTTACTTGCCCATAAAAGGAACGCGTTAGAGACCTACGTTACCTCAAAATAAATGGATGAGTGCTAGAATTCATAACTTGGCGCCCGAAAACACGAAGACTGAGTGTAATTTTTTAAGCCTTGGAAAGATGTTCTAAATCACAGGTAACGTCGTTAGTTGTAACCCATTACCGCCAACACTGAGGTAGAGCAACCAACGTGTGTGGGGCTGAATTGGCTCGCTCCGAACGAAATTCATCACGGTCTTTGCTCGAGGGAGTCTCCCTAAAATCACCAGCAAGTGTAGTGAGGCAACCGCATAGAATCCACGTTTCCATGCGCCACTTGTGCCGATGCTTTCGATATTTCTTAAATCAGTTTCTACACCATTTAGAGCAAGTCTATGGTTTATAGACCACCACCATGCAAACTCTCGTGCTCTGTTGGACGTTGCAAATGCGTCTATGCGATATATATATATAAATGGGTTCGTAAAGGAAAATTGGACGTTAACCTGAACGTCAGTTCCAGTTGGCTGCTCTGTGCTAAATACGAGAACAGACGAAAAAAACAACAACAACAAAAAACGTAGTGATGTTCTTCGTATGCAGCTAAGCCTGCAATGGTCCCGGATGAGAACCGCAATAATTTAGGCAGAGGGCCAGGAATGCTAACAACACAGAAGACATCGGCGAGCCGGAACAAAATGTCCGGGTCAGCCAAGCTCTTTTTTTCCTCTTCGTTCTTCCTTCGCCGACAACACTCGCGAACAACCGTAAAGGTCACTGTCTTCCTTGCCTCCGCTCCAACGTGACGCCGTATATGGAAGAAAAAAAAAAAAAAAAAAAAAAACTCCTGGAAGGTGTAGTGTAACCGCGGCAAACACACGCACGTCACGGTTCCACTTTCCGCCTTCTAATGATAGCGCGCGATGCAACCTCGCTTTCCCGTCGAAGTTCTGAGGACCGCTCGATTACGTTCGGACGTCTCCCCCGTCGCAGTACATTAGGCGACAAATCAATCGTCTCGAACTCCCCCTAGCCGGCGCCTGCGGATGAATGCTTCGAGCACGTCGGCTGGGGTACGGGTATACGTACTCCGCGACGATTGACTGTGTCACGGTCGCCCATCACGATTTGCCTTTGTATTTTCTGCTAAAAGAAGCCTCCAGCTTTCCCGTACCTGCGTTGCGAACACAATTCTTCTTTTTCGCGAACTATAGCCCGGAGAACAAACACACGTCACTGCGAGTGCATGGTTCCCAACCTTACGCAATCATTTGGCAAAAGTAGCAGCGACACGTAGTACAGACAGGGGTGAAAGATGGGGATGGTCTCGCATATATAGATTAAACAATTGAAAAAAACAACAACAACAAATAAGCTCGCATTTTAACGTTACGGTGTGGCATACGATTACGTTCTCTTGAAAAGCCAGTTAGGTGTGGTCCAACATTATAGCAAAGTTGTCCCTTTCCCGTGTTTGTAGCCATGCGAACGTTCCATTCACCGGCGTCGTTTCATAAGTGCGAAACATATTTTGCGAGCTGAAATCTCATTAATGATTAGATTTACGAACCAGAAGCTAAAACAAAAATAATAAGAGTGCATGGAGGGTAATGAGAGAACGCCCCTTCCGCGGCAACAGGGGCTCTGAAGATGGGGCTCATTTAGATCGATTCCTTACTCAGTCCACTCACTGCTGCGTGTAGCAAGAAATCTACTGGAAACAACAAGTTGTATTATCTTCCATACCCATCCTTCATTGCAGCATACACAGTAATACTCTCCTCTGCTCCTCCGCGCTAAGCCTTCGTTAAAAAAAAGAAAAAAAAAAACCGCTGTTTTTTTTTATTTTGTTTTGGTTTGTAAAATGTCGAAGCAAAGGTGTTTCGCGACGGATCTCTCTCCCTGATCGGTCGACGCGTCATACCCAGAAAGAGTTCAAGAACCCCCTGTGTACACGGAAACCAAACCGATGCGAATTGGAAGCGTCGATCCCGAAGGGTGCGGTCCACGGCGATAGCGCGGGGCCGTTTCGATCTTCCCGCGCCAACACACTCGTCGAGCCGATCGATCCAGAGGGTCGCCCAGAACCAATAGATACCACCTGGAAGAGAAGGCCCGTGCATATGACGTCATCGTAAGTGGACCCCGACCCGCCCCAAGCGGCCAACAACGCCGAAGCTCGGCGAGACGTCGTCGCAAAGTTGCAGACGCGACCGTCTTGGCGTCGCCGCTTGCTAGCGAAACGCTCGTTTTGAGACGCTGCAAGGCGCAATGGCGGCGATGCTGACGCAAGGCAGTCGGTGCTGTGTAGTTCCACTGGTGATGACGTTTGGGGGAGAAAGGAGGGGGCCTCATCATCTTGGTGGTATAGGGGGTATTTACTGGACGCCATATTTGAGGGCGGTGTTTAGAGCGCATGCTCAGAACGAGCCCACATTAATAGGCTGCTGTGACCGGCAATCTTGATGGTGTGGAATGCACGTTGCAAAATAACTGTGGAAGCTTGTCGTCAGCACGCGCTCAGCCGTCGTGCACACAGCTATGGCCGCCAGTCAATACTCCCTATTGGCAGAACGCGTTTCTTTTTCTTGCACGCGCTGTGCGAGGAGGGAGGTGCACGGGATCGGAGTTGACACCGCCAACACGGTAAATGAGATCTGACACGACGCGTGAGTGAAGGGGATGCATCGGGCGACCTCTTCGTGCGACGCGGAACGAGAGGACAAGACGGAAGTCACCCTGCCACCCATATACCTCGCCTCGTTGCCCCTTGTCCAGAAAGGGAACGCGTGCGGCCGGTTGAGTGAGTCCATGCGCGTGACCGCGAGTAAGAAACCATTTGCTTTCTAGTCTGACAATGTCGTGCTTGACATTCAAGCCTTAAAGGGGCCACGAAACGATTTCTCTACTTTCACTAAGTACTACTCAGAATCGCTCCCTAACGTTAATAACCGAATAAACTTGCCTTAGTTTTTCTTTCCAAGCAATGGCAGTCGGCAAACAAATTCGAGAAATATAAGTATCGTTCATCCAGTCAACTCGGAGCCAGAACAAGGGGCCGCGTGGCCTAGCGCCTATCCTATGCCGCCAACGTTAATCATAGCCACGCGCTGGGGTCGGCAAAGTAGAAAACGCGTGCTGAGCTCCAGGCCTTGTTAGAGTTGGACCATTCTCATCACCACAGTGGTTGGACACGACCCATACTACCCGAGTGTCCACCGAGGCATTGATTGTTACGAGCCGAAGTCGAGTGCTCACGCAGTTCTCGTGTCCAATCCACGAGCCGCGCTCGACTGTCGTCAGGCGGGTGGTTTTGATCCCACAATTAGGTCATCGATTCGTTCGAAGCATATATACGTATACGAAGCTAACATGCTTGGAACAAGCTTGAGGTGTGTACACAGATAATTGTAATACATGTAAGGTGACCCGACGTCCCGCTTTGGCCGAAAAAGTCCCGTTTTAGAGGTTCGTTTCTACCGTCCCGTTATTTTGTCTGAATATAACCAAATGTCCCGTTTTCGTGGGAACTTGCTCGCGAAAGCAGAACCAGGCGAGTAGAAGAAAAAATAGTATTACTCTTGACATCGTATTAAAATAAACACAGTATAAAAATGTAATCTTCAATATAGTACGATTTTTAGCTTTTTCTGTGACTCAATGCGTTTTTTTTTTTCTCACACAGACGTGTGTACGGTGCACTTTTTTACTATATTTGCACAATGGGTAAGAGAGGTGCTTGTGTACTTAACAACTCAACAAACCCCCGGAAAAGTGTGCGTTTTCAGGGTGAAGTGAATAATAGCAAAGCCTTTTCTTTTTCGGTCTCGCTTTGCCCCTCCCCCTCCACCCCCTCCCCCGTTCATGCTAAGTTTATGTCAACATGTTTGCAGCGAACACAGTGTTCTTTATATGATGTATGAGCAGGTGCCTGCGTCTTTGGGCGCTTTCTTCTTCTTGCTCGAATAACTCCATGAAGGCTTAGGAACTCTCCATAACATGGAATACCTCGTAGATTTCAACACCTTTTTAAGAGCTCTGGGCATACACCAATGATATGGAGTGATAGCACTTTATAGCATTTCCCAAAAGCATTTTTTTATGCAAACGATACTTTTACGATGTTTTCATCATTTGTACTTAAATCACTTAAAGGGGCCATGAAACAAAAATGTATTGACCTCATCTTAATTTTCTTATATTCATTAAAACCCAAAGATGTTGTTTTCTAAGTTTTGCGGCCAAATATTGTGTCTGGAATTTACAAACCGGGTTTAAAAATCATAAGTTTCGGCGATTCTGAAACGACCATACGACACGGTGTGGGAACCAGAGGCAACAAAACGTCATCAGAAGTGATATATAAAGCGGAACAGATATTAAACTTTATTTATTGTTCGCATAACAAATTGAAAATGATAAAAACAAATAATCATTTATTGACGCTCTTATATTATTTACACGATACAGCATCACGTGATTGCGATTGAGTTTCGGTTTCAAACGCATCCTAGTCTTCCGTCGCTTGGTAGCCATGGTAACAACCGGGTCACGGGTCTATCGGCTGCTCGTCTGGCGGGCTGCGCAGCGCATATCTACTGTAACAGGATACCTTGCTGAGCTGGTTGGTTGAACGACATGATGAGAAGACAGGACACACAGTAGAAGAAGGACACAGGACATACGCTGACTAACAACCAAAGATTTAACAACTAAAGAATAAAAATTAAAAAAAAAAATTTTATTTTTATTTTGGTCACGCGTATCGCCACGTTCACGGCTCAAAACCCAGGAGCCGACTGCGTTGTAAGAGGCGACGCTGGAGCTCGGGGAGGTCGGCCATGTTAGTTATCGGAGCGAAATATCAGACGTCAGATCTCCTTCGTTGACTTGCCTGCGTGACGTCATTATGGCGCCGCTGTTGAGGCGATATCTGACACTCTGTCTGTGGTCATTCAGTCCCACTGATCTCTATGACAATTGCTGGATCGCGCTTCCACGCTTCGAGCCCATTGCGCGATTGAAGCCACCGGTCGGCCATCTTACCGGTTCCGCGGAAGCGTTGTCAAGGCGGCGGTTGTCTCTGTTGTCACGTGACCTACACACGGTAACCATGGCAACTGTCTAGGCTTGACAGCGCTAGAGCATATCTCGTAAGATGGCCGACGGTGGCTCCATTTTCGGTGCGGGGAAGCGCAGTGTTCAGTCCGGTCTACGTCGCCATCTTGCGCAGACAACAAAAATTCCCTATTGGTTACTTATGATGACGTGTTTGTAGAACTGAGAGGGAAGCTTCCGAGAAACCGAAATTATCTTTTTTGCGCCAATAAATGAATCCGGACGATCAAATGAATGAACGTGGGTTATGCAATAAAGGACAAAGATTCCAAATACACATATAGCTCTGAATTTCGGGAAAACGTTTCACGGCCCCTTTAATTGAAATGATTCGATTGTTATTCTTTTAGTTTTTTGTTACAAGGCTATGTATGTCCTCGATTGCCTGCTCTGCTGCTTTGCCTGTGTGCTATGTACAAAATGTTCCCTCCAAAAAAACATAGTTTTTTTTTTAATATAAACTGCGCGTGGCCGAACGCTAGGTCTCTGCCCAAAATGTAGTGCTAGCGTTCCGGACCAGATGCTAGAGTTTTCAGAACGAACCGTTATCTTTTTCAAAAGTTAGCAACGATGTTCGGAATGTTTCTATGTGAAACTGGTTGCCGACGAAGTCCACAAACACGTGGGGCTGGTTGGCGCAAACTACCGGGAACGAGTCTCGTTTACCCATTGAAAGTTTCAGAAAATCACTTATAAATTTTGATTGATATCATTGCTAGCTCTGAGACTTTGGCATCTGGTACCGACCGCTAGCGCTCTATTTATAGGCGGAGACGGAACCGAACGTTTAAAGCTGCGTAATTGATAAAAAAAAAAAAAATTTGTTGTTGGGGACACATTACTGCCTAAGTACAGAGGGCACTGCGAGCTTCGTCAGGCTTTGTGTTTTCAGGCCCGGTCTTTCTCTACGTTGATTATGAGACAATAAAAGAAAATTAATAAATGAAACCTCGAATAAAGGTACAACAGCGCATATTGCTCGCATACGTGTACATGCACATTATTCGCGACGTATTTGAGTCAGCGCAATCAACTAACTGCTCCCCCCCCCCCCCCCCCCCCCACACACACACACATAATAAAAAAAGAAATATCAATAAAGCGTGAGAAAGATGGTGGAATAGCCGACTACTCTTTCTGTTACATCGGAGAAAATTGCTACTCGTGTTCTCCCTTAGTATGCAACTAAGCCCTAACAAAGTAGCAGAAACTGCGCCGTACTGTCTGCCCCCTCTTCTCTTATTTTAGAGCGAAGAAAACAAATTAAACTTGAAACTGTACGGGCGCAGGGGCATCACGGTCAGAATTAATGGAGGTCAACCTGTTTTATTTTATATTTATCTTTCTTTATTTTTGTGTATCACTGCCCTTCGACACCAAGGGAAGATATAAATCTCGGCAAAAATAAAACGACAATTTTTTTTTTGTGCGTTTGAACATTAGTTTGCCATTGCTCTCCGGTAGTCGAGCGGGCGCGAAATGCTTGATTCACATGGTGCAATTTTACTTGCGATTTCGCAGTTCTGACGTCGCTCATGCAGCAAACGCAAAATGTGGTGGAAGCTGTGATGCTGATCATCGCAAGTGCAAAATCGCAAGCAAAATCGCAATGTGTGAATTAGGCCTTCAGGCTGAAACATATGTGCGAGAAACCACCCTAAAATCGGAAGGATATCGGAACATGCGAAAATTGCCTCACGCTATTCCTGAAAAATGACCATATTTACTGCACGCAGACTGCAAATATGGTTTCGTTAAAGATCTACTCAGAATATCCATACTGCAAATCTCCCCGCGTGGCTTATTAAAAAAAAAAAAAAAAAAGCCGTGAAACTACTTCTTTACGTTGCGATTTTCGTGCGTTTTTCGGTTGGTTTTTCGCTCATGTGTTGCAGCCTTCCTCCGTTGCATTATTTGCGATTGGGCTCGGGCATGATAGAAGCCTTCGGCTCAATTCTGTGCACGAGGCATCCGACTGTGATTGTTGGAAAGTTCCACGGAAAGCTGATTGGGTGGCACTCGAGGCCTGCCCATGTGTTGCGCCATCGCGCACGGACTAATCTTTAACGTCCTTGGCTAAGCTGCGCATGCATGGTTCGGTGACTCAAGGACGTTAGAGCAAACACGGCGCTTTTGTCGGAAAACCACAACACATAAAACAGGAATCACGGCAACATAGACTCTCCGCTGACAAACAGGAGCACCGTGGATGGCCGCAGGTCGCCGCAATTATCATCTTATAATCGTGAGAGAAAGAAAACAAAATATACTAAGCATATAGGAACTGGAAGGCAATTGATCCAGATCATTGGTTTTCGATTCGATCCTTGTATTGGAGATAGAGTGATTTAGGGCAATCTTGTTCCCCTCGAGAAACTTCCGTCGACAAAAGCGAGAGCTAAGCTCGATGAAAAAGATCTTAGATGGCCGAAACTACGCACTCGCGACAGAAAAACGAATTAGCAGTGCAGCATAAAAATAGAGAAAACAGTGGAGTATCGAAGAAGATGGCGAAAAGTGATTGAGCGTATGCTTTATTTCCTCGTTTTTTTTTGTAGTTATGTAAGGCTAACTATCAACAGGCTTGTTTATATACGTCTCTCAGGAAAAGAAGAAGTCAGCGTCATTAACACTTTTGTTTGTTTCTTAGCGTGGCGCACCAAATAAGTTGATCTCTCGCTCTTTTTTCTTTTTTCTATATCAAAACATTTGTTGCCGATTGGTTTTGCACAGTCTCATAGAATGAGAACGTCGTAAAAATGAAGGTTTTGAATTTTTAAAAGGTATTACAGACTTCGCCTGTTCTCGCTAAATTAATTTCGGACTGTAAATTCTTGTGTACAGAATTTTGGAATAACGCGAGATATTCTAGTCGATAATACGCTACCACCATAATCAGTACCCAGATTCGTTAATTCTGTTTTGTTTTCTATGTGTTCTGTGGTCTCGCCTTTAATCTTATTTATTTTATTTTAATGTAAATGATTCGTTTACCACCATGCAAGTCCTCGTGTTCACCACTCAGCAGCTTTTGATATAAAAAAGAATATTATACTACGAATGCTCTTCGGATTCTGTAGCAAGGTGTGTTTGTATAGTTCGGCGAGTCAGTGTATGATCAAAATAAATAAAACAACGCGAAGAAGGTCGCAAGCTCATAAAGAAGACTCACCCAGACACAGTGCTGACTATCGGCTGTCGTTTTCTTTCTCAACAAACTACATTGACATAAATTAAACACACACACACACACACACGCACGCGCGCGCGCGCGCACACACACAAGGACAAAACAGGGCAAACCATTTCACACAGAACGATTTGAGAGTAAAAAAGGTTTAGTTCACTTGCACATTTCTTTGATAGTGAATGGTTTGGAGGAGGGGTGCTGTCTCGTTTTTTGTATTATTTCCTTTTTTTATGTCAATGCATGTTATTGCGAAAGAAAACGAGAGTTCATTGTCAGCGCTGCGTTTGTGCGTGTCTTCTACTTGTCCGTGTGTTCATTCTTATCTCGTTTTATTTATTCTCTTCAAATTTATAGCGACGCGAAGACCACGTGCATATCTCCAAATAGTTGACACAGACAAATGGTTGCAATAACGGCTGTAACGAATTGATCGCTGTAGCGAATTATATGTTACGTTCCTCTCACGTTAATGCCAACGTGGAACCTTGAAGCAGTTTCAGAACGAAGTGACCGGCGAATGCATACCGTAAAAGAGACGAATCGGCGTCCTTCGGTTGCCCACTCAATGGACGAGCGGCACGCAGAAAACACTTTCACGAAACCTCGTTCCCCGGGCGGACCTGCCCCAGACTTCATCACCACACACTAAATGCTCCGCCGCCGCTTTCCAATGCAACATAATTATGACACAAGCTCGCCAACGTTTCGGCCTCGAACAGTACCGCGCTGGCACGCGCATCGGTCAAAGCAGCTGCGAGAGGGAAGAAAAAAAGAAACAACAGTATTCTTTCGTATACGACTTTCCAAATGCGTTTGCGAAACAAGATCCCCTTTAACATCCATCCGCGCGCCCTGAATCACTTATGAACTGTCCAGCAGCGTCCAGAAATATAAGCTGGCCGTAAACAACATGATTTTCGGCCGAGTAAAAAAAAAAAAACAAAAAAAACAAACAAAACATAAAGCCAAAACAGAGTCGCTTTCCTTCGAATACAAACAGACAAAAAACAAATGCGCCTCCCTGTTATCCTGGCGAACAACCCCAACGTTTCGCAGTTTTGGACCCAACTCCGAAGTCGCGCCAGAAAAAGGAAGGCAAAAGAACAAACAAAAAAAGCTTAATTGTTGTGCCCCGACTACCGTTCCCAACACTACCTGAAACCACGCGTCTCTTAAACCCAACAGCAGCACTCGAAGCCGACGCATTATCTACAACCAGAAAGAAAAAATAAAAGCTAAGAAAAGAGTAAGAAAAGAATAACTGGCTCAGTCTAGCACCCCACAACTGCTGCGCATTACAAACAAGGCGGCCAAGGCAGCTCCCGAAGGACGCAGCACGGCAACGGCACTTTCCTATATATATAAGCCTCGCTCGAAGAGACGCAGGTAGGCATACATTCGCGTCGCGTTCTGGGCCATTTTATGTACCACCACGTACACCGCCCTTTCTAATTGCGTCACACGCCACGCCGCAACCGAACAAACCAGAAACAGCAACGGAAGCAATGCATTCGGAAGCGGCCGTGTATAACTAGTAGCTTTCGCGGTCGCAGGAAGCGAGCAACAAGCGTGCGAAGCAAGGTCGCCCGACCGCTTTGCCTCTTTCTTTTTTTCTTCTTCTCTCGTTCCGCATCTGTCCGAGCGGCTTCCTTTGTTCGCCTATTAGGAACGAAAACAAACCGGGTTGGCTTTCTTCCGGGGTAACCGAGCCGTGCGGCGGAGCGCACTTCGTAGGTGGACTCACGCATCTGGAACGTGTCCTCCTGGCACACGCACCCTCGGTCCCGGGGAATGGAAGACGGTGCAGCAAAAAAAGGTCGTCTCGTTTGGATTTGAAGAGGAGCGCTCCGTATTATTACAGGCTCGCCAAACAAGGTCGTCTTTCGCACTTCCGGCAAGCGTGTCTGCTCTAGCCGTGAACGTGACCACCGTAGAAGACGACGACGACGACAGTTTGGGGCTAATCTCGCGTGTCTGAAACTTTGTCGGCTGCCCGCAGTCAATCGGTGTCGTTATTACTTAGTGAAAAAAAAAAAAAAGCGGTCCGCTGTAATCTGTCATCCTTCCTTTTTGTTGTTGCTGTTGTTCCAGTGTCTAAAACTTTGAGCACGAGCCTGCGACACCAAAGAACCGTTTCTTCCGTGCGAGTACTCGGGCAGTTGAACTGGTGCTGGGAGAATTTCTAATGGCGAATTCGGGTGGTCAATCGCCGGCGAGCCCACGCCGGCGGCACAGGCAACCAAAACCGCGCCAGCGGCGTACCACGTGACCCTCTCCACCCGAAAAAAAAAAGGCGCCGGCAACTGGCGTTTCTGTTTTCCTGGGTCGCGCGTGAACTTTGTTAACCTCTTCCTCGATTATTTTATGATACAATAGGCACGCTGTAGGAATCAGCAACATATATTGGGACTGTGAGATGTGGGTAAACAAATTTTAATATATTTTGTTTGGATTCCCGAAGAACTATCTCCATCTTACCAGAATCCCAGAAGGCTCACCAGCGTCGCTGTTTATATTCTATTTTCTTGTTATTACTTTTTTTCTGGAATCCTCAGCATTTTTATTTGGCTCAGCCCTTTGAAATAGTAATGCACGTTCAAGTGTCGAGCTGCAGCACTATAAATGCATTTTTTTTTTACAGCGGTGCAATAAAACGGTGTGTCCCATAGCAAAGTCATCTTGCGCAAGCTTTCTTGAAGATATTTTATCTTTATCTCCGTTGTTTTTGTTGCCTTTTCTCAGACCACAGAGGGGTGTCTGTCTCAATGGCTTCGTTTTCTACTCGAACCCGCTATCGGCGAGCATTGTTTAGTTGGGTTCCCTTTCCCGATTCGGATATGACGATACCGGATACAGTCTGGCAGACAAGCTGCCCGACCTCTTGAAGCTCGGGCAAAAATTGTGCCGGTAAATTGCCGGCACACGCCTGAGAAGCGCCACCCGAACGGCGCGCACTCGCCAGCCTTTGACCACGCGAACGCCCTTGCCGGAGATATGGCAAAATATTTTGCCGGGAAATGACCACCCGAATTAGCCATAACGCCTCGTTTTTTCTCCATGCTCTAGTAGGAAGCAGGATCATAATCTCCGCGCTGTGCGAGAAGGTTGTGATTCTCATTTTTGAAGCGTTACGTACATGTTGATAATTCAAGTAAATGCGCGGCCTATATGCAAGTTTTCTTACGAAAGTTACGGGGAACTAGTTAGTATACTGTATTTGATGCCTCTGACGAGCGTGTGTTCGCTGTGCGGAGTTTGAAACTGCTTTCGCGGCCTTCTTTTTGCAGCCAACATTTCATTCCCGCGCGATAGAAAATAGGTAACAGCTCGCAGTGCCGAAAGAATGCCCGGCAATCTGTCGGTGATACGAGAATGTTGTAAACAAACAACGGGCAAACGGGAAACAACACGCGTACGTATACGCCCACGCCAAATTCTACGCCATTTATATTCCACACTTCTCCCTCGTGGGCACCGTCTGTGTAGTTCAGAGGCTTAACTTGTCATTACGACCAGAGGCCTCTGAATAACAATGCATAATGAATGTATAATTCCTCAAAGCTTCGATGAGCGCCTTTACACCAGTGAGACGGCGCCATTTACAACTGGAAACTCGGGCAAGAACTGACGTCAAAAACAATATTTCCTTCCTCCGTCTCGATTGGCTTTCGTCGAGCGGAAACTTTTACTCCCACGTTTGACGCCCGGCGTCAAAATCCCTGCGTGTTTTCGCGAGAAACTTCTCAAGTACGCTCACACAGTGATCACCATTAATAGCACTTGAGGACCCGCAAGAGCCATTACTGCCGAGCACGTAATAAAAGCGGTCTTCCACAACGTTCCCGCCACATCAGCCTGTTCGTAATCATACGGAGGCAGGCACCAGGTGCCAGCTCCTACGATTCAAGCGCTGCCTTATCGACTTTCCAAGGCTCGGACGCGTCCGTTAATTTTAGGCTTGCCGATAGACTGGTCACACACAAACACAGCGTCGCTGTCCAACTTCCGGCATCAACTGCCATGTCCCCGTTCCCGTCGTGAGAAGACAGTCCCACCGCGAAAGTCGGAGCTGGAAATATAGCCATTCCGAAAGACGGCTATTTCCGTCAGCGATTGTATGTAGAGACTTTTTGGCGCCGCGACACGTATCGATGCCCCGAGCGTTTCCGCCCTTCTTTCGCTTTTATTTTTAAAGCAGAATGCTTTTATGGGTTGAAGTCTAGAGCGCCACGAAGAGTTGCAATAAAAACATGATAACAGGGGAGTACGACGATCACGCGTGGCTGGTGGGACTATGGGACACGTGGTTATGTTACCTGGCGTTTCATTGTCACGTTATCATGTAGCTTGACGTAACAGTGTTCCGTGACCGCGTAGGTCACGGACCCCGTGTCACGTGACCACCATGACCCCGTGTCACGTGACATCCCTCGATGTCACGTGACCCTGGGACGTCTGGTGACGTCATTGTGTCACGTGACAGAACGGCAAAAGCGACGTCATGTGACGTGATCACGGGGATAGCGCCTCGTGACAACCGTCCGCTAAATTTAGCGGGAAAGCATCACATGTCGCGCTGTATAACAGCCGCTCGGGCTCGCATTCTGCGTGTGAGGCGACTTTTTTCATTATACGGATTAGCTAAGTGTCGATTGAAAGTGAGAATCCGGAGGCGTCTAAAGTACGAGCGTACGCAATTTCACGCCCGGCGCCACGATGAGATCGCGAGGCGCGGGCGAGAGCGGAAATTTCCGAAACGTGACACCTCATTTTCACCTTCGCAGCTTTCGGCAGGCTCGATAACTTTAAGCGAGCGCGGCGCGAGCAACATACATCAAGTTAACCAAAGATCAATCGATAAATGAACGACAATAAAAATAAATAATAAAGAAGCGAAAATAACAAAAACCTGATTGAGGAGATTACGCGTGCCGCCCCGTCGCGACCACTCCCAAAGCTTTTACTTAGGCCTCGAGGTAGCCTCCCCTGCACCGTGTCTCGCTTATAATTTTGCGCGCGACTTTTCTTTGCACCGCAACATTCAAATCACCGCAACCTTGGTGATTAAACGACCGCGCGGCGGAAAACACACGCGAATCAAAACTAATACACGAAGGATTGGTACACAAATTCATAAACGGAGCGAAATGAGACCAATCACGGACGTAACTAAGAGACGGCATTGCTCGAGACCACTCAGCCGGTAATTGCACGTGAAAAAAAAAGTAAAAAAAAAAAATAAAGAGAGTGGAAGACAAGAAACTAAACCTAGGCAAGTGAATATAAGCCGTGACCGGTTTTTCATATATATTATTCATTTTCGTCTAGACCCCGCTACATTCCTCGTTTTCTTTCGCTCGTTATACATCTGAAACTATGCTGCAGGATGCAATACAACTGAGCGAACAATGAGGTCGGCTCCGTCGGTATGCAAGATTGCGACATCCTAAATAGCCCCAGAGAGACGAAAGAGACCATTTTGCGGCCTACGAGGAGGCAGGAAGGCATTGAGTCAAAGAAAGGACGCGTGTATTTAAATTATTTATATCTAACTCGCATTGATATGCACCGATTCAGAACCGTAAAAAAAGTAGAAATAAATCGTTATCGTTTCTCAAAGGGGTGCGGCCGACGCGCTTTTATTTGTTGCTTTGATTTCTGCTGTCTTTTTGTTGCCGCCGAAACCGCACTGCCCCTTCTCCAAAATCCCCTTCGGTGAGGCAGATAGGGACTCCGTAAAACTCGCTAGCGATTTTCGTTTTGCTTATAAAATACATACATATATACTTTTCTTTTCATTCTAGACACAGACGCTGAAGCTCGGCAAAGCAAGCTACGCCGACGCAAGCATAACCTTCGATAATTTTTTTCGAGCACGTCCAAGATTTCGCCGCAGCGGCGAGTTCCGCCTCCGAGCAACCTCGGCTGATGGCGGCGGCGAGTCCATGTATCTCCCAGGAAATGCCGCTGTCCTTCTCGCAGTCCAAGCTCACAAACAAGCCATTAGTCGACACTGCTCTCGTTTCGCCACAAACTTCGTACCGAAACAAACGACCGCGCCAGGGGCATTGTTTCAAATGCGAGGGGTATATACCTCACAATCGGTCCTCGCATTTATACGGGCTAACTAGAATGCGACTCGAGCTTCGATTATACACTGAGTGCTCCGAAGAAATCTCGTCCCTCGTCTTCGCGTCGGCGCCGTTCGTCCCCCAGCTTTGTCTCGTGGTTTTTCACGGTTTTTCTACTCAGACACGACATTTCTTTACTGATTTTACGCATTGCAAGTTATAAAGGTCAAATGTAATATTCAATTGGTGGTTCAAAGTAAAGCTCGAATCGGACTAACATTGCCGGCGCAGACAACGTGTCGGTTTCGGAGACTATATAATCTGATAAGATTCTGGCTTGCAGTTATAATCCCTCTATTGCGCATGAAATCGCAGCTATAAAGGACGAAAAAATCCTTCCTATATTTTTTTTAAGCGTCTGGTTCCACGTTACTATCAATGCTTTCCCGGGTTCAAGAACAGCACCAGCAAAACAACACCAACACAGCAGCAGCGGTAGGCGCAAGAACAGCAGCCTCGGCGACACCAACAAAAGCAAAAGTAACGACTGACTCGGGGGAGTCTGCTTTCCATCTCATGAGGGCAGCGCCAGGGGGCACAAAACACCGTCGCGGAAAACACGTTTCCCCCGCGTGCCATGTCGAGCCGCTGCAATGCGGCGAAAAGAAGCGTCGTCGTGACCACCGCTCGCTTCCTTCTTTCTCCCAGTCTTAGGTCGCCTCTCTCTATCTCTCTTTCTTTCTACTTCCGTTTATCTCGCCCGTTCTTTTCAACCCAGTGGCAAACGCGCGTGGACAACAGCAGCTCCTACGTAGCAAGGCGCCACCGTCGAATGTTCGACGTCAACTGCAAGAGGCCAACGCGGGTCACAGATTGGACCAGGACGATTCAACACGAGTGCTACTGCTGCGTCGGAGTTCGGCTGGGACTCGTGCTTAGCCAACGCTGAGGCAATGGTCGTGTCCAATCGTCGTGGTTCATTTTGTGACTCGCTTGGCCTCTTGAAGGTGACGTCATTCAACACTGCCTGGAACAGTATGCTAGGAAGACAGACTTCTGCGGAGTAGAAAATCTCAGAACGAGAAAGAGAGAGAGAGAGAAAAAATATTTATTTGTATGCCAGGGCCCGGCGCTCAGTAGTGGTTAGCCAACTACCAGTCCTCACCCAACACATTTTTCACATTCTGAATGACGAAACCTACTAAACCAAGGCACCCCAACGCAGTAAAAATAAAAAAGTCGATACCAAAGAAAAGAACGTTAAGCATGATTTCCAAGAAGGGCCCGGAAACATACAGACTTCATCGCGCGTGACTAATCGCCGCATCATGTGGAAGGAAGACGGCACTCCGCTATCTCGAAGCGCTTGTCCGTCACAATCAAGTGATTACGGGCTTCCCGAAACCAAACTGCTCATATAAAAAATCTGAACTTCATCGTGTAACCCCGCCATCCTCCGCCGACGTCGGTCTGGTTATGCAGGCTCGCTGACCACTTCATCTATATCTTCAAACAGGATAGACTGCGCGCAAAGACCGCTCGTCCTATATATAATGGTATCCATCAGTAGATTCGAATAGGACATATTTGCAGGATAGCATCATCAATTTAGTTTTATACAACGACGGGAAGGCGCCCAAGACTCAAAAAATAAAATAAAACATTTGAGTTTACTTTTCTGCAGAACGCGGTTGCAGCCAATCACTGCGAACAACAGATGATTTCCAGCGAATGATGAAGCTCAGAATATGATTGGACCTGAAAGATGCGATGTACGCGGAGACAATGAGCATGACCTTCCGCTTGCCCATTGCCCCTGCGCACATTGATATTTTAATTTTTTCAGATTTAGTTGTATTTTGTGCTTTGTTATTTGCCGGGATCCTTATATTGTTCGTCGTGATTGGCTGTCCACTTGCCTTGCAGGAAAGGGAGCTCACAAAAGCTTTTTTTTTAGTGCATTTGTTGTTGTTTTCTTTATGCACGCAGAACCCATTTACTTTGTTTACACTTTCAATTAGTCTCTATCAGTGAGGTCAAGAAAATATCTGTTGTGCACAGGTGAGAGCAACGGATCTGAGCAGTCGCAAAGGTAACAAAAATATATAAAAGCTCTGGAGCTTTTAGCATGCCATAACCGCGCGCAAAGAGGGGGCAAATGGGAAAAGGGAGGGGGGGGGGGGGTCGTAAAACTTGCGATTTATCAGAGCCTCCAACTAATTTAAAACGCGTGCCATTAAGGGGGAACATACCCGTGAAGTAGAACGAAATCAATTTGCTATCGGCTCGACGTCATTTAATTGTTTTCGGGACTTTGGCTCGTCGTGACCCCCGGCATAACAACGACAAAAACTAATAATAATAAAAAAGAAAGAAACATTCCTGGGCGTTTCCTTCCGACTTTCCAGATCGCGAGTGATCCCCCCTCTGGGCGACTGTGGGACAAACGTTATGCGACCGCCGCGAACAGCTGCCTCCAGGCAAACGTCGGGTGATGGCGCGATACGCTGCAGGAGAGCCAACAAACCGCTAAGCGGCCAGAGGGCCATCCTTCCTGACATGCTACCTGGCATGAAATCACTCAATTGTCCAGAAATGTGCGTGAACGCCCAGAAGTGCGTTGCAACATTCCGAGCGACGGGACACGTCCGTGATACGTTTAATCATCTACGAAAGAAATAAAAAATAAAATAAAAAAGGCTGTCTTTCAAAGGACCTAACTATAGAAGTCGCGAACCTGGGGAAGATCGTATTCTAGAAGGTTCGATTTTTTTATTTTCTAACAGTGAGTTCGACAAACGTTTGACTATACGGCACCATAGTTGGACTGAAACTCGACTATTATGCGCATGCGCGGAAACTGCAAACAAGCTGACGCCGCCTGGCTGAGGACGGGTGCAATATTTTTGTGGGTTTACCGTTTCATTGTCTCACATTAATTAACTCACTCAAGCATTAAAGTACATGTTTCTTCTTTTTTTTTTACATTTTGTTAACCTTGATAATCATTTCAAAAAACTTTAAACGAACTAAGGTATGATGTCTTTCCTTTTTTTAAATTCAAGTTTTTGTGTTGAAATCAGGCAACACTGCACAGAAGTCGAACGTTATCGAATTTTGCTGAACGTTCGAAAAATCATCAAACAAACCAATACTAAAAAAATATCCGCCGCAATCAAGATGTGGATTTTAACGTAGAGTGATTTTGCGGGCAGGGTCAATAACCGAGTCGAGGCTTTCATAATCATGACGGATACCAGAATCTAATTATTTTTCTAGCTTGAAAGGACAATCATGCTTTCGACACAAAGAGGGCCAGTTATTTTATTCTGTTCGTTTTCGTTACCTTTTTTTCTTTCTTTTTTCTGCTCGAGGTAGGGTTTGCGTCAAAGTTTCCGCCAATTCGAGTTACTGACATCCCACCGCATTGGTAAGCTTGTCTTGTGTATATCTGTGCCTTACGTGAAGACAGTCGGCACACGCTGGCATGGGTCATCTTGGTATACTAATTGGGGTTGTGTGGATATTTAGACAGCGTGTAGTTGGTCAGCCATTTCAAAGTTGTGACGAGTCACTCGCTGTAGATGAGAAATTTAGCCAGTGCGGTACAACCGCTAGCCTGGGGTCTTTAACGTGCACCACGCAGTAGTGACACACGACCGCACGCCGGTACGATGCTCATACAGATCGAAACGGGGTGGGGATTGAACCCAGGATCCCTGGGTACTACAGCGCGAGCCTTCGCTCCACGTGCTCCGAGCTGGTGTGCGATAGGGTGCCTCAATGTCCTTCTGTTTAGGGTGATGCCACCCTTTGTAGTACCCGATGCCGACAGCACGCGCTCACGGGGAAACTACAAAGAAATTGACGAAAACAAAATGTCGCCATAGCACAGTCAGCTCCACAAACGCGTGCAGGGACACGCTCTTTCACGCGCTTCTCAGCAAAAAAAAAAATATAATAAAAATAAACGTGTGGGACAAAATGGCGAGATGCCACCACCCGAAGCAAAGCGCACATGAAGGCACCCCAGTGTGCGCTAGCACACTTGGCCACCGATCCCCCCAGTCGAAACTGAAATACGACAAATGTTGGCGGCATCCTTAAACGTAACCTGCTCCTATTCTCGCGCCAGGTGGCTTGAGCTGGCATGAATGGTCGGTCAGGCAGCGATGCCAGCAGCAAGTGCCCGCTGAGCCTCTACCAAGTTTGGAGAATGTCTGAACAACGACCGAGAGACTTTCGGGCGCATGAACGCATCGTGAGCCAAAGACACGTCTGTAATTACTGCTACGGTTCTACATTCTCCCGATATGACGCGGTCAAGGAGTGGTCGGTGGACTTTCAATGTCGGTTTGCCTGTTGGCAGTCACTCGTCTATTTTGTTCCTAATGGTGATGGCGCCGATAAGACAACCGGGCTACTGTGATGCGAATTAATGCAGAGTGCGAGAAGAAAGTTATTTTCTTGACTCCTAAAGCAAGAACGTGAGTAGAATAAACGTGACGACAGAAGGTGCTATGGGAATACGGCGAGCAAGTAGGTTTCTAAGCATGCTAGAAAGTGGAATCTTTCTAGACGCAAACGGTTCCATCTCCGGCCATATTAGTAAATCTAGCATCTGGGCAGTTAATGGGAGAAAATAGCTGGAAAGTAATAAAATGTCTTTATACGGAATCAGCTCGTACCACGAACATCTAGCAGTAGTTCAGATTAGTATTGAAAAGTGTGCATTAAACGTGCTACTTTTTTTTTTTTTTACTTATTGAAACTGGGCAGAGACCTCGTCAGTTTTTGCAGCCTTTTTCCTCTGCCTCCCATATGGATCTATTCGCGGCAAGTAAACGATTAATAAGAAATAGGACGGCGCGCTTAGGTGTTGTAGAGGTATATTTCCATTTAAAACGTGAATAAAGTCAAGTTTCGAAACCTACACAAAAAAGATAATTAAATAAGCTCTTTATTTTACGTTGCCGTACGCATACTTTAGCACACAAAAACACGTAAAAAAGAAAACGAGTTGTGCACAAAATTACCACAAGAGGTGCATCAAACCGCGTTCACGCCATAATACAGCGTCGAATTTGGGAAACCCTTTTCTTCGGTATATAAATGGTTTATGAATAACGAATTTCCGTTCTTCATCTCGTTTGTGAAAGCAGCACTTATAAATAGGCTATTTGCACCAAATAGTTATTTTCTGGTAATAAGAAAAAAAAAGTAAAACTCATCTTAATCCTTTACAACAGGGAGTGTGCGATCTGATTTTGATAAGCATATACATGTGCTCAGTGGAGGTGTCACTTGTGGTTACAGAAGAAGCTAGTCAAGGACTTTTTATTTTATTTATTTTATCAATTCGTTAAAAGAAAGTTAAAAAGAATGCCAGGATAGAAACTCAAAGCGCTAGTAACTGGAGTAATGATGATAAAATAACGATTTCTTTCGCACTTAAGATATAACTTGCGAGATATCCACTGGAAAATCGACACACTTACGTCCATTTCACAAGGCGGCCCCACACGCCTACAGAGTCTCCAGCAATAAAGCAACAACCCCGTTCACCGCGCGGCATTAAGAAATCAAATTAAAGTCCTCAAACAAGCCACTATTAATCGTAACCGAAATTGCTTACGCAGTTCAGAGTAAATGGGTGATCTAAAGCGGGCACGAGGCCGTCCAAACGCCCGCGCGACGCAGAAATAATAATAAAAATAAATAAAGAAAGAAAAGAAACGGAAAAAAAGAAAGAAAGAAAGTAAAGGACAAGCGACATAAAGTGTGTTGAGTTCAGTATGGGATACAAAATGAATCCAACGCACATGTTCGGCGGTTGGTCGGTGGGCATCTCGGCCGGAGATCCCGAGCGTCAATTCCTCGGCATTTCGGACCGAAGGCCGCGCCGGAGAAACACGCGACCTCGATGAACCCCGATGAACGGAACGATGAGCTGACCTCTGTTCCCGCGCTGAGTGACCTCTCCCTCCTCGCGCGGGTGTCAGCGCTCCGTACGTGCTTTTTGAGTAATACAGGTCTCCCTGGGCGATGATCGCTTCTCGCACCGAGACGGCTCTGGTGGAAGTTTGTCGATCAAGTTGTCGTGTACGCTCGTCTTATTTCTGCGTGAAAACTTTGAGCGGAACGAAGACTCGGGCTACGGAACTCAGGAATTCCGGGCTCAGTCCCCGGCCCTGCCTCTTTCAATCTGGATGAGCATCGCACCGGCGCGCACTCGTGTAATCATTACTGCGTGATTACTGCGTGCTTGATTTGGTCAATGGTGTCGTACTACACTAGCCAAATTGCTCGCATACAACTGAGACATCAGATGGGTGGCAGACCAACTCCCCCGCTGGCTAAACAATGTAAACATCCGAACAGTAAACATTACATCGATTTCATTAGTACCATTCTGTAATTATACTAATAGAATTGTACAAATCGCCTTGGTACCAATGGTTTCAGTGAGGCCTTAGCTGACTAGAAACAAGATAATTTCGGGGGAGGCAATGGATGGGGAAGGGGAGGATGGGCGTCGTTCTGACGAACTTCTTCGTAGGTTGCGACGATCGTCTCTTGGCACCCACCACGAGGAAAGAGGCGCTGCGGCATTTTTGGAGTGTAGGACGACGGACAAAAGGATGATTGAGAAATCGGAAGATGAAGAGTGGCGGTACGTCCGCTAATCTCTTCAGCGTGCCTCCCACGTACGGTGACCGCGAGCGAAGAGAGGCCCACAGCGCCTCCCTGAAATCGGCGTGCCGAAAGGGCCTTTGAGCGCGCGCCAAGTTTGACTGATCGCCGCCGTCCGAAGCGGCCACGCCGACCGAAATCTTTGTCGTCGCGTTGGTCATGGTCGCCGTGAAAGTCGCGCTTGGCGTTCGGCATTGAACTGTTGGCCGAGATTATCGCTGGGCACAATGAGGTCAAAGGTTCGGCCATCCGACTTAACAGGATAGAGAGGACTCCGATGGAAAAACACCTCTCGATCTAAAGCCGCTTTGGTGTGTGACCCGTTAAAGCCCACGAGTGGATTATTAGAGGAACGAAAGCCTCTGGTTTGTGCCGGAAAGCTGGTCAGGTACCGCGTCATGTGCATGACGGAAGGGCAGCGAACATGCTTAGAAATTAAGCTTTAATCTTTTGAATGATGACGCCCACCGTTATTTCTACGTTTTAGTAAATTGTTTGTCCGTAAACGTCTGCCGTTTAAAGAACGCGGTGTCAAGGAGGTTATGTTTATGGTTTGTAAAACTCTTACTTTTCTTTAAGCAAAAAAAAAAAAAGAGAGAAGCTAAAACGGAGTGGCATTAGAGCCCTTCTTTGTCATTACAAAATAGTATAATGTAACCAAGACAACCAAATAATCTTTTGGAGCTCTTTATCTTTGTAAAGATGTATGTGCAGAAAGTGACGCTCAAGACCACTAAATAAAAAATGAAAATGTGCAACAATTAATTGTTTTTATAACGTTCTATTCGTTGAATAATTTAATTCCGATAAATATTATTTGCTTGCCCTGCATAATAAGGTGACGCTGCAAACTTCCCTCTACATTAAACTGTAGTTCTCAATAAATACAAAAAAATTCTAACACTGAAAAAACAACAACACGTAACGTAGTTATGTAAAAAAAAAAGTTTTACCGCACGCTTTTTGAGCCGCCCAAATTACTTCCGTGGATTTCACCACCAAGTAAAATAGTCAAGCGCAACACACCGAACACTCCTAAAAATAAAGCGTATTAGAAAAAAAAATAAAGAAAAAAATGAACTTTTTTGGGAACAAACTGACAGCCGGACGTCAAATAGTGCAAAAAAAAAATACTAATTAGCGAAATAATTACCTAAAATAACGTTAGGCAACACGTTAGGTAATAATTACCTAACGTGCTTTCCTGATGAAAATAAGCGTATGGTTTCGATTAGAAACTTGCTGGGAGCGTCGTCTAAAGCCCCTAAATCGATCAATTTTAGGACCACTTGGAACTTGGGAAGCGAGGGAGAGCTCTACAGTTACCCCTGTGCAACAGCCGCAAGGCCGGCGAGTGATAAGAATTTAATCCGCGCTTTTAAAAGGAACCCGCACTTTCCCCATTTACGTAAAATAGCCTACAAAACATACGATCGACCCTAATTAGAATATGGAGCAGCAAGTGGGAATGCGCACCACCGGCCTTGCGCCTGTTGCACGACTGGTACCTTTAGCGCACCACTGGGCTTCCCACATGTTTCAAGACGTCCTAACATGTCTAATTTAGGGGTTTTCGATGACGCCTAGGAAGTTTCTAGTAGGAACTATATGTAAATTTTCACCATATGATAGTTAATTAGTCATTTTAGGTAATTATTTTGCAACTTAGTATGTTCTTTAGCAATCCCTCACGTCCCCCATGGCTGGCAACCTGTTCCCGACAAGTGTTTGTTTTTTTCCTCAACCACTTCTGTTTAAAAAAAAAATTTGGAAGTTTTTAACGCCCGGTACGCGAAGACGTGGCTTTTTTTTTTCTTAACTTCCTTCTGTCATCACCGGAATTCTTCTCTACGCATAAAACAATATCAGTCTATATGACATCATCCCCCACTTTCCGACATGTTTCGGCGAGAGCGGAGGCGGCCATGTCGGCGTCGAATTATGCACCCTCGGCACCGCGGTGCTGAGCACGGCGACACGGTCGCACGCACGCCGCTACCGGCTCGCGTGTATTCATGTCAAGAGGCCAGGGAGCCGGCCGATCTTTTATCCATCCGTGCGTTCCACTCAACGAACAGGTTTTTTTTTTTTTTTCGCGCGCAAAATTTGCCGCCACCCGCGTGTCTCGGAGCGCGCTACAAAGTGGCTAATCTCGGAGTTTGCGCAACTCTTAAAGAGCGCCCTCTATCGACTGAGTCGCTTCAGTCCAGTCACACCATAATGGCAGGTTGGATGGCGTACCGAAAAGTAAATATCCCCCCCCCCCCCCCCGATCTACGCCAGGGTCAGTTCTAGTGATGCGTCAGTTACACCACCTAGAGTAATCGAAGCCCGTGATCTAGCGTTTCGACGTCATCACGGCGAAATCGAGCGAAGACACAGATTGGTCACAAGTGCTGCGTCAGCATTCGACTGGACCTCGTGACCAATCAGCGCGTCGATGTACGTTTGTCATCGGGCTCGGCTCCAATTGCTGTGTCGGCGCCATTCGAGTGTGATGAAGTTACGGGAATGTAAAAAAAAAAAAAAAAAAAATGTTCACGTTTCTTTATATATATATATATATATATATTTTTTTTTTTTTGGGGGGGGGGGGTGTTAGGTGGTGTTATAATAACTCGGAAGACTAAAGCTTTACATACTACGCCGCGATGCAGCAGGAACCCAGTCATCGGTCTTCTTCGCTTGATCAGGGGCGCCAATGCGAAAATTACGCTGGGTATCATGCCCCAAAGCGATGCGCCTCAATAGAGAAAAAGGGTATGCCGTCTTGCAACCAAAACCGCATGCCCATTGGAGACTAATTAATAGCAATCGCCCTTCTAATTGGTTGGCTCGATTAGAGGATATCCAAATATTGGTATTATGAGTGCGTTGGGAGGCAGTGCCTTTTGTAAAGAGTCACATGACCCGAATACAATTTGTCTTGCACTACCTTTTTTTTTATTACACAAAGAAATCGATAATTTGGAAGTCAACCAGGCACGCACTTGTTTACAGCGGTATCATAACACTATCAGAGAGATATGCTGCATCGCCTGTGTCTTTGATCTCTCCATCGTCCGCGTGCATTTCACAACTTCGGGAACCACGGCCAAGCTCTCTTGCGCCACACAACGAAGACATCGTCTTCGGGTGTCATGCGCTCTACGGGCGAACTGGTACCTGACCAGCGGAATGGGGTGTATACACCATGTTCTTCGCGTATCGATATCAGCTCCCACGTTCTGTCGCAACCGCCGCCACCAATACACGGGACGACAAATCACCACTATCCAGGGCGTCCAAACGATTCATAAACCCGTCGACGGAACCGCACGCCAAAGCACACAATTGAGCTAAAAAAAAAAAAAAAAATCATGCAGCAAATTTTGGTTGCAATCGGACCTAACCATCGGAAGCACGTAAGGAGGCAACGTGCAGCACAGCAGCCGAGATCCAGGCTCCAGCCCACGTCATCCGACAACCGCCGCGGGCGTTCCACCGGGCTGTCGCCCACAAACATCGGATTCTTGGTGGTCTTCGCGACTTTCCTTATCGAAATTTCCCCGCGGGTCAACACGCGGCTGCGCGACGGGGCTCACTCGAAACGAAGGTATATCACCAGTAGCAACAAGCAACACTCTTCTTTTGTTTGTTTCTTGTTTTGTTTGTTTTCTCTGCGTCTTCTCTTTCTTTTTGACCTTTTCTTTTTGTTTCACATAGCTAGGCAGTAGGCCTTTCGGTATTTGCTGAGACGGAAAATCGGCGCAAGATTTTCGGTGTTCATTCATATTTTCCAAATATTGGTGCATTTCGGTGATCTGTCTAGGCGGACGCTTAAAAAGATGTTTACTAAACAAAGGGAAAAAAAACAAAAAAACTTTCAGCTCTAAAAGAAAAGGGTATCAGCTTTAAACAACAACAACAATTCAGTCCGAGCCGGAAGAAATATTTTTCATAAATCAGTTTCTTGATTTTAACCGATTTGTATTTTTGACACCAACGGTTGTCTATCGGTGTTTCTGGGCGAAAATCGACTTTCTATTTGATAAATGTTTATAGGTGTTTAAGCTTAAAATTGAAAAGAGTATGGACTATAGTTAGAGTTCCGTGTTTTCGAATAAATCCGAAAAAAAAAAATCCAAAAAACACTCAGCCTGTAAATTTTCTGTCGATTCGGACTTATCCGAAAAACTCTGAATTTCGGGGTCACAGCGACAAAATAAAGTGGAAAAAAGTGTGTGTCTTACAAAAACCTTAGGGGACGCTTAAGCTTCGCCTTTAATAAGAGTGGAAAGCGATAACGTTTTCAGGTACCGTTCGCAAAGCCTTCGCATATAAACGCATTCTCGTTGCCAAGCCGTGCAAGCGTGTGTGCGTGGTCTAGTCGGTAGCGGACCCGTGTCACATGACGTCACATGTGGCTGTGATGTCATGACCCTATTGACCCGCTAAATATGGCGGTACAACGTTCTGCTAAAATTTGGCGGGAGAATTTTCGCTAACTTTGGCGGGAAAATCTTTCGCTAGATGTGGCGGGAAAATTTTCATCTAAACTTGGAAAGGAACCTTTCCGCTAAATTCGTCGGAAAAAGTTTCCCGCCAAATTTAGAGGGTAAATCCTATAATGCAACGGGCGCAGCCACGCGTGATGTCACGCGTGACACACGTGGCTGCGCGCGCTGCATTATGGGTTTCTCGGTCACACCAACGCCGACGCCGGATTTTCTGCGACACGAGCTCCCAAACGCTATCGCGTTAATACATTTTATAAGAGGACAGGGTCATTGGTCTTGAGGAGTGAACACTTTAGTTTCTGAAATTTCGAACTACCGACAAAAGGACTTTGCCGTTTAGCTTGTCAAGTTTCTTTCAGGACAACGGGTCATGATTCCTGCAGACTTAATTTATTTTGCTTTTGAAGTTTTAAAAATTTTAAAACACTGTAAAATTAAATTCCCGATTTCTGAGAGCGGGACTCTACCAAAAGTAAACTTCAAAAAATCCCTAATTTTCAGCGAAAAATTAACTCCGAAAAAAAAAAATCCTTTGAATTTAACGAGAAATAACCTAAAAAAAAACAAAAAAACACGAAATCCTACCTATAGTCTCAGCTTACGAAGACGCTTCTGCCCGCACTAACAACCCCCGTTTATTTTTTTTATTTTTTTGCGTTTTTTATTTTTGTAGCGCGGAGGATCGATGCCAAAGCGCCACCAGCGAAGGTTGAAAAATGTTCTTCGACCGGGTCACCGCATGGTAATGCAGGCCGCACGGAACGTGCCGCCAATCGAGTCCGGCCCTATTCACGAGTGCCCCAAGGAAGCGCGGAGACCGCTCCAGCGACAGGACACCCAGAGATGGGCATCGGGAACCGCTCGATAAATAAGCGGGCAAGTCGGACGTCGAGCGCTCTCTGCCGCCAAAACAACGACGACTACACGACGTCGCCACGGGCTTACACTGGACTCGAACGAGCAAAAAGACGCGCCACGAGGCCCCGGAAGAACGCACGAGCGCCCTACCACCCGGTGTTTGGTTAACGTTGCACGCGTCGACAGATAAAAGGCGTGTTGAACAGGCCAGTCGATCAAGATTTACCTTAGACTGCGCGGCTTCAGTTGTTTGAGAGTTGTTCGTGTGCGGTCGTGGGACCACATCAGCGGACCGTATACGCGATGAACTGTTTGCAAAACGGCATATACTCTTGATGTAATGCCCTTTATTCCCTTCAACATAATTTTTAGTTATTCTCTCTCTTGCTCCCTCTCTCTCTCTCTCTCTTTCTCCCATGCCCATTCAGCGGGCGAAGGCCTAAAAACCCACCCTAGTTAATAATCTAGAATCCACTGCATAATGTCCTGACAGGCTTGCCAGAACTTTAACCTTGCGCCAATTGGCCCTATGGCGCGCAAGAGTAGAATGCAGCGTATAGTTTCCGCCCCTCACCACATCACATGTGTTCGTCCCTACTCGCGACCAATACAATCCTATTACAGAGAAAAAAAGTAGAAACCTGACAGGGCAGAATAATAGATGCTGGAAAGAAGTTGGTGAATTTGAGATTCCCGGGGAAGCAGTGGCGTCACTAGGGTCAGCGGCACCCGGGGCGGTGGCCCTCGGTGACTCCCCCTCCCCCCCCCCCCCCCCCGACTCGTTGCCCGCCTCCAATCTCCACCCACCCCCCCCCCTCTCCGCCCGCCGCGACAGCCGCCCCCCCCCCCCCCCCCCCCGCCTCTCGTGGCCCGCCGCGACACCCCCCGGAGCGCTGCACCCGGGGCGGTCCGCCCCCCCCCCCCCCCCCCCTCGTGACGCCACTGCGGGGAAGTAAGAAACGGCCGGCAATGGGCCATACTCTTTCTCTGTGTGTGTGTGTGTGTGTATGTGTGTCAGCACTCTAACTACGAGATTCTGGATCGAAGTTGTCCGAAACTAATGTGAGCGAAAATCGCGTGAAAGGGTTTTTGGTTTCGAGAATGTTAGCCCGAGTAGTTTTTATTGCGGAAACATGTGACTTAAAACTGAAGCAGAATAGGCTACAACTTTGGTCCATAATAAGTGCCTTATTATTACACACCACATAACTCTGATGCGGTCTTGGCCCGTATATGTTCAGCAGGATGGACAGTTGTCAGCAAACGCAGTGAAGAAGGTAATTTCAGAAAGCGGGATGTATTCTTACTGCTTAGAAACGAGGTCATACAAAAATGAAAAAAAAAAAAAGAAACGATGAATCAATACAAATCGGAGAAAGAAAATTGGACCTGCAAGGAAGAAATGAACGTCCAAATGAGGTTCTCGTAAACACTGACGCCGCTGTTTTCTTTGAGAAAAAGCCATTCGGCCCCAATCTCGTCATCCATCGCTCTTTTCCTCGTAATACACGCTCGGCGTATGCTCCGTACAGGACCTAGTTTTTGGTGTCAGTGCAGCCAGCATGTAGAGCTATAAAAAAAATTAAAACAAAGAAAGCTTAAAACAAGGCAGATAGAAAGACAGAGAATGCCTTAAAATGGAACAAGAGGCGAATATGATAAACGAAGCAGGGCGGAAAGGACACCCGACAGTCCAGCGTAAACGATTTCAGCCACGAATTACCCAGTTCGTCCGAACGATCCAAGATAGACCTGTAGTTTAACGTCATCCGCAAATTGAAAGACCTTTTGCCTGCCACGCGAGGAGTCAGCCGACACTTCCTTCGTCAAACAATGGAGCCGGTCTAATCACACCCCAAACCGTGAAGCAGCGTCGGCGCGCAACTTCGGCCGTAAAATACACGGCGGAACAGCGTACAGGCCCTTCCTACACAAGGAGCAGCGGTCCGTCTTCGCCCAGCCCATATACACGTCGAGAGAAAGTGTTCTCATTATCGCCCGGACGCTTCTAAAAACAGGAGGAGGTCTCCGCCGTGTGTTCTTGTTCGCAAGAGAGAGCGCTCGACAAGAAGAAGCAACTACACACACACACACACACAGGAAAGAAGCCTCGCAAATTGCCACCTGCCAGCAACAGGCAGACTCTTCTTCGGGAAAGGGGCCGCCAAGTCAGACTTCCCAGCCATGCTGCACGCGGAATGGTCGCGAGGAACAAACATCAACAACAACAACAAGGGAGAACTCTTGCTGCAGAAGACGCGTTACCTCGCGACAGCTTCCTGCAAAAGGGGCAAGCTCATTCGGCTTGTCGCGGCTCGAGCGCGCGGTTCCCGTTAACTACCGTCTGGAGACAAAGGACAACAGTCCCGTGGCCATGCAAATGTCCCGGGGTCGCCTCGCTTCTGGCCTTCCTGTACAGCCGGCAAGAAACAAGAAAGCGTCGGAGGGGAAAAAAGTCGCCGGGGAAGTTGTTAGGAACGTTTTCGGTTTCTTTGGGGGAGAGAACCTGCTGCTGCTGCTGCCGCGAGTGGATGGACACACGCGGCGGCGTGGTTTCGCGGGCAAAACGGTCGCTCGCGGCTGCCTCCGCGCGGGTTAGAAGCCAGCAGGTCGGGCGAGTGGGCAACCCGATACGGCGCCGCGGTGTCCGAGACAAATCGCGAAGCGTTTTGCACGCGGTTAGCCTTGTTGACTCAATCGGGACGAAGCACGGCTCCGCTGCATTTCCGCGGTGGGATGGTAAACGTGACCCACGATTTGTAGAGAACAGACCGATCTCTGCAGGCATTCGGCGCATGCCTGACGCCGCCGTAACTGTAGTTCACAGGCGACCTTCGGCAGTACACAGGACGGTTCGTGCCACCTCGCTCTCTGCAGGCTCAGAGCTCTACATTTCTGCAGGCATTTTTTTTTCTTGTAGGATCAGTTTGACGGGAGCATCATACGAGAAAGAAACATACCTCAGACAGTGACTGCACGACCGAATTTTGTACGATGTGTTGGCAGTGCGACATCGGCTTTAGGGCCCCTGACAAGCGCGAGCGCTCGCGCAGTGCGAGAACCGTCACAAGGAGACATGCTAGGGCTTCTATAAGGAGTATTCACTGGGCGCCATATTTGTGGGTGATGTCTAGAGCGCATGCTCTGAACGAGCCCACGTTAATAGGCTGCTAAGACCGGCAATCTTGAGGGTGCGAAATGCACGTTACAAAAGAACTGTGGAAGCTCGCCATCAGCACGCGCTCAGCAGTCGTGCACACAGCTATGGCCGCCAGTGAATACTTCCTATAGGAGGTATTCACTGGCCGCCATATTTGAGGTCACTGTTTAGAGCGCATGCTCAGAACGAGCTCGCATTAATAGGCTGCCAAGACCGGCAATCTTGGTGGTGCGGAATGCACGTGGCGAAAGAACTGTGGAAGCTCGCGTTCAGCACGCGCTCCGCAACCGAGCACACAGCTATGGCCGCCAGTGTATCTGCGAGCGAAGCCAAAGCTAGAAGCGCGAGACCAGCGCTTTTTGCGTTTCTCCCCAGCTCGCGCGCTCGAGCAAGGCTGAACGCACGGAGCTTTTGTGCTCACGCTTCCAGCTTTGCCTACGCTCGCACATGAGGTGAAACGAAGTATTGGGCAGGAGATCGAACTATAGGGGGCGCTTTATCGAGCTTGTCCCCACAGCCCGGTGTTTACCAACACAGCATAACAAAGAAATCGAACCTGGCCGAGCACGGTCTAGGCACGAGCGCTTCGCTCTGACCAGTGCTTTGGTCGCACGAGGAGTGGCCTTCGAATCGTCATCTTCGATTTCTCGGATCAAAAACAAACAAGAAAATACGGTTTGTTGTCCCCACAGCTGAAGCGCACCGCTAGAGGCGTGACTGCTCGATCTCCTCCCCAATAGCTCTACGTGGAGGTGCTGTTCTTATTAATTTTTTGTCAGTGACGTACAAACTTGTTTTTGAGGGGGGGGGGGGGGGGGGGGGGCAAACCAGACCCCCCCCCCCCCCCAGGGCGGGGGTGCGGTGCCCTTGGTATTCCTTGCTCCCCCGGTTGGTACGCCCATGCTTGTTGTCGATAAATTGGAGATATTCTTCAGTAACCTCCCTGTCATATTAGTTACAAATTGTTTTTATCTGATTTTTATTTGTTGGACCGCTAAATTGAATTCCGTCGTAGCATGTGTTAGGTGTTCTGGGGGTTTTAGAAATGTACGCAGAAACGTTTTTCTTTATGACAAGGGCTGTCAACTTGCGGAGCGAAAGACTTGGATTTAAGTATAGCGTGCTGAAGACCTTCACAACGTATGTTTGATTTTTGTTTAATGATTCAGTGGAGTACGTACACATTATCTATAAAAAAAAAAACGCTGTTCATAATTAGGTTGACACCATTTCACACTTACAGGTTCGTGTCTCTGCTCTACTTTTCGAAATATGAGGTAATAACAAGAGGTAGTGTCGCGTGATTCTTAGAAATGTAATAATCGCTGTTTCATCATAGTGGAAGCTTGCTTTTGCATCTTGACTGTGCTGCACTAAGATGTGCATACATTTTCGACACTAGGACGTTCTGTTTTATTTTGTGTTACTTGTCACTGAAACATAACATGGCGGCAAACCGGATGGTGTCAAACGCTGCCAATCTTTTGAGTGCTGTCATTCTGAGGACTTGATACAACATGTGCTTACCGCAAAGTGCTTCTGGCGGATACTCGAGGGCAAGATTTCGAGCGCACGAAGACGAGGGTCGCTTCGCGCGTGGGGAACGATTTCTTTTTCTTTTCTTTTTTTCTTCTTTTTTTGACGGATCGTCGCTTTTCCGGATCTTCTGACGCGCTCCGCATTCTCGGGCACGCGGAACGGACACGAGTGTGACACGTTCAAGTTAGACGCGTTAAGGGGGCACCAGAATTCTGTTAAAGAAAATACCTGTGGGCTGGTTTTCTTTTTCCTTCCTCTTTTTTTTTGTTAATATTTATATTTATATATCTATTTATATTTCTCGAAACTTCTGCCTAATGCAGTCAGACTTTACGCGCCAATGCTTCACGTCAAATCAGCCCTAATAGCAACGACTTGAGTCCCTAGTGACTATAGCCACAACCGCTTTCTTACCGCCATTGTCGGGACTGATGGATGGACATACATTTAGGCTGCTGACAAAGTCGGTATCGTTCTTATCTCAAGCTTGAATCATAAAGAACACGAATAGGAAAGCCAGAATTAAACCAAAAATGTGTAACTTTTTTTTTTAAATTTCACTCGCTGCACTGTGATTAAAAGTCAGGGGTCAATAGCAGTGAGCGTAAACATAAAATCTCGAAAGATAAATACCCGCCAAAATCATTACGTGATTACCGCCGTTAGCCTCTATCTAGGTACAACGGCTAACAACTATCGTTTAGAAATCAAAGAACATGCCAAATATCACTATTTTATATCAACCACCTGCTCAAAACTAATTCTCTAACGACAAAATATTTCCGTCTGTGTTCCGGTGAAGCTTCAGAGCATGTGGAACACCGATTGTAATCACAAGAGTTGTACTGCCGTCACAGTTCTTTCAGAGAACAAGGAAAAAAAACGTATATATAAAAAACACAAACATCCGAAACACTGTTGCAGAATTGATGCTCCAATTGCCTGTTACTGTAACCTGATCAGCTTCACTGAAAGTTTGACAATGAGGTCCGCTTGCATTTTTACCACTTTACGATTGCCCGTAACCACGCATCACACTGTGCAAGGTACCACATACATTATTTTCATTTCTCTGCTCCGTGAATTCGTGTAGAATCGAGTGCTACAGGCAAAAATATCAATACAAGGCCATTGTTTATCCACCGCTTCCTATGGGTAAAGAGCAACACCGGTGATACCTCACGCAAAAAAGAAGAAAATATTGGAATAACTTCTAGCCTTGGAAGCCACTCTTGTAGCACGAGTCAACACGAAAGATTACATCCTTTGAAGACACTGCCTTATCGTTCAATGCCTTCATTGTGCCGGAAGTTGAGGTAGAGCGTAGTGCAGTCCTCCTCTTTAAGGTAAAAAAGGTTTAGTAGACCGTATGCTGAGAATTGCGGGCCTAGCGGGCGCGTGCTCAATCCATGCTTCGAAGTGACGGCACAAGCTCCCCACAAGCAACGCGAAGCACTGGCGTACGGTCTTCTAAAGGTCTCTAGTATCAAGAATGACGGTCTGTAACGGCAACCAATACATAAATGCGAATTGCGCTGGTGCCAGTAAGCAGCTTTTGCTTAGAGTTTTTTTTTTTTTTGTTCGCATCCAGAATTTTGAGAATGAAGCAACCGGTAAAGCTATAAGAGAGTTTTAGTACTGCGCATACGAACAAACGCAAGCGTAGTGCGTTAGCGTTGCGTGCTCCACGCTGAGCACGCTCGTCGTCGCCATGCGCTAATTCAAGACCGTAGTTTCGGCTCCGCGCATGCGCAGTATGCAACACGCAACACTAACGCAAGCGCACAGTGTTTGCGTTCGCTCGCATGCGGAATACCAAAACTCACTATTAGCACCTGGTTAGCACATGCGCAACCTAATGCGCATAACCTATAAAACGGGGTATAGCCAAGGACACAGGCAAATTATTTTTCATCATCGAAAACCGCACGTTACACGCACGACGGAGTAACGTTCCCAAGCACAATCACTGACTCCATAAAAAAAGGCGGGTAAAAACAAAAATACAAAGCGATCAAAATCCGAAAGTACAAAAAAATTAAATAAACGCAAAGAAAATCAATACAAATCTCGGAGACCTCGCGGCAACGATCGTAAAATCAACCGGTTATTGGAATCGGGAGCTACGTTTGACCCAGCTAGCGATTCGATGCGGCACGCAGCTACCAAGCGGCCCTCGATTGAACAGTTCGCCGCGACGACCTGCCTCCCCTAAACTTTTTTTTTGCGCCGAGAACGGTCCCCGTGCACGTATACGTTTGGACACGCGTTTACATTATTTCAGATAGCGAAGCTTCCCCGCCATAAAGCGCGTTGACAGGTCTAGTGTTACGGCCTAAAACACGCGGAAGATTTTCTATTCTGGACGGTCGCACGCGCTCGTAACATCGTGTCACTTTGCGTAGTAAAAGAGATAAGAGGTCGGTTTAATGCGAATTCCGGAACCGCCAGGTTGTACACTAGCAGAGAGAGGGAGCGCACCTTTCGGAAGCGTTACTATCCGTTACACTAAACGTCCTGGAACGTCGCGTAGGCAGAGCAATTAACGGTGGTATTTTTGTTATCGCATTCCGTCGCGACTCGCGGCACGAACGCGGAGGGCTTTCCCGCAAGAGAGCGTGTCCAGCAGTGAAACCTATTTATCTGTGGCATTCATTCCGGGTGTTTACAAGCAGTTAATCTAACAACTTATAAGTCGTTTTAATCGAGGAAAAGTACGCCCTTGAATTGTCGGGACTTTTATTTATTCGACCTTCCACCGTTTTATTAAAGATTGTTCACGATGGAGGTGACAGCCTAACGAACATGGATACAGATATAGGGTGGAATGTTCAGTGAATGTTGCCTTTATGTATATTGCTTTATATACAGTGCGCAGGGAAAGAAAGCGTGCGAACCAGGCTGAAAAATGCGGCATTTTACGAGCCTAATTTGTATGGTAAAATTTCAAACCAATTCCCCTAGTGTCATACACAAAAAACAAAAGAAAACAAAAGTGAACTGATATTTGTTTTGGGGGCAAGCAGGCAGCCGATAAGGGCAGCTGGAACGTCGCCAACACTTATACGGGAAGACTTATGTGTACCAATAACCTATTTTTATAGCTCTTGTGGATAAAGGTAAACTGTTATTTGAAGCATAGGAGGGGACGGCTGAACAATCATATGTGCTCATCGCCTGCTCAGCCAACAAAAATATTAGTTTGTCATTTCTCATTTTTTCGACAAAATTGAGTTGATAGTTGCAGTTAAACTAGTGAAATACACATCTGACAAATTTTAGAACTTGCACCGATAGATCCCCTCATTGTACCTTTATTTATACTTCATCTCTTCACAGGCAAGTATCGCTACTCTTCCCGTTTATGTTTTGAGAGATGAAGGCACGCGTGAGTGTTGTACACGTCGAGGCACTGTTGGCCCAAACACAACATCGGCGGTTATTTGCATTTTACTTGGAAAGAATATCGGCGGACAGAAAAAAGTTCCGCTTATGTTACCTCACCATATGAGCACTCCCCATCAAACTCATATTTCTGATGATAGACCCTCGTTTCTAAAAGACATCAATGCAGTAGAAACTGGCGATAGCTTGTTTAAGCTAACAGTGCACCGCTGTAGCACATTAATGTGCGTGGAAATCTATTCTAAACTGCCCATCTCTCCACAACTCTAACTTATTTGTTCTCTCTCTCTCTCTTTCTATTCTAAAAAAAAAACTATATTAAAGAAAAGGTTGTGTCAATTACGCCAACACGTTTTTCAAGACGCGGAACTTTTTATGACAGATTAAACGACGTGTACAATCTCCGACAAAGTGAAATGTAGTCACTCGGAGCACTTGCCCAAGGCGAGCTGAGTGTCTTTCGTAATTGTACAGATTGCAATAGGAAAGAGACACTAGAGCAAGTGCGTCCACGTCAAAATGCAGAGGCGAATCAGGATTCTTGACATCCACTTTTCCGTGGTGTCCTTGTTTTTTAGTTGGCAAGGCGTCTATATCTTCTAACAAAAACAAACCGTTCCCTGAAGCGTGGCCAACTTGGAAGATCCACTGCTTTTAAGACACTCAACTGTGCCGGCATTTATTTAAGCCATGGGGATTCCCTGGACGCGTTTTTTTTTTTTCTTTTTCTGACTTCTATTACCAGATCCGTGACAGTTGCATACTCTAGAAAAGCCAGTTATGAAGGTTATAAATATTTAACGCGTTTAATCTCTAACTTGTGTGCCTGCAGGCACTAAAGGGTTAGGTTGGCGGCAAGCAAGGTTTTCAAACCAGCCATCTCTGGATAGGGGAATAATACCGGCCCGGGGGGAGGAGGGGGGGGACATTTTTTGGCACGGGCTGAGCTTAGGTGAGCTTACCTCGTTTCAGACCATTGGCCGCAACACGAAAGAGAGGTCAAAATTTTATGCCAATTGATACAAAAAATATACGCCTCGTTTTTTCTCGTTCTTCGAGAGGAAATTCGAAAACAAAAATATAAAAAAAAACGGCTCATACATTCCCGCGAAACAACCATCAATTTTACACAAAAACGTTATTGAGATATTGAGGAGGCCACCAATAAAGCTCTAGTGCCATTAAAAAAAGAAAGAATATATATATATGTCTAGAACATATAGTTAACGCAAAGCGTGCCAAATATTGTTTTACTGTCAGTTTTTTTTAGTGCCGCATGAAAGGTGAACAAGAGGAAACAAGCAAAGAAGACGGAGATGGGTAAATATGCGTCGATAGCCGGTTTTTCAACGCACGGAATGCAGTGCAGCGTAACCAGCTACACCTTCACGGGTCGAAGAGCACCGTCTGTTACTCTGTGGCCAACAATAGTTGAACCTGTCGCGCTCCGTCGCGCTCGCTGCACGGAACTTTGGACCCAGAATCTGAATAAACGGCAACCCGGAAGACAGTGATTTATGCTACCTATCAGAAGCCGCGTGCATATCTAGCAAAAATCTTGAGTTGCTAGAAAGTAGCATTTTTACGGCGCGTGGTTTGTACGAGCTCTCGCGCAAAGAGTGCACTTTGCGCAAACCTCGCGCACGTTCAAACATGTTCCAAATCGCTTCACAGCACTCTTAAGATGCAGACGGCCGCGAGGTTCAACAGCCACGCGCTTTGTGGGAAACAACAACAACAATACGCGGCGTTGGTGTATGTTTTCCTAGACCACAGTGAAAACTACAAGCGTGGAGTTCAAGACAATGAAGACGTGAAATATCCGCAGTCGCTGGTGCTTCGGAAGCATCTTCGAAATCTATAGAAACTATAGTCGGTGAGAGCTTAAGAACTCAGTAGCCACCCCACCTCCAGCACGCGCTTGTTGCCTCCCGCCAGGCTTTGATTGCCCATGTGACGATGTGTTCCCAAGGGCAGAAAGCTACGGATCATCCATTGGGTTCTTATCTACGCTGCCAACTATAGTGATCATACCGTTACCGCTTTGGTGTATCATTTGTCTGACTCGTCTAGATACCACTTGCTGCACGAGCGCGAGGCGACGACAACACCACACCCATAGGAAAGAGTGGACAAACGAGGGCGCGATTTTACACTAATCTGATGACGACACTTCAGGCGAACAGAAGGGCCGTCCTGGTATCAACACAAAATGGACGAGTCATAGCGTTCCAATAGCGTATTTCTCTCTTTTCCGCTCAAGCATGCACGAAACCCCCCAAAGAGTGTTCACGTGTGCATGGTACTCACATGCAATGGCGAAGAGGAGCGCCAGCACGCAGCCGGCAAGCGCCATCGCTCCGAGCACGGAGCGGCGCGCTTTTTTCTCGCCCGGGTCCATCAGGCCTTTTTGTTTTCCCACCACGGCGGGCTCAAATCAAACACCCACGGGGCGCTATCGCGTACACACACCGGCACCAACAGCAGAGCTGCCAAATCTCCGCACGAGCACTAGGTCCCGTTAATCCTGAGTATAGTCGCGTGCACCAACCCGGGTCAACCACCACTTCCGGAGGGAGAAGAGAAAAACAATATATCAAAACTCCACAACAGTCCAGCGGCGAAGAAGCAGTCCGTGTGAGCGCGCGGGGATGGAAGTCCGGAGCACGCGGAGCACGCGGAGCAGCGGCAGTGGAGAGCACAGCCGGGTCGTCTCTACGAGTGTTGGGCGGAACGTTCGGCGCGGCTCAGCATCGGGACACGAACTGAGGCACTTTCTGTTTCGTGGCGGTGATTTCTATCCCGCCGAGCGTTGTAACGGCCTACTTTCGCCCGCTGCGCGTCGGCAAGGGGAGACATACGGTGCGCTGAGAGGGCGATTACTCCTTCTTGCCCCGAATGGACGCTGGCGGCGGCGGAGGCGGAGGGCCAATGCAACGGACGACGGGGGGGGGGGACGTTGGGAGAGGGACGTCAAGCGACCTAGGAAGGGGGGGTAGTTGCTGGTCGCTGCTGCCACCGCCTCGCCGTGCGCACGTGCGCCAGTGTTGACAAGCACGCGCCGGCGTCGTGTCCCGAGGAGGAGGCGCGGCAGCACCTTCAACGATCCGTGTGGCCGGCAATCGAAAGCTTGGCGTCGTAGGCGCCGTGCGTACCTAGTGCGCGTCGTCCGAGGCGTCCGGCTTGGAGAGCTGTCGGGAATGGGACGTAGGTTCGAGTTTTATGGGACGTGGGTGCGAGCACATTGTTATGGACGCTGCTTTTATTGCGCGAGTCATCGCGCGAACCAAGCATTTCGCAGAGCCGCGCTTGCAGGAGCTCTGTGAAACGCTACAGTTACGAAATGCTTCGTAGCTTAGAATTTTATTTCTTCGAGAAAGGAAGCGTAGATAGAGACGCCGGTGCCTATGTCACTCGTCTTGACATTGACAGTGTTGAAAAAAAAATGCAAGGATTCAACCATGGAAAGAAAATTAGACCTTAATAAGAATATACGTTTGTTTAATAATCTAGTTCCTCATGGCCCGAAGGTATTACAGAGAGGAGCGTGCGAGGGCTTTGAAATGACGTGCACATAAAATAGTAGTAATTAAGCAAGTGTACATAAAAAAGTTCGTCATAACATAAAACTAAAACACAAATAGCAACTTTAGATTCAGAGCTCTCGGATGTGCCAACGATAGGTGCGGGAAAGCGATTCCACGCAAGCGACGTCGTGGTTATAAAAGTCGGATTATAACTTGATGTATGACAATGAGCGATGCATACCTTATCTCGATGATCGAAACGCGATGAGACGAGAAATGGTTGTATTAAAGGTACTGGCGTAGTGTTGAGTTACGATGAGAGGTGGAATGAAATATAAGGCCGAATTTGCCACTGAGTACGCTTCGAATCCCGGCCGAGGTGCCCGCAATCTGACGGAGGCATATTGCGGAGGAGGCGCCGTGTAACCGAGCTTTCGGTTGCACGTCAAAAGATCCCCAGGTGGTCCAAATTAATCCTCAGTCCTCCGCTGGGGCGTGCCAGATGCCCGTCGTTGGTTTGGCACGTAAAACTCCCAAATTTGACTTTTTTGGCCACTGAGTACGCGGGCATTGTGAACAACTTGATGGTTTAAAGGATTTTGAAGTTTGACACGTGTCATTTTGCTCACTTTCAGTTCCCTATTTTCTTTTCGGTGAGTCCTTGAATATTGACGCTTGCTAGAGAAAGAACCGGTCGGTGTACAATGTCCTCTAAATTTGGCCGTTGAAAACAAATGGCTATCTTCAATGAACATTCGATCTTTGCGGAGCAACTACAATTTTCAAGCACGGTGGAAGAAACATTTAGGTGATGACTCTCTGTCCGACGCGGCGGCCACATTATGTTCGGCTCACCGAGCGCGCTTCACTCGCACGGGGATAGATGGCTTATAAGTATGGGATCCCTCCCAAACCGACCGCTCCGGTTGTTTCTCCCAGCGGTGGCCCCTCATTCCCTCGCTCAGCACTTCTTGTTGTACCTCACCGCCGCCACGCCGCCACCAAGTCGCCAGAGTCCGTAAATGTGTGTTCTCTTCCTCCTCCTCCTCCTCCTTCTTCTTCTTCTTCTTCTTCTTCTTCTTCTTCTTCTCCTTCTTCTTCGTCTTCCTCTTCTTCTTCATCTTCTTCTTCACGTTAAGGCTCACCTCCGTGCAAGATGGTGGCACCTGTGAGCGACGCAGCACCAAAGCAAAACATGAGGCCAGCCACTGGCCGCTCACCACCACCACATCACCACACCGCGAAAAAGGCGAGCACGCTACGCCGCCGATTTGTGGCCGCCGAGGAGGGACCTCATACCTCAGCGCCCCCCGGGGCGGCGTGGAACTAACTACTCCTGGTTGGAGGCAAATCCGAACAAAATCTGGTCGCTCGCTCCCCGCGGGAAGAGTGGCCAGAGTCATCAGCTAAATGCGTTTCTCCCACTGTGGTTTCAAGGAATGTCTTTTGAGATCTTAAACACATGTGAAAAACTTCAATAAGAAATTGGAAAAAGCATTCCGATTATGCGAAAATCGTTTGGTGTGTTTTAGCATGTATTATTTTTTATCTCTAAAGTGCAATCGTTGCATTTAGTTTTGTCTTTTTTTTTTATTCAGTTCCCCGTAATGAAGAATAAGGAGTATTCACTGGGCGCCATATTTGTGGGTGCTGTCTAGAGCGCATGCTCAGAACGAGCCCCCATTAATAGGCTGCTACGACCGGCCATTTTGACGGTGTGGAATGCACGTTGCAAAAGAACCCTTGGAAGCTAGCCATCAGCACGCGCTCAGCAGTCGCGCACACAGCTATGGCCGCCAGTGAATACTTCCTATAGAAAAAAATCGTTCGTCCTAAAACCCTTACATAGACTGTCGACTAGACAACGTATTTTGGACTGTGGCAGTACATCTGGCGCTTCGGGCGCTGACACTTTGTACAGACCGTTTAGTAATGCTTCCTAAAGCTGACTAAATGCTCCCCTGTGTATTTCAAAAAACGCGTCAGAAAGCACGGCACTCTTGCTCTCTGGTGCTCGTGCTCTCTGGCCACAGGACCAGTCGACGTGTGCGAAAAGCTACACCAGGTGTCACTAGTCCCTAACGAGTAGCGATTGCGTTCCAAGTCGGTCCCGGGCAAACGGACAGATCACGGTTGCAAAAGGAACGCGTGCCTGCACAAAGCGCGATGAACCGTGTACAGTCAACGACGAAAATCTCCGGGTCACAGAATACCCCCGGGCCGCGTTGGGCCAAGGGCATCTATGACACGCCGTCGCAGCTTCGCGATCACCAAGAGCATCACGAAACACCGTTTCGGCCAGCGAAAAAGAAGTAGTATTATGACATTCCGTGAGAGAGCCCTACCTCGACGCTAACGACAACGCTAATCTACGTTTTTAAAATACACCTCTAAACTTTTAGAAGCCTTCAATTCTCTATACTAAGCTTTGGCTTCCCAACGTAAGGCACATGTGGTGCAACAGTTTTATGCGGGGGCGGGCGAGCAAATCTGTTGTAAGATACAGTAGAGTAACCTTAGATACTATGGAGGTTTAGTAGACCGTCCCAGTATCTCCGATAACGATACGTTGCATGCGCGAAGGTTTCGACGGAGTATCGGGTATGGCCATTAGAGCTAGCGGAACAGTCTATATTAAAACTCAATAACGTTTGACGCTGATGACGGTTCATACTTGAGATGAAGGGCGAGCTACTCGTATGGCAACAGTCAGGGATGTTTCGGTTCTGTAAAACCTTCTAGGTTCCACATGAACGCATCCTGCGTGTTCATTCGACTGCGGCGGTGAATGCGAACGCTCCTCGGCAATATATGAATATGGCAGACTGCAACGTTTTACACGGGAGATGACAGACGTTTTCTTGAAACTTACTTTTCGAAAACACCGTATATGATTAATTTTTCAATGAATCACCTTGACGCCTAACACTCTTGAATTCGTATAAAGACTCATATGCACGTAGTAATGCAATGATTGTAATTGTGCCGTATATAGTATGTATAGACGTCGGAAAGTAGCCCAGGTGTGAGTCTGACGTTTCCGTTGTGGATGAAAAGTTTAGCCGGTACAGTACCACTGACAGTCTGGGTTTTCTAACGTGCATCACGCTGTATAGTGCTAAGTTTTTTGGTTTATCCCATATGTGTATAAGTATACACTATACTGAGGAGACACTTCCTTCTTTAATTTACATTGTGTCAGTATTATCGTTTAACTTTGCGCCAATTTAGCTCACTGGGACCTCCCATTTGTCACAGAGCGTAGGGAGAGAGGACAAGTTATGGAAAGCAAACAAAACAACAACAAAAAAGGGGCGAGGAGGATTGATGTATCTCCGGCAGGCACGCCTGACCTCATCAAAGCAGTCGCTCGTTATAGCCTCATCTTCCGGCATGCAGAGACACCGATGTCGTGCGTCTATAGATTTTTTTTTCTAGCTTGCGCGCTAGCGCTGGTTACTCTACACGGATTATATTTGATGTCAGTTCAAACTTCACACACTACAAAACTCGTTCTGACTCTCGGCTATTCCAAGACGTCGACAGCCGTCTATCCTCCGATGAGACTGCGAAATAAACGTAGCGCAATTAAAATGCGGAAGAACGGCGTAGCAATCGTTCGATTTCTTCTACGTGGAGAACAACACCAAAAGAGCTCCCGTATTCCTTCTTCCGGCAGACTGTCACGTCTTTTACGTCCGCAGACAGCTCACACTGCGTGTCGATACGGTGTGGGTGGCCGCCAGGGAGTCATTCCGGTATCGATCCCATACTCAGTTCACCTTTGAGCTGAGAGTGCCGTTAAAGCGATGCGTTCGCCGGAACAACAAATCGTCTCCCCTTCATAAGCTCACCCCGCTCTCTGCGCGTGGGTGTCGGAGGGACCATGATCACGTGGCGAAAGGTAGACGTGTGACTGGACCGGCGAGCGCGGCAGTGAGTTCGGAGCGCTGCCGTAATGCGCACCGGCAACACCAGCTAGAAGACAAGGCCTCAGCATGACGTCATCGTTAGTGGACCCCCGATCCGGCCCAAGCAGAAAACGCGCGGAAGCTTGAAGGACGCGTGCGTCTTGGCGTCGCGGCGTGCTAGCATCGTGCATGTTGTGAGACGCTGCAAGACGCGCTACCGGCGACACTGACGCGAGCTACGCCTGCCTGAATCCACGAGTGATGACCTGTACGTATGCTGGATGGTATTGGTACCGGCCCCGAACCAAGTCGTCCCATTATCGAGTCGTTCGTTTTCTCCGAGTGGCGAACAAGCGGGACAGTCTCGTTCGGAGCGACGACGAACGGGGGATCGCCCGGCGGAAACGTCGAGGCCGTTTCGTAAAGCGAGGACAGCTGCACGTTCGAAGGGAACGAACAGTAAGCGATAGAAAGAGGAGCCCGACTCCCGTCTATACTCCCTTTCACCTTACGATTGACTGCAGAGCATGATACGAGTTACCTAAGTCCATCCAATGCCGAGGGAGTGCAACGGGACCTTGGAGAGCGGTACGGCGAAGCGCGAGGAGCGTAATCACGTGATATGTTCACAGCGCTGGATTGGCAGGGTGACTCGTGCTATCCATTGCGGTCCATTGTAGGGTGAAGTGGAGTATTAGACAGCTTTTTCAAGTACGAAATATATATATATATATTTTTTGTGAAAAAAAGAAAGGGCGTGGGGCTTTTGCGATAGAGGGGATATATACCGTAATATCTGGAAAGATAATAACCAACCCTCATCAGCATCGAAAGCGCAGTCACTGGGGCGTTGCTGTTTATGATTGGTTCAGCGATGACTGAACACGTACAGAAAAATGACGATCACGATGATGGTGCACTTTTGACACTATCTGATGGTCCCATCAGCTCGTAGCGTCGGCTGCGTCTGGACTTGAGCTGAGACGAAGTATACGGCATTTGCTCCTCAACGACGCGTAACCAAATCGTACAGGAAGATCCATTGGAGGGATTGCGTTAGCGTGACCCTTGGAAACGCAACACACGTCCCCCTTTGGGAAACGCTAAAGCTGACCTCTTCACTTTTCTCTTTCGACTTTCTCTTTTGCTTCCTCTAGGTTTTGCTGCCTCTTTTTGGCCTCGTTACGGGGTCAATGTTAGCGTTTCGTAAAGGGGGACGTGCTTGGCGTTTCCCCAGGGTCATGCTAACGGATTCCCCAAGAATTCACCAATGGATCTTCCTCTAATTTATTAACCCCTTTTCTGTACTCTGCATGATGTCAGAACACGTCGACGCCCTTGGATACTGTCATCGCTATCACTCGTGGAAAGACCATATCCCTACCACTCGTCGAAAAAACCGCTACCATATCACTGGAGGAGTGAACCGCATCCGTCGTTTTAACTACACACAGATATCACAGCCCACGCACTACTACTACGGAAACCCATTGCGAAGAACAACCGGCGACGACAGAGTGGTAACTGAACACGACCCCATTCACCGTGCCGTGGCGCAACACCTCCTAGATAAAAAAGCCGTAGTGCTGAATGAAATGGCATCATCAGAGAAGTCCAACGCTGGGCACAGATTGAACACTACGATCGCGTGAACGTTCTGCTCAAACTTGACTGGAAGCCGAGCGCTGACGCAGCACTCGTTTCCAATCTGAGTCCAGCGTTGGCCTTTTCTGATGACGCCATCTCATTCAGCACTACGGCTTTGTTATCTAGGTGTTGCGAGGCGCCTCCTCCTTTCTGGCTTCTCGCCAGCTGTGCGCGTGACTTTGGAGAAAACGAAAGGGCTTATTTTGACGAAAATCCGGCGGTGTCCGTCAGTTTGTAAGCACCGAGGAGACAGGGACAGGTTGACGCATGCTTCACTTTTAAAAATGCCTGCACGTCTACTTACCCGCAAAACACTCGAAGAGCCAATCCCTGCGATCTACAAAATCAACTCAGCGAAGGATGAGGCTGAATATCTGTTTAGACCTAAAAATGAAGTCTGCACTGTGACGTTACGCAATGCAAAGAGTCATGCTTGCACTGCGTAATGCCACAGCGCAGACTTCATTTTGAGGTCTAAACAGATGTCCCGCCTCATAGAATCGCTGAGCCGATTTCGTAGATAGCAGGGATTGGCTCTTCGAGTGTCTTGGGGGTGGTAGACGCGCAGGTATTTTTAAGAGTGTACTGTCAGCGCTTCGGCCTAATGGGAGCGTCACACGCGTCACCCTCTCGCCGTCCTCCTCCCTCTCTCCCCGGCGCTAACAAACAAAAGACAAGACACCGACAGGTTTTCGTCAAAACGAGCGTTCTAATGCTGACGCAATCAAAACGGATTGAATCCCAACTGCAGACATCATATTTTCTTGGGAGGAAGTATGCAATTATGCAACATTAACTAACGCAAATTAAAACCTCCCATTTTGCCTTGAGTCTTATGGACAATCTTTGCAATGTTGCAAATGTTGCAACATCAATGTTTCTGCGAACCTTGATGAAAAACTGTAAAGCCTGGTTCAGACAGTTGCGTTTGACTGCGTTTGACTGCGTTGCGGCGGCGAGAAACCAGGACATCCCTGCTGCTTATATCGCGTGCCAAGATGATTCCTTGAATTGGATTCCACGCTTCATACGAAGCACAGATGTGCCGGTGACTTGCTTTCGGTTCTCGACGCAACGCAGTCAAACGCACTCAAACGCAAGTGTCTGAACCGTTCCAAGGACAAAAGGCCGGTTCAGACACTTCCGTTTGAGTGCGTTTGACTGCGTTGCGTCATTTATGTTGAAGAATAAATAAATACATTACCGGAAGTCTACTGGGGCACCAAATACTGTGGCGCCCTCGTAGTATCAACTCCCACCGAATGTTTCGAATAGCGTCGGATAATGTGTTGTTCATGCACGAAGGAGAAAATCCCGGACGGAGCTGCGCGATGTCAGCCGGCGAGGCGTCTCCTCGTCTCCGACGCGGAGCCAGCGTCGGAGTCGAGGGGTGTTCGTACCGTCTGAGCATTTCCTCCGCGCCACCGAAGCGGAGCTCGACGTCACCACGCCGCCTCAGGAAGACGTGACATCAGCATCACGTGACGCGCACTTCGCCGGGAGCAGTGTCGGATTTGTCCCTCGTGTAAATACCGCATAAATAGCACGCACCTAGGTTAACATTTCCCGTTTTCATAAACAGATTTATTCCTCACTAAAAGAACGTAATGTCCCCCAATCTTGCCCCTGGGCCTACATGGATAGGTGCTATGCTAATATACAAAAATTACGGTTGAAAGAATAGAAGGCGGTTATTACACTTTAAGGAACCTGCGCCACGTCTTTTTTCTACAGATCGCTCCGACCGCTCAACAGATCTGCTACCGACAGAACCTAGAATCCTTTTCGGAAGGAAACACCATCTAGTAGCGGCTGCACCAATGACTCGATACAGCCGTCGTTTGTGCGCGTACTCTGAGCATGTATTGCACACGCACGCTGTGTAAGAGTTTGGCGAGAGCTCGGATCCAGTCAAACGCTTTGTGCCCGAGAAAGGGCGACCCTTGCTTCATTGTTCGCAGTTTAAATGGATTCATCTCTCACGCGCATAAAATCCCAGATCCTAACTCCTCTACACGCTCAACGGGAAAATGTACGCTTAGGCGTTTATAAATCGTACAAAACGGCTAATACAAATGAACAGTTTTTTTTTTTTCCGCCCAGGTTAACCCCGGACGAAACAGACACACGAAGGGCAAGGAGGTTCGACTCCAGGCACCGAGCAACCGAATCAAAACAAATAATTTGTCTTTCAGGTGTGTCTGAGCAGGAAGCTACCCAAATCAACTTGTCACGAAGAAAGAAAAAAAAGAAAACTGGAAAACGAAGGTGGTGCGCATAACCCACCGCTAAGAAGGACGTTCCAAAACCGGAGCCCTCGTGACAGACAGCGACGAGAGATCGAGAGAAGTTCCCGAAACGTTCTATCGCCTTTGAACCGCGCACTTCCCGATCAACGAGTGAGCGTATCCGTCAGCCCCTGGAGAATTTGAAAGTGCGCGTCGGGCGGGAACGCGTTCTGTCTGTTCTGCCGCTACCTCGTTTCACGCTGTCTCCGTGTGGCGAATTCTGAGTACTCTGTGGAACGTCTGACTGCTCCGAAGGCCCGAACCAGAATCGGCGAGGGGATGAATCATGCTTTCGGTTTCTAGGCTAGGTGGCGCAAGCTACCTCCCGTTGTAAAGGGTACAGCCACTGGCATCCATCTATCCATCCAATATAGTCACTGCTTAAGAAACGCAGGGCATGGCAAGTAACGAGCATCTCACTACGACTATGCAGCCAATCAGATTGCTGCATTAGCCGATACGAGAGTCTAAGGACCACTCACGAAGCGAGAAGCGTGCACACAATAAGCCCTGCGTTTTCTTAAGTTGTCAGTTACTTTAGTATACACAGATCCGAAAAGCGAAGGGTGCGCGCAACTGATCTCTATTATAGGGTGCTGGATGGCGCATAGCCACTCTCCGAGCAGGGCGCAAGTGAAGCCACCGGAAGTTTGATGCTTGTCTCGGAAGTCGGGAGTCTGCTGGGCTTCCTATAGTGCATTGAGTCGATGTTTTGGTCCGTACTTTCCGGTGCCTTTGAGTGGGTTTTAATAATCCTGCTCCGAATTAAATCTCTAAATGAGGCATTTGAACTTGGGACATATGCACACTTGATCAACTAGAATCTCGAAATGTGTACATTGAATGGCTTCCCATGATACTTCTCGGGTCTGCATGCACTCTTACTGCGCGACAAGCAGGCTCTCTTGAGGTGACAATGCGAAAACACAGTGCATTCGACGCTATTCGAACTAGCACTCGGAAGGGTTACAAAGCCTGCCAAGCGCTCACTTCTGGGACAAGCGGCTTACTTCCGCTGGCTTCATACCTATTTGCTGAATGCGCCAGCCAGGTGCGCGCTCCTGCTTGCGAAGAGGCGCTTCCGTCACACAGATTGTAAGTTTTAAAAGCCTTACTTTTGGAAGGTTAGCCGCAAGGCAGGTTCAGACAATTGCGTTTAGAACGCGAGAAATAAGTGAGCTCAGCCGTATGCACTCAGCAATTTGACAAAGCCCTTTAAGATTTCTAAGAGATAATTTTTAGTCACTTGTTTGGGTAGTAATGCAAAAGTTTAGTAAAGCCTACCTTCTTCAAAGTTCAAATGTAGACGTTCGATCATCGGTCGCATTACTTAAGGCTGTGCCGTCGCGAATAAGGAGTCTTTTAGAGCGATTTTCAGTGGGTCCTACACCGTAATGCCATCCAGGCGCTCTCGGTAAGTAAATAAATAAATAAGGACCCGTATTATAAAGCGTGAACAGCAAAAGGCATTGGTAGCCGAAGGGCCAAGGCGTGCTCAATCCGCTGGAACGGTCAAGCTTATTGATCGTGAAACCGTACACGCTGCTTGGTTGCTAGCGACACCTAGAATTGCCTTCAGTTGGCAATTCTAGGTGTACACGCTGTCGCGTACTTATTTATTCTAGAGCTGTCATGGTTGTTAACCTATTTGTCTGAGTCTGGGATTGGAAAAACCATGTAGTAATTGCGGTTTGTAAGGGTCGTTAGCGAGGCGTCTTAAAAAGTCTTAAAATTTCAAACGCTGTGAATCTACTTTTACTAGATTGGGGAAGTCAACCTGGCTTGAATGGGCTACTACAGTTCAAGTGTACTTAGAGTACATAAAGCAGTAGCAACGACACAAATTCATGCAGGAATATAGACTGCGCAAATCGAAAGCGGCAGTACACGGAATCGTGTATGCTCGGTATGCATTTTTTGGGAAAGCGTGTTCGCAGTCGGTACCTTTTGAACCGGGGACTTAAAAAATTGCTATTCCGACTCGTAATTTCCCCAGTCTGCTACAGGCACTTCTGCTCCTAACCTTACCAGGCTGATATATCACACCCGATCACCCATAGTCTAACCACCCGATAACGAATTGAAAAAAAAAAAAAAATGGTTGTGAACAAATGGCAAATAACAGCAATGAAAAACAAACTGGGGCGACAAAAGGCTACGAAGACAGCTGGGTCACTGAACTCAACATTACAGTACAACTCAAGAGTCGAGACACAGTAAAAATAAAACAATGTAAACAGCGCGTCACTGTAAGCGCGAACCAGGTATCGCTGTTTTTTTTCTGCTTCGCTCTTTTGAATCACAAGGCCGTCACCAAAACCACTGTTGTTCAAAGGATTCATTTGGGGCATTAACGTAAGCAATGAATATTGGTTCCCGCAAATACCCTTTCGAAGTAAAATGGAAGGAAGTTCCAATGTCGTGTTCGCGTGTCGCTCAGCGTACGAGTAAAACGTCAGTATGGAAAGGCTGGCGTAAAGATGTTTATATTTCTTTCTCACTCCGACTCCCGTTTTGTGGTGGATTTGTAGCTCCAATCATGGACCAGATATTTTGTCACCATCATTCCACTTCAACATAACACCCGCGACCGTAAAAACAACTGCATCTACCGTCAAGTTCCACCATAAAAGCGTTGAAAAAGTGTGCATTGAATTGTCGTCGTGGAGAAACGTTGAATTCATTCGTTATCGAAACAAAATAACACGAAGTCTGAAACTTCTAGATGAGGCAATATCAGAGGCCGGAGATGTTTTCACGCGTTCCAATCTCGGCGTAACACTTTACGAATTACGGGAGTCTTCACGATGCACTTGGAAGCGTAGTGGCGAAACGCGGACGAAGCGTAAACAGAAGTCCACGCATACAAAAGGACACGGAAAACAAAGTACCCAGTCTCAACCGAGCGTCCGGTTCCCCGCACCACAAAGTAGCCTACACACACAATCGAAGTCACAGATAAGAGGCGCATTTTTCTTTCTCGTACGCCCTTCGGTTTCAAAACTACTCGATTCCGAAATGCCCGATTCCGTAAATTCGCGGCACCGTGACGACGCCTCGGCGCCGGCGATTACACGGCTCACTAGGCCCCCTACCTTCGAAAAGTAAATCCCCAAACAGCGCTACCGGCGGCGCGCTGGCTTAGCGGAAGCGTACGTTGTATGCGCAATGAACCCATTTTCAAACGCAAACACCATCTAGCGGTTGTCACGAAAACTTTCGCAATCTTCTCACTAATGGCGTCCGCGTACAGCTCTCTCACACCCACCCGATACACCGGGTACGGAACCTGCGGCACTGCCGTTCCCAGCCATACGCAAACGCGGTCCACAGAAGACCTCTCGAAATGGTCTATTGTCACAAGACGGCACGTGCATTCGATTTGACGATGGCCTTTGCGAGGAATATACGCCGCTTAACAAAGGGTTCTACTTCGCTTCTGTATACGGCGTTGAATTCGAGCTCATTACAAAAACGAACTCTCAGTGGCGGCGGCGAGGGAGCGAACGGCTGAAGCCGCTCCGCGCATGAGTTCTACTCATTGTTCGAAGTGGTCTGCTGTCCGCTGCCTTTGCGAATATTTCCTTCTCTTAATATAAAGCTTCGTTGTCCGCGGCGTTTAAATCAGGCCTCGGAGAAGAAAGAAGTGTCGTTTATTTTTGATTGCGGCGCTACCGCAAGAGCCTTCGTCGTCTCCTATTACCGGAGTCACGGCCTAACCCACATTATCTCGAATGTTTCTTTTGCTTCGTCTCTCGAGCCCCAGGCAGAATCGTGCGGCTTGTAACGCGTCAGTTCGAAGGCCGATGCAGGACGTGATTTCGACGAAGCATTCGTCATCTCGTGGGAAACCTTCCTGGACAGAGGCGCAGGTAACGAGCTTGTCGCTTTCCAGTGCTCCTGTCACGGAAAAGCGACAAGTTAGTATATATAGATGGCCAGCAGATGACCTTTGGAAGTTTCCTTTACACTGCCAGTTCCTCGCCATTACACTTGCGCTACAATAAACCCACCTGCATTAAGAAGTTCTCACAAAGCGAGTTTCGAGCCTATTCCCATGCCTCACTGGAAAGAATAGGCAGGCCGACTTTGCATATAAAAGTCAAATCAAACTATGACAAATAAGGCAGATATCAAAATAATGCACCCGACCATAGTTTTATGATTGGGAGGAGAGAAAGACGTGAAGAGAAAAAGAATTTTCTCTACATAATATGACTGCGGGTGCGAGTATGCGAACATAAAACAGCTGGGTAAACGAGGCTACTGTAGTGACGTTTTTTGAGAGCAAGCTCCAAATAAAATGTTCTTACTTTCCCGGCGGGCTTTTTCGTACCGCGAAGCAGTGCTGCGGCGACTGCAGTTTGCGATATTTGATCACACAGCTTTGCTGTTGTTCAAAAGTATTGATTGTTTGGAAGGGTGAGGTTGCAACCTCTTGACGAAAATCACCCAATTGTCACTCAGTGTGGACCATTTTCAGCTCTTGTTGCCCCGGATGAAAGCCTCAAGTTTGCTTCGAGCAGCGCTGTACCACGGACAGCACCAGACAATAGGCTCGAGGTCCTCTCCTTATGAAGGCACTCTCTGAAAACGGTCGGTCAAAAAGTATTACTTTTTTTTTTTAACCGTTAGGGTAGGACCCCTGACACTTACTTCCCTGAGTGCGAGCTTTCTTGTTCGTGCTGGCCGTAAACTAAAACACATGGTCGGTTACTGTAGGAAGTTCATCCCAAAATGCAAGCTTCACCTACGCCAGTAAAAATATCATAACCATTGCTCTAGGTGTGATAGCGCTACTCCGTCAGGCACACACCACCAATTTCAGAAGAAATAGAAAAAGAAAAAGCTCTGTTCAGGTTCGTTCCAGAAAAAGTCAGTCCCTGACTCTCGAAATCTTCCGAGAGGATACTCTGCCAATGTGCTCCCTGATAGATCGCTTTCCGCGTTTCCCGATTAAAAGTTTCCTCCTGCCTTGGAGGACGAACGGTTTTTTGCGCTTCGGTTAACGCGAAATCTGCATTGTCCTTAACCATGCGGGAGGATTTCCCTTTGCTTCTTACCTCGGTGAACCGCAGGGTGCGATGGCTACAAAGACAAGCCTCGTTACGAATGCGTGGAAGTCAACCGCAAGATATGAACTCTCCGGAAGCGTTTTTTTTTTTTGTTTCTTATTTTTTTCCCAGCAGGATTCGTTTTTGCATTTGCTAATGTAATCAATTGCCGGGACTTCAGGGCGCGTTTCGTTCTGATTCCAGTTCCTTGGGTAAACTTGTTTGGTAACTGTAAGCGAGGTGCGTGAAACTAAAGTTTCACCGTCGGCTAAACTGAACCCAATAGTACATGCCCCTTGTAATGCCAATTATACTATTTTTTCGTTATTTTTATTGCCTCATCGTAGCTTTCATTTTTTCTTACTATACAAAGTTTAAAATTCAAAGAAAACAGGAACGTAATTCTATTAATATACGTTTCTCTGCTTTTCTTGGAAATGCCATCAGTCAAGAAAAAGCGATCCGCTAAGCGCACCATGGCAGTGCGTCCGACGCATGGGCGTGCCATAAAGAAGCTGAAGTAACTGAAGTGCGGTGCTTTGCGACACATTGCATGTTGAACGTAACATAGTGGATAGTCAATCACTGCAACATCTAACATTCCGTGTAAGAAATGCCCTAACAATATTTCCATTTTTTTCAGCGATAAAGTGACTTTACTCACCACCACCGAGCACGTTGAAACGTTATCCTCACGACATACAGCAGACTTCATTCTTCGGTGAGAACGCTTTTGTGTCCCCGTAAGACGCAGTGATAAACTCTCCAAGTGCTCCAAGTTTGCCACGGTACATTTCCTCAATTTCTGTTGCAGAACGGAAGGTCAGCTAAGCGACGCTGCTTTTTGTTTTGTTTTGTCTCTTCCCCCCCCCCCCCCCCCCCCCATTTTTCTACCGGAGGAAACGGTGAAAGTGAAAGGTAGACAGCAATGCCCCGAATATTCGCGTACTCCGAGAAGTGATAGAGAGTTTTAGTAGACCGTCTTCTGCAGATTATTGGCCTAGCGGGCGCGTGCTCAATCCATGCTTTGAAGTGACATCACGAGCTCCCGAAAGCAAAGCGAAGCTCTAGCGCGCGGTCTACTAATACCCTAGTAACACGGGTACACTTAACTGAAGTTACGTTTAACCACGGTTACCACACTATACTCTTTGACAACTTTATGTGGCTACGCAGTCAAAGCTATGGGCGCACATGCGCTTGCGCATCTGGAACGCTCATCAAAGCTGTGCACGTGCACAGTGGCGTACCAACTTGTTTTTGAATGTGTGTGTGTGTGTTTGGGGGAGGGGGCAAAACAGACCCCCCCCCCAGAGCCGGGGGGGCCCTTGGTATCCCTTGGGCTCCGCCCGCCGGTGTTTGCCTTGCCCAGTGGCGGCTGTTTCAGGGGGGCGGGCAAAACACATGCCTTGCCCCCCTCCCTCTCTGAACTGGGAGGGGGGGAGCAAGCGCCCCCCTTGCCCCCCAGTCGGTGTATCGGTATTAAGGCTGGCAACACTGTTGGCCCGAGCCGAGGTGTGGGCTCGCGGGTATTAAAAGAAGAGATCAGTCTCGTTCCAGCTGCCACGTCTACGGCCTGATTCCTAAACATGGTGTCAGAAGTGGGGTGGAACGTTCAGCCCTGCTAAGCCGATATTTCCTATTCTGCCTTCAGGCGAACTTTCATTCGCCCCTGCGAGCTTGAAGCTTCCTGCAGAATGGAAAGCCTGCTACCGCCGCCGGAACGCCTCGTGCTGTCGGAGAATGCCGCCGAAAACTGGAAGAAATTTCGGCAACGCATCGAGTTGTATTTCAAGGCCACGCCTACCGCAAAGCCACGAACCAAGGCGCAGAAGGCAGCGCTGTTTCTACATGTGGCGGGTCAAGAAGCTATTGACATTTTCAACACGTTCGGCCTGTCGGCAGAAGAGATGGAAGACTACGACGCCATCGTGCTGAAGTTCGAAGACTACTGCACCCCAAGGCGGAACGAAACGTTTGAACGCTATGTGTTCCGTTCACGGCAACAGCAAGAAGACGAACCTTTCGAGCAGTTTCTGCGAGACGTACAGCTGAAGGCGCAAACCTGCAATTTCGGTGAGCTTAAAGATTCCCTGGTGCGAGATCAGCTGGTGTGCGGCACAGCAGATACGAAATTGAGAACGAGGCTCCTGCGGGAGAAAGACCTCACGCTTGACAAAGCGATTGAATTCTGCAAAGCGGCAGAGTTGGTAGCACTCCAAAACCGTACATGGGAGAAGAAGGACGTCAAGGTCACCGCTGTGCAGAAGCATTCAAGGGAGCAGCGTAATACAGGGATCAGCCAAGGTCACTGCCGTTACTGGAATAGAAGCCATGAGCCGAGAAAGTGCCCAGCCTGGGGAAAGACATGCGGAATATGCAAGAAAAAGAACCACTTTGCTGCATGCTGCAGGCGAAAACCAGCGATTCAAGAAGTAAACTGTCAGCTCCGACCATTCGAAGAACACAGCCATCAGCGATCATCCGATGAATCCGACGACGACTTTCAAATCTTGTCTGTCAACATCGGCGGTGTGTCAACTGGTCGAGACGACTGGGTAATCACGGCGCATCTAGCAGGGCATGCGGTGAACGTGAAAGTTGACACCGGAGCCCAGGCGAATTTGTTGCCTTATTCTTTCTTCCGCAAGATTAGTAACAAAACGGCGCCAAGCCCTTGCAAGACACTCCTTACGAGCTACGGAGGAGGAGTGATCCGACATTTCGGAACTGTCACATTACCCCTGCAAGTTGGTGAAAAGAAAGAGTCTGTCACGTTTTTCGTCGTGAAGAAAGGAAAGATTGCCATATTAGGCCTACACGCATGTGAGCACTTCGGACTGGTGTCACGCGTCCTTTCAATATCTGCATCCGATGAACTCAAGCAGAACATCGTGAGCGAATTTCCTTCACTTTTTAAAGGACTTGGGTGTACTAAACAAGTACGCTTTATCTCTCAAAGAGGGATCACGGCCAGTGGCTCTGCCGCCGAGAAGGGTGCCACACGCTCTTCGGGCCCCTCTACGCACTGAGTTGGACCGCATGGAGGCCGAGGGCATCATCACTAAAATGGACGAGCCGTCAGACTGGGTGAGTCCCCTTGTTATTGTCAGAAAAAAAGACGGACGCCTCCGCGTGTGCATGGATCCACGGCACGTGAATCAGAGCTTAAGACGCGAGCACTATGAACTGCCCCGTCGAGAAGAAATGGAAGCCGAACTTGCGGGTGCCAAAGTCTTTAGCAAATTAGATTGCGGATTTCACCAAATTCCATTGGATGATGCAACTTCCAAAATCTGCACGTTCAGCACGCCGTTTGGCAGATATCGCTTCTTAAGACTACCGTTTGGAATTTCTTCCGCCCCGGAAGTGTTTCAGAAAACTATGAGCCGTATATTCGATGAGCTTGAGGGGACGCGTGTCTACATTGATGATGTGCTGATTTGGGGTGCTTCACAGAAAGAGCACGACAAGCGCCTACGTGCAGCCCTGCAGGCAGCACAAACCGCAGGTCTTACACTCAACCTTGGAAAATGTGTTTTTGGGGTTGAAAGTATACGGTTCCTTGGAGATGTAATCAGCAATGAAGGTATAAAACCAGACGAAAACTTGATCAAGTGCATCACAGACTTGCCGGCCCCGACATGCAAGCAAGAATTACAACGGATGTTGGGAGCCATAAATTACTTTGGAAAGTATTTGCCTAATTTGTCAGAGACAACACAAGCTTTGCGTAGTCTAATCAAGCGTGACAGCGTTTTTGAGTGGACTAGCGTCTACGACAAAGAATGGAGGAACCTGTGCAAACTGCTCACGACAGCCCCTGTACTAGCTATCTTCGACCCGTCAAAGAAAACTAAGATATCGACAGATGCATCAAGTTTTGCAGTTGGTGCAGCGCTGTTGCAGCTTCACGGCAAAGACTGGCGCCCGGTTGCTTATGCATCGCGCGTACTGGCAGACAGTGAAACGCGGTATGCTCAAATAGAAAAAGAGGCTCTCGGTATAACTTTCGGCTGCGAACGTTTCCGAGACTTTATCACGGGCTATCAAGTGGTCGTAGAGACAGATCACCAACCACTACTGGCGATATCCCAAAAGAACCTGAGCGATATGCCTCCCAGACTACAAAGGTTTTTTCTAAGCACGCTCCTTCCGAGAACCATCGAGCTCTGGCGCTCCCTCCCGAGTGACATCACACAAGGGACATTCGAAAACAAAGAGGAAATAAAAGAACTGTGCAAGTGTGCAACCCTACACCTCAAAGAACTGTGATGTGACACTCAATCAGACCCAAATCCCAGTGTACAAAGATTTTTTTTGTATGTATGTGTGTACGTGTGTGTAGCGGGTACAGTGAGCCTCTATGGCATGGGCAATTGCCTTTTCACTGTCACCCGGGTTTTAGAAACCTGAATAAAGCATTTATTTTATTTATGCAGTTCGATATCGTTCTGCAGTTTGTTCCCGGGAAAGAGCTGCTCCTGGCCGACGCACTCTCTCGGATATGGGCCTCCAGGGACAACTGCCCAATAAACGAAGTAGAGGATGTTGCTATTCATGCGACAAGCGTCCTCACCAGCCTTGTCAGTGACACAATGGTGTCCAAGATAGCGGAAGCGACGGCGCAGGACGTCGACTTACGGCAAGTACTTGACGCCATTGAAAACAACCGCAGCGTCACTGGAGCGCTGGCTCCACTTGCGCCAGAACTCTCTTGCATTAATGGAATACTAATGCGGGGATCAAAAGTAGTTATTCCGAGTTCAATGAGAAAGGAAATGCTTCAACGGTTGCACGAGGGACACCTGGGTGTAAACAAATGCAAAGCTCGAGCGCGACGTTTGATGTATTGGCCCGGCATGAGCGCAGACATTTCCAATAAAATAAGCAAATGTGCATCGTGTCAACGTTTCGCATACCGACAACCTGCCGAGCCACTTCTACAAAAGGAAATCCCACGTCAACCATGGGCACGTATCGGAGTAGACCTCTGCGAGCAGGCAGGAAAGTCTTATCTGGTAGCTTACGACGCATATTCAAATTATCCGGAAGTGGAGTACATGCCTCAGACAACCAGTCGTCAAGTAATTGAGTAACTAGCAATGATTTTCGCACGTCATGAAATTCCTCTCGAAGTCTGTACCGATGGAGGACCTCAGTTTGTATCGAGTGACTTCAAAACATTTGCAGCTAAATGTGATTTTCTTCACGTTATTTCCAGCCCGAGGTTCCCAAGGTCCAGCGGCCTTGCGGAAAAGGGAGTTCAGGTCGTGAAAAGGCTTATGAAAAAGACGAGGTATATGAACGAGGACTTCTGGGTGGGCCTACTAAACTACCGGTGTGCACCGTTGGAGGACGGTCGGGCTCCCTGCGAACTGCTGATGGGAAGGAGACTCCGTGGACGACTTCCAGATTTCGGGGTACTTCCGGCTCCTCAAGTACGTAAGCACAGTCAGAACTTTAGGACCGCGAGTCATCTACCGGCGCTGGAAAAGGGCAACACTGTGAGGATCCTCGACGACCAAGGGTGGTGCATGAAGGCACAGGTCGAAGGATGTGTGGCTCCTCGCTCATATCGAGTTAACACGGAGGAAGGAAGGTCACTTCGGAGAAACCGACAGCATCTTCTAAAGACCGCGGAAGGATTCCAGCCCGTACGAACAAACGGCGAGATAGAGAGCAGAAGTGAGCAGCGCAGTATGCAACTTTCAACCCAGACGTCCGCTCAGGTCGCTCCAAAGGTACCGCAGCGCACCAACCAGAACGTCCCGCCAACGGAATTGAATACCTCATGTGACGAACGTCGACATGGAGCTGACGTCCCGAGTCCCTGGCTTCGCCGAAGCACGAGGATCAGGAGTCAACCGGCCCGATTAGGCTATGACTAACATTGTGGACAACTTGTTTGAGTGTTTGTTTCATGTGACTTGCTTTTGTTATTTTATTTTACAAGAGAAGGGAAGATGTATCGGTATTAAGGCTGGCAACACTGTTGGCCCGAGCCGAGGTGTGGGCTCGCGGGCATTAAAAGAAGAGATCAGTCTCGTTCCAGCTGCCACGGCCCACGTCTACGGCCTGATTCCCAAACAGTCGGTACGCTCACGCACGTGCACTCTTCACTTCTGGAATAGCTGCTCAAGAGCATTGTTTAATATCTGTGGTGAAGCGTAACTGCAGTTGAGGGTGACTTAACTGAAGCTAGAGGTGCCCGAGTAAACTAGGGTTTAGAAGTCTCTAATAGGAAATGTTCGTAGACTATTTTTTCCCCTCCGCACCGCTCTCCGCAAAGAATACGCCGCTACTGCGCATGTCACCAGTCTGGTCTAACGGATTCCGGAGAGCGTTGCGGGACGAAAGAAGAGATCCAGAAAAACTCCCTAATAAACATTGGGCATTTCCTAGAGTACAAACGTAACCGTGCCACGTCATTTCCTGCCCCCTCCCCCCCCCCCTCCCCTCCAAACCTTTGAATTGCTAATTATGTCGTTTAACACCTGAGAGTGTAATGCAGAAAAGTGGCTGTATGAGTATATGTAGGATACTTGTTCCTTCGACTAAACGTGTTTCCCTTTCCGCACCACTGTCTCAGGTGTTCATCATTAGCTACCACCAGCTCGCCCGCACACGTACAGTCTTTTTACTGTACATTGCAGCGACTTTGGTTTCTCCCTGCTACGCGGTAAGAAAACAGGCGCATAGGGACATCATCTGAGCGTAAGGCCGTCGAGGAACATCGTTGTGTAGAACTAGGGAATTTTCGTAGATCGCGCGCTGCAGATATCGGTCCCTGCTGGCGCGTCTTCAACACACGGTCAAAATGACGACACGAGTAGTCCTTATAATAGGCAGATTTCCTCACGCTAGTCTTGATAAGCATCGTGTTGGTATGCTCGGCAGTTTATCTATGCCTATTCCACCCAATGTACATTGAATGTCCTTGTGAAACAAAATAAAGTAAAATAATTTTACACCACCCTCCGTCTCGCAATTAAACGAAGTTTTGCTAACTTCGAAGGACAGTCGAAATCGTCGACGTAACGTCTAATCTGCGATTAAATCTAAATCAACACGAGCCAGCTCTACCTTTGTCACTGTTTTTTTTCAACGTAAAGGATGGCGCCATTCTGCTAACCTACGCAGAAGCTCGTGAAAAATGAAAGGCACGCTCCTCCTTTCTTTCTCTCCTGGAAACATCGAAGGTCGCGTTTTTACAAACACTTGAAAAGTTAATTAACGAGTGACCAAAATTCCTTTAGCCAACTTGTTAGCGACGTAAACACTTTCTCGCAATTCAAGTTTGCGTGGGAAACGCGCACATTTGGCCAAGGTCGTATGGTAAGCAGACACAAAAAAGCGCACAAAGGTTTACGTGTATATGTATTTTCCGCAACTAGTCACGGTAGCCAGAAAAGCATTCCAAACTTAGCAGCGAATGAACGCGGCCGCACCTCGAGAATGCAACTGTCGAGTTATTTGTTTTCTATTTCGTATATATATATATATATATATATATATATATATATATATATATTTGCTTTTTCCGACGAACAGGCGATTCAAGATAATAGCCAGAGATACGACAATCTAAAATATTCGCGGCAGGGACAAAGCCCGAGAAACGTACGTATTGCCGCCTATTTGCATGACCGATAAAAATCTGCGCTGCGTAAAGAGACGCCCAAGTCTCTAATTTCCGTGGACCTTGACAATCATTCCTTTAAGCCGGTCACATCGCTAATACATCATAAAAAAAAAAGTCTTCAGACGCTGTTTGAAGCCTGTTTTTTCTTTTTTCTTTTTTCTTGTATGACTGTTTTGTCGGATTGGTCACACGGATACTGTCTGCAGATATGTTCAAAGCATGCACATGTATAAAAAAAAACACAAAAAAAAACGAAGCAACGAAAGTTTGCTCTACCAATCACAAAAAAGTTTGCATCGAGTCGTGCTGTGGCGTACGAAATACCTGCAAAAGAACAAGCTTCCACGAACCTTGGGAGGACGTTCTTATAGGTCGGTATCGTAAACCTCTCGTCGGCGATTGCTCAAAAGTGTACAGGAGACAATGGGAACGGCTGTACAGTCGCTGACAGCTTTAAGAAATCACGCCGTGGCGAGTCGTGGGAGCCTTAATTATTATCGCTTCGCAACCAATGAATTTTGAGGCATATACGCCGATACGAACGCCGAGAAACGATTCGCGAAGGGGAGTTCGTTAAAGTAAGAGAGCCAGCCCTCTAACTTCAACGAACTCCTTTATAGATTGTGGAGACAGGCCTTTTACGTGCTCTGTGGAAAAGTAGGTGCACAGGCACTGGAGTACAGTCCGTCCGTTGAGCCATTTTTTTGGTCGTTTGCCAGCATATCATTCAGCTAAAGCTTTTTTTGCAAACCTCCAATTATTAGAGAAAATCTGCTGAGCCTTCAAGCACTATTCACAATAGACCCTTCCACAAAGTTAGTGCCATCTAGTGGCTGAAATATCAATCCAAATTGTTGTATGCTCAAGGTGTATGAAATCTGGTACCTTTTCATCAACGATGAACGTACGAGAGTTACGATGTTTTTCTATGAAAAGTTATTAATCAATTTGCTTGAGTTTCGACGGTGTCAATAAAACTACCATCCTGCACGTGGCTCTTAAGGCTCGTTCATACAGACCCGTTTTCTTACGTTACGTTACGAAAAGTCACCGGGAAATCTGTGCTTCGTATTAAGCGTGGCTACTGGTTCAAGGAGATAGTCTGGCACGCGACATTCGACACACGAATGTTTCGATGACAACGAGCTAGGACGGTGAGTTACCGTGGCAACCAGGGACACAAGGTTCGTCGTAACGGAACGTAAGGAGTGGAGATCTGTCTATCTATGCTGGAACGCAAACTAAATGATGTAGAAAACTGCATTGGGCACTGATTGGCTATTATCTCGGGTCACGTGACATGACGTTGAAATGTAGTTTTTTCCTATGCAGTTCGAGCTATGCTCGTAAAATGATGCAGTTGGCGGTGACGTCAAAATGTCGTCACGATGCACTTTGACGATGCAGTTAACTGAGTGGTCGAGACGAAGCCAGAGATCAATCTGCATCGTAAAAGATGGCGACCCAAACATATGCATCTCTACTGTTGGGTTCGCCAGCGGATCGAGTTTTTAGAGATCACCGGGATGCTTTCGAGACGAGCGATGCGAGGTTTGTGGGCGAATACCGGCTGACCAAAGGGGTGACTCGCTGGCTGTGCAACCAGCTTCGCGGAAAGCTCCAGGGGGGCTATGTTGCACGTTTTGGACTCCCAGGAGACTATACTTCGTCTCACCTTAGTATGGACTATTGTTAGCCGCGCGTGCTAAAAGCGCGAGCTAGTCGCTTTGAATGAAGCCACGGCGGCTGCACGAGCGCTCTTACAGCACGTGCTCTAGGCAAGGCAGTCAAGGCTGGCCGCTCGCGCTAGCACAGCCTTCGTGGTTAGTCCATGCTAAGGTGAGAGGGAGAAGGAAGTGACGTAAACAACGCTCTTTGGATGTTGATTGGTGGAGTCGCTGATGACGGTATCTGCTAAGATACGTTCATTCCCTCATTGGTTCATTCACACCTAAGTCACTTCCTTCTCCCTAGTCTCCTGGGAGTCCAAAACGTGCAACATAGCCCCCCAGCGTTGTCGTGAAGGGCCCCGTGTGCTGACGGTCGAACAAGTCTTCGCAGCTCTACGTTTTTACGCCGCTGGCGGCTTCCAAGGAACCGTCGGGAGCGACGAAAACATTGGTATTCACCAGTGCTCTGTGAGTCCCGTACTTGGTGATGGCAGCAACGCTATCATCGATTGCCTCGGATCGAAGTGGCTGTGTTTCGAACAAACTCAAGCAGAGAAGGCGCTCACAAAAAGGAAGTTCTTCGAGCGATGCAAGTTCAGCGGCGTGATCGATAAATATTCTAAATACTCTTACACGATTCAACACGATTGTGTTAAGCCAAGCAAGCAACGGTAACAGGCTTAAGTTGAGCTAGTTTGTTCATACTTCAGGTAGAGAGAGAGGGAGAGATATACTTCATTTTAAAGCAACTACTTCAGGTAAGGCCAGCTGAACTAGAATAAACATACACATAAAGAAAAGACCATGCACACCATGGGACTAACAACTGATTTTCTTTTTCCTCCTCTTCTGCTACAAACCCAACTTGAGGGAAATATTCTCTTTTCTTCTTTTTTGCTTCCTACTTCACCGAAAATTTAACCCCCGAAGGAACATTTTTTCTTTCTCGTGCAGCACGAGAGAAGTTGCACTAACGCAGTCAAATATAGCCAAAAAGTAAAATTGGTCGTTAGTTGTTTATACAGCAGGAGGTTAGTCTGCCTGAACATGGCGACATTGTTACCCACTGTAGATAAGCAATTTAGCCAGCGCAGTGCGACTGCTAGCCCGGAGTCTTTAACGTGCATCACGCAGTAGTGATACACGACCGCACGCCGGTACGATGCTCATCCAGATCGAAACGGGCAGGGGCGGGGATTGAACTGCAGCGCGAGCTTTCGCTCCACGTGCTCCGAGGTGGTGTGGCTAGCCCACTCGGAGATTCACCGAAATTCCCTGTAGGGAAAAAAGAAACGATGTAGTTTCAACTCAATCGCCACTGTTCGGCGGTCACAGGACACGTCACGGTGCAGTTCTCTTCCGATGTAGTTTGTTGGCGATGGAGATTAAGTTCCTCCCACCGGCGACGTCACGATGCAGTTTCTCCACCGTTTTTTCCAGCATAGACAGACTGTTCAACTTTTCATACAGCACCGTTTTCTTACGTTACGTCTAATACACCGAAACATTCGTGTCTCGAATGTCGCGTGCCAGGCTATCTCCTTAAATTGGTAGCCACGCTTAATACGAAGCACAGATTTCCCGGTGACTTTTCGTAACGTAACGTAAGAACACGGGTCTGTGTGAACGAGCCTTTATAGTTGAGTAAACCTGTTGATAAAAGTAAAACTTTATTGTCATGAGCTCTCTGGGGAATTCTGAAGTCGTACATTCCAAGTACTTACATGACAGCCTCAAATGTGCAGCGCATAGAAGCCTATAAGTCTCGTCACGGCGACATCGAACAACAATACAGCGAACTAACCTCTCAACGCTCAGGCTCCGCACCGGTTTCTGTCTTCAAACTCTTCCTTCACCAGCCATCAAAAAGCAGCCATTCGCATGTACAGATGATACAACTAGGTGATGATAGCTGTCGAAGTGGCCAAACTGAATTTTGGAAGAGTATATTAGAAATTATAGCAAATATAATGACGTCACCTAAATTTGAAACAATTAGAACACGCGTTTACGGTAGCGGAATGGATCGTGTATCTGCCGAGCGAATTGAACTTTTCCTCCAACATCACGGGCATTCATCAAAGCCGCTGTGACACTACTTGTTCACGCTCAAGGATGTGAATGTTTTGTCTTCATTATATTCACCATACCACGCACTCCGATAAACAACCAGACTCGAGACGCTTTTATTTTAAAGCGCTATAACTACCAACAAGACGGAACTCACCCGAGGTCGAACGAGGCCCGCTCCGCCTCATGATTAAGACTCCAATTAACCGCGAATTATAGCGAGAAATTAATCTGTAGAGAACTAAGAGGAAAGAGTTCTAATTAAGTCTTCGGCCTCCGACGTCTCTCTGTCGTGACGAACAGCGCCACGCCAGAGACAAAATAAAAGTGCTACCTAATCAAACGGTCAATTTTTTTTTTCTTTAGGTTTTCTTTGCGGAACAACGGCTTATCGCCATAGCAGACTGCTCGCTGATTCGGAACTCCGACAACAATAAAAAGTAGAGAGTATAACAAAGAAACAGACATGCCCGTATCTGCGTGCGAAATCGGAAAACGCGGAGAGCGGAAGCGTCGAGCCGAGTTGAACAAGGCACGCCTCGTCGGCTTCGAGAACAAAAACGTAATAAAAACAAAGAATATTAAAGAAATGCTACCGGCATCCGCTAATCCCTTCCAATGCGATTAGCGCAGTAAGTTCTATAATAAAGTACGAGATTGCATGGGACGCTGACGTCTGGCCGCCGCGTCCACGACGGAGCTGAATTTGAACTGAGCTCCATGCGACTGTCGTGTAACGTTCGTGCGCGCAAGAATTAGGAGAACGACGGAGCGAAACAAAGCAACAATAGGAACACTTTGAAACGCACAGTGCGGCTGGCGTTGACGTTGCACCGACAAAGAGAACCGGAACGAACGGGTGACAAGGACACAAAAAGGTATGTTGGTGTGGCTTGCCGCAGAAACCAAAATAAGCGCGGTTAATCCGCGCCCCTTTGGCAACGCCGCGGCATGACCTACCCCGAGATCACGACGCTGCCAACTATCTCGTTGTTGCGCCTCGAGGTGATCGCGGACTGCCACGACGCCGATCCATTATTGGGAGTAACGAAAGGCATGTTGATGTACACTTGGAAAAAGACCTCGGGGAAGAAACAAGTGCAGAGAGGGTGCTTCTCTCGATATTCCGACCTGGCCGTGTGAATTTGCGCAAGGTGCGCGATGTAGCTTGTTGGACTGTGAGTTGGCTACTCGCTCTAATCGCAGTTGCGGCGGCTAAGTGGTCCGAGGGGGGAGTGGTCGGGCAGCGATGGACGGACAGGCGATGGTACGAGGCGAAGAACCAACCTTCGTTCGTCCATACTTTGTTCGGCCCCAAGCTGACAGTGCGGTGAGAGCTACTGCACTCACCGGACAAATCAGCCGCCTCTTTTTCATCACCTGAGCCCCACTCTCTGCGCGTGGGTGATGACGAGTACGCGATCACGTGGCCAAAGTACGGACTGTTTCAAGCGAGCACATAGCTTTCCCCAGCTCTGTCAGCTTAGGGGTGAGAGGCGTATAGACGTGCGCCGTGGTGGCGTTGGCCGCCCGCCACCTTGACAACCTTGTCCTTTTTGTTCTGGTTATTGCTGCAAGCTTTCTTTTATTGTGTTTGTGTTTATAGGTCGCGGTGTTGTAACATCCGGTTGCGTGCTTTTATGTACGACGTCGCAGAGCACTTCATGTCACCCGCCAGTCAGCTCTTGCGTGCCGGGAGCGAAGAAGAATGCCTGTCATCTTGCACTAGCTGCCTTGGCGTAGCGCAATATTTGTTTGACTGTAACGCCTGTCTATCAGCACAACGTATTGTCTGCTTGTCAGTACAGTGTATCGCTTGTTTGTCAGTACAACGTATCGCTTGTTTGTCAGTATACTTTATCGCCTATCATTCTGCACTGCCTCGGCAGCGGTGCAAATTGAATCTAATGAAAGCTCGCTGTCGGCACTCCGTCGACAACGCATACAGACAATACGGAGGCTTTGTGAACCAAATACCTCGCTTAAATGATACACTTTGAGTGGAGTAGCTGCAATACCACAACGCACGAACCTTGGAGATGGTGGCAGCGAGCTGAAGCTCATAAAGAACCACAAGGCGCTGCCCTGGCTGCAGGCGAAGATGTTCAAAGCTGAGTTCAATAACGCTTTCAGGACCATTCTACGCGTTTATGTACACCACAGCGTGTCACTTCAATGGTGATGATGGCGACCACTCAGAGCATTTAGACAAAAATCGCACGTTGGGTGTTTTATGTGAACGAAGACAGTAAAGATGTGTTGTTTTGTGTGCTGTAAAACAGTGTCCCATTAGGTTCAGCGCAAGTTCGGCGGTATGATAGCACCGGCTATGAGATCACTGTTTTTGAAGTGCCTGTGGTACGTACTAAACGATGAAGGCCATGTACGATACGAGGACGGTGCAGGTCGTCATCATGGCTCCCTTGTCCATCTCATAAAACTTGGCAGATGTGAGGGTTGTGGCCTTTGAGGCAATCTGGGAATCGAAGAGAAGCGCTTACTGTAAGAAAGCGACTTGATCTGAGCCCGTCTTGGCGATCACTTCGTGCAACGGGTGATGGTACATTTTGCTGCTCTTGGATACGGCCGCAGCAGAAAATGCGAACAGCCGGAAAATGCAAGATATGAAAACCACGTCAATGAAGATTCGCGTGACCCTAATGCGTTCTGCTGAGCTATCTAGTTGCAGAAGCTCAGTTATCACGGCATAAATTCCCACGATGACGTGACCGTGCCAAACGAAGGTCAGCAGGGAGAACACTGTGTCAATCTCGATGACCACGAGGGAAATATCGGCGTGCTGCACCCGTAAACGTTGAAGCTATCGAGCGCAGGGATTGCTTTTTTTTTTTTTCAGTTCCCTAACCCTTCTGTCAACAGACACGATCTTGTAGGAGATGACCTAACAAGTGAACGCGTAAAACCCAATCCCTAGATTAGCCATCGAAATTATCATCCTAGACAACAGGACATGCACTGTAGCAGCGACGTACAAAATACCGGTGAGTATATCCGGCACTGGGACATCGAACCGGGTGTATCTCGAAACAACCCATTCCGATTTGAATCCGTCTCGTTTGAACCCATTCGCGAAACGCCCTTCGCGTTTTAACCTTTCGCGTTTCAACCCTTCTCATTTATACCCGTCTCATTTGAACCCATTCTGATCTGAACCCTTCTCGTTTGAACCCATTCGCAAAACACCCTTCGCGTTTTAACCTTTCGCGTTTGGACCCTTTTTCCTTTGAACCCGTTCTCATTTGAACACCGTATTTGAACAATGGGCAGTGAGGTACAGAAAAAAGGAGGAACAGTTGAGAATGAAGGTTGAAGATGAAGCGGAGGTGGTACATAGGATGCTGCAAATTGGCACCATATTGTGCGTAGCCCATGAAACAATTTTCCTTATGCCTGCGTGCCGCCCCGAGTCTGTGCACGTAGTTACCTGGGCACATGGTGACATGGTGACGTGGTTTCAAAAGTGCTAGCGCTGGTACTTAATTTTTTCTCTCGCGCTGTTGATGTCGCTAATTTGTCGTCTTGTGGAGCGGATGAATCATTGTGCTCGTCATGTGTTAATGATTGTAAGTACCACAGAAAGATTCAGATATCATGATGTTCGATTATTTTGGGTTCGGTGGTCACGTCGAGAATGCGAGTATTATATGCATACTCTTTGAGATGATCACGTCTACGCTGGGGGCTGTTCATTGTTCCAATGCTGGGGGGTGTGCACGCCATAACGAAGACAGGCGTTGGGAGCTGCGGCTTTTTTTTTTTTTTCGAATTGTGCAGGTACGGATGTTGTGTGGATGAGGGCTTTCTTACCAGGCACAGCTTTTTTTCTTCATTTCGGTCGTGAATCATTGGATGCAAATTATGTTCATCTGGCATGCCCTGTGAGGATATCGAATTATTTACAACCGGTGTCGGAGTGGTCCTACTGATCTACGATCATTGTATATTTGCCTATGTGTCGTCTGTCATGCCGTGGATTGGCATGACCTCTAGATGTCATTCTCCAAGATGCATTTTAAGTAAGGCTGGGAAATTGATCGATTAACCTACCGATTAAAAACTCAGCGCTTTCACCACGCAGACGTGGACGAGTACACCTGTATGAAGGGCAAACTTTAGGCTAAAGTTTAGCCTAAAGTAAGCTGTAGGGGCGAGATTTGTAACTCAAGACAATTACTGTAGGTTGCACGTGTCCCGTCCATTTCAACGCTGTTCGAGTGTCCGTTTAGCGCAGCAGAGACTATTGTGAACAATCGAGGGAGGTTGCTCTTACCGGAAAATATCAACGAACCTCTTTTCCTCATGCAGCTGAAGTAATAACCTGTGAGCGTGAGTGTCTTTGAACTGTTCTGAACTACACATGGAGGCTGATTTGAAATCCAAATGGTGTCATCCGCCATTTGTCACAAATTCAACAAAAAAAAGTTCTTTAAAAATATTTTGTATGAAAATGAGCGAGGTCGATTAATCGAATAATCAATCGATTAAACGGTGGAGATTAATTGGGTTAAACGTTTTAATCCACACCCAGCCCTAATTTCAAGGCGCAATGAAGCTTCATGTGCCTGGACTTCATAATGTCATTGGTTCCTTTATTTCGGTTTCCCGTGAGTGTATGCTGAAATTATTGCTTTTCCTTAGCCTGATCACGTACATGTTTAAAATTAGATGGTGTTTATCTCCGCTCGTTAATCTCTCAAGATCGTCAAAAAGAAAAAAAAGTCAGGGACTGTTTGACAAAGGACATCGCCCCGGCACCGAATAGTCCTTTGTAGATGATGAGCCAAAGCCCGGTGATATCACTGTGGGTAGTGATGACCACGTTCACAGCGTAGACAAGGTTATTCAAAATGTTCTCTTTGGTTGAAGAAGATGTCATTGGGTGATAATTAGAAGAAATGCGCATTCCTATGAACCGGAAGATGCGCAAAAAAGGCTTGTATTCCCCGAACGAGTCATCGGCGTCTTTGAAGTTTGGGACAATCTGATCATCCATGATACAGCCTGTTCCTTGCAGGGTCTACGTTCTTATAAGTGGAACGAACGAAACGATTGCCCTTCCTAAAACCCCGCGGGCGTCCTCGCAAGTGACAGTATTTTTTTCTTAATGAAAGCGTTTTGGATGTGACCTCGAGAAAAGAGGTTTTATGGCTCTACTAAAATAGCTCCATAATTACAATACGCAGCCGTACAACTCTTCGTCGAAAGTTAGCTCGCGTATAGACCTTTTTCGCATAACCTCAAACCAGCCAGTAACTGACGTACCCTCGACCTGGTGCATTTTTGGATTGCCCGCTGACACAGGGTATGCAACCGCCAAGGGTATGGGCGAAAAGGCTTAAAAACGGACGTCGTGCATGAGTTAGTTCCGAGTGCTCCTTTTTTACCGTGCCGCAATTTTCGAAAATCTACGGTTGTCTGGCTACCACTGCGTGGTTGTCGGATGGATAAATAATTTTAAAAGGCATAAGAGCAATAGCAGAAAGTGTGCCATGAGCACAAGAAGCTGCAGCGCGAGTGTGGCTGCAATGTTATCGAGCCTCGCATTTTCCACAAAAATCCTTATTTATGAATCAGTCGATTGCGAGCTTGAATCGCGAGAGATTCGTATCGGACTCAACGTCACGTTTAAGCTCACGATCACTTCGTCTACGACAAGAGGACCGCTTTTAATTCCCGGTGCAGGTGGTCCAATTAGGTTATCACTGGAAGCCCCATGGTATGTGAAAGGTATGAAAACGTCTACATGCCAACACTCAAGATAGAGCTATCAAATGCCGAGAGCTTACCTGCATATACTACATTAAACTGCTCATATATTGGGCAGGAGATCGAACTATAGGGGGCGCTTTATCGAGCTTGTTGTCCCCACAGCCCGGTGTTTACCAGCACAGCATAACAAAGAAATTGAACCTGGCCGAGCACGGTCTGTGCACGAGCGCTTCGCTCTGACCAGTGCTTTGGTCGCACAAGGAGTGGCCTTCGAATCGTCATCTTCGATTTCTCGGATCAAAAACAAACAAGAAAATACGGTTTGTTGTCCCCACAGCTGAAGCGCACCGCTAGAGGCGTGACTGTTCGATCTCCTCCCCAATACTTCGCTGTGGAAACTCAATGAAAACACCTCACCGTCTTCGTCGTCGTTCTCTCGAGGAGGCAAGGTGATGGCCTGGGAGTAGCCAACTGGATTCAACCGGACAAGCTCCAACCAAGTTATTGCAGCCCACCATAGCCAAGTCTAACCAAGTTCCCCCCATACCCACACCGTTTCCTACCCAGATAGCTCTGCTAGCGTGCTGCCAGAACTAGCCGGTAATTTTTTTTCTAAGCCGCTAGACGGCGTCGTCGGAGCCGCAATTCTCAAGATGGCGGCGCCGTTAAAGAAAAGGTCTATATTTTATCACGCCGCCAATCCTATCGAACACCATTCCATCACGGGGTCGCATGTTGTTTCTACTGTAGCGAACAAGTGGGCGACACCATCTACACCGTAGAGCAACGTGCACCAACGCACGCACAGCGAACCCTCGCACCACGAGCGGCACACACGCGACACAGAGCTCCGACGGAATACGCCAGCTGCAACCCAGGCTCGTCTCATCTGACTTCTGCTCGTTCGCTTGATTCTGGCGAAGACTTCACCCCTAGCCTGGAACCCCGCAGCCGAGGAAGCCTTCGTCAGAATCAAGAACCAGTTAGCCAACGTGGTACTCCTGACGCATCCCAGATCAGACGCTTCAACTTCCATCATCATCGATGCCTCGGACACAGCGATCGGCGCAGTTTGTCAGCAGTTGATTGATGGATGCTGGTGCCCCATCGCCTTCTACTCGAAATCGCTGTCCCCTACAGAAGTGAAATACAGTACCTTTGGACGTGAGTTACTTGCCACCTACTCCGCTGTCAAGCACTTTCATCACTTTCTGGAAGGGAGACAATTCTTCATACTCACAGATCACAAGCCGCTGACGTACGCCATTGCCTCTCGCAGTGATGCGCACTCCCCGAGAGACATTCGTCAGCTGGCATTCATATCAGAATTTACAACCGACATCAGGTTCATAAAAGGACAAGAAAACATTGTAGCCGATACTCTTTCCCGCGTTCACATCGATGCCTCTTTCATAGAACACCCACCTCTGGACTACTCAGCACTCTCAGCTTCCCAGAAAAATGACTTTGAACTCCAGACGCTGCTCAGCTCCTCCTCCTGCTCCCTGGAGCTCCAGGAAGTCCAGACAGATTTATCATCACCAACACTGGTATGCGACGTTTCAACCGGTCAGCGACGTCCTTACCTCCCTAGAGATTTTCGACGCCAAGCCTTTGACATACTTCATTTCAGCTGGCACATCCTGGTATCAAGTCAACACAAAGACTTGTTTCATCTCGGTATGTATGGCCTGCATGAACTCCGACGTTCGACGCTGGACACGTGCCTGCATCAACTGCCAGAGAACTAAAGTCCATCGCCATACTGTCTCACCGACTGCGACATTTTAGCTTCCCCACGGATGATTCAGCCACCTCCACATGGACATCGTTGGCCCCCTTCCACCATCTCAAGGTTATCGGCAATTCTTCACCGTCATCGATCGCTTCACCAGATGGCCTGAGGCGGTACCCCTAACCGATATCACTGCTGAAGCCGTTACACACGCATTCCTCACTTCGTGGGTTGCAAGATTCGTAATTCCTACCACTGTAACCACAGACCGCGGAAGACAGTTTCAATCCAACCTGTTCGCAACGCTATCAAAACTCAACGACGTCATACCATCCGAGCGCGAATGAACTCGTCGAGAGATTTCATCGGCAGCTCAAAACAGCTTTCACTACCACGACGCCATCCACATGGAGTGAATAACTTCCGCTCGCCATGCTGGGAATCAGAGCTGCGCTTAAGATCGACCTTGGATGCAGCGCAGCAGAGTTGGTTTACGGCACCCCGCTCCGCCTACCAAGCGACTTCTTTTGTGCTTCACCATCCAGCTTTCTGCCTGACCCCCTCGACTACGCGGAAAGACTCCGTTCCCACATGGCCACCCTCCGTCCTTCACCCACACGTCGACCCGGCAACAAAAAATTGCAGTGGCTTAGCTCGGATATACGCCAGGATATACGTAGCGTAAGCTTAGGTTCAGCTGGTTATTCTAAGCTTCCTTGGTTGTCTAGGATTAGCTTGATTATCATGCTTACTGCTGCTTCAACTACTTCGGGATCCGATGAGTTAATGCTTCTCTGCTCTTCTAATAGCGGAGGAGGCGCCGTGTAACCGAGCTTTCGGATGCACGTCGAAAGAACCCCAGGTGGTACAAATTAATCCTCAGTCCTCCGCTGGGGCATGCCAGATGCCCGTCATTCGTTGGGCACGTAAAACCCCCAAATTTGACTTCTTTGCGCTATCTGTACGCCGTGTTGTTATGTATCAAGCAACCAAGCTGCTGCCCAGAACGACCGGACAGCACGAGCCATGGTCTCGAGCGGGTGCATGCGCGCGGCGCGTGCATCGGGGACTGACCTAGGCGCCATACCAGTCCTGCCTAGGGTGCCTTCATGTTCGCTTTGCTTAGGGTGGAGACATCTGGCCATTTTGTCTCACACTTTTATTTTTATTTTTTGTTCAGAAGCGCGTGAAAGAGCGTGCCCCTGCACGCGCTTGTGGCGCTGACTGTGCTATGGCGACATTTTGTTTTCGTCAATTTCTTTGTATTTTACCCGTGGGCGCGTGCTGTCGGCATCGGGTACTACAAAGGGTGGCATCACCCTAAACAGAAGGACATTGAGGCACCCTAGTCCTGCCTAGTCCTGCCCGTTCCGTCACTGCTCCTCGCGCATGCGCAGCACGGCTCTCCAGGAGCCACGCGAAACTGCTTAAAGGAGCGATGCAACAATTTTTGTACTTTGCGCAAATACCATTTAGCACAGATCCCTGACGCTAATGACCTATAAAACACGCGTTCGTTTTTCACCCCTCGCAATAGAAGTCCCAGAAAAAAATTAAAGAAAAACGAGCAGCGTTCACCCCCTCAACTCGCAGCCAGAACAAGCGGCCGCGTGATCTGGAGCCGATTATATGCCGCCAATGTTGATCATAGCCACGCGCTGGGGTTGGCAAAGCACAGGACACGCGCTGAGTTCCAGACATTGTTATGGCTCGACTATTGTCGTCGTTGCAGCGATTGGACACGGACCACTACACGAATGCTTCTCGAGCTAGTAATTATCACGAGCCAAAATCGAGTGTCCCCGCAATGCTCGGGTCCAATCTATGAACCGCATTCAAATATCGTCATATGGGTGTACTGCGATCCCCACGTTACGTCATCAAATTTTGCAAAGGAGAGATTGAATGAAAATGATCGCTTTTGTCCTCGAAATTACACCGCAGCAAAGGAGTTTCTTGGCCAGTGGCGTTGAGTGCGAGTATCCTTGAGTCCCACTGGTACCAGTAAGCTCGGGTAAAGTGAAAAACAATCCAATTGAATATCGTTGCACCGCTCCTTTAACCTCGGCCAGTGTAGCTTACGCTACAAGACTTGTTGTGAGCCCCGACCTTTCGACCGCCACGCGTGTCTTCGTGCGTCACGAGGCTGCACGACGCTCCCTACAACCAGCATACGACGGCCCGTACAAGGTCCTTGGAAGAGCTGAAAAGCACTTTACCCTGGCCTACCCGAACCGTGAAGACCATCTCTCAATCGACCGACTGAAGCCTGCGTATATCCTGAGCTCCGACGACACGGACAACCTCGCACCGCACACTGCGAATGTGGGATGCTTTGCCACGATGGACATCACGCATCCAACCCAACCCAATCAAGCCCGTCCCCGCACCCTCCGCTTCACCCTCTAAAACACTACCAACTAGCGCGCAAACCGCGTCTTCCACCGCTATTCCGCTAGGGGGGGGGGGGGGAGCCCATGTAGCGAACAAGCGGGCGACACCATTTACACCGTAGAGCAACGTGCACCAACGCACGCACAGCGAATGAGGCAGAAGCCTCGCACCACGAGCGGCACATACGTGACACAGAGCTCCGATGGAATACGCCAGCTGCAACCCATGCTCGTCCATAGTAGGGTGCCTCAATGTCCTTCTGTTTAGGGTGATGCCACCCTTTGTAGTACCCGATGCCGACAGCACGCGCCCACGGGTAAAATACAAAGAAATCGACGAAAACAAAATGTCGCCATAGCACAGTCAGCGCCACAAGCGCGTGCAGGGACACGCTCTTTCACGCGCTTCTGAACAAAACATAAAAATAAAAGTGTGGGACAAAATGGCCAGATGTCTCCACCCTAAGCAAAGCGCACATGAAGGCACCCTAGTCGGCTCGTCTCATCTGACATAGACATTATCTCGGACTGGCCCGTTTGTAAATATCTATCAGTAAATTATGTGAATAACAAGTGTGTCAGCAAGGCATGCCTCTCGGTATGATGACCACACTACGTAGGTGAGTAAACATACTAAGCTCGGGAGCGACGTCAAGACCTTCTGATGGCATTGTTAAGACGCTTAACGAGGCAGTGATGTCATACGCTGCGCATTCAGTTTATAGACTCCGCAAACATTTGCCATCCAAGGGGGCTATGTTGCACGTTTTGGACTCCCACTAGGGAGAAGGAAGTGACGTAGGTGTGAATGAACGTATCTTTGTTTTGTTCTGCAGATACCGTCATCAGCGACTCCACCAATCAACATCCAAAGAGCGTTGTTGACGTCACTTCCTTCTCCCTAGTCTCCTGGGAGTCCAAAACGTGCAACATAGCCCTCCTGTTGTTGCTCGCGTCCTCTGGAAATGAAGCAGTTCCCGAGTTGGCGTCTTGTTATTTTTCTCCGGCATCGTATGAAACGAAACAAAAATAAAACGTAGATGGCGTCGCTGTGACCGATGTATCGTTAATAATTTCCCTCGAAACGTCGCAGCTGACAGGCGCAGAGGTCACGCCAGTTTTTACGGCGGAGCCTCGACCACGACATGATGCACTTTTGACGCTGTGGTATGGCTCCGCTGGATTGATCCCGGCTTCCAGGGCAAACGCCACGCCGGAACCAACCGCGTGACAGAGTATAGGCTCCTTGCACTGACGTCACATCGCATACTTTTGAACACCATGTAAGAGGAGGAGGGAGAAGCTGCTTTTGTAAGAATTTTGAGTGACAGGTTAATCTTCTATAATCTTCTGGGAGGAGAATAGCGACGCCTGTGCAAATCCGGGAGGCACAAAGAAGGATCCTGATGAGAGGGGAGCTCCTTCTTCCCCTTTTCTCTGGAGGTCATCGGAAATGACGTCATGTGCAAGCCACGTATTAGCGGCGAGACGTTTCGGTGGCGCCCTCCTGTGGTTCTCTCTAGTGACGTCATTACTTGGCGAACAAAAAGTTCGATGGTGTTTGTAAAAAGCATGTTGGAAGCTTGAAATCATTGTGCTTTCAAACCAACGCTGCCAACACCGTCAAACTTGAAGCTCTTATATTACTCTTACTTTCGTCGACGAGAAAGCCTTTGCTGACGTCATAGTCAGCATTCGGCCAATCGTGCCAGGCCGACCACAGCGACGCTTTCTATCGCGCACGTCGCCAATAGCGCCCGCCCGCCTAAATACTCCGAACGGAATTCAAACGACACGCTGAAAACGAATGCTGGATCGCGCAGCAACAGCGATCAGCAGCGATTCCTATTTCCAGAAAGTACACTGTGGAGAGCAAACCGTCTGCTTCTTGCGCAGGAGCTGCGGTGACGTCAGAAAGACGCCGACCTCCGATTGGTTCTGATTGAAGGATAGTAAGTAGACCTCGACGCAAGCTGCCTCGAGGTCTGCCCACTGTCCTTCAATCAGAACCAATCAGAGCTCGCCGCCTTTCTGACGTCACCACAACCCCCGCAAAAAAAGAGCAGACGAACTTGCGCTCCGCATAGTTTCCCGCCACAAACGCATCGTTGCAACTTGGCAGCCTTCTAAAATAAAAACGGGCTTAAAAAAAAAAAAAAAAAAAACAGCAACTTTTCTCCACGTTGTGCGAAGACGTGACAGCGATAGCTGTTATTGCAACGCATATTAGCGGAAATGTTTGCGCATATCCACTCTTTATTTACTCGATCGCACATAACACAGCCTTCTGTTACTGAAGTCTGTAGGAAAGGGAGCACACTGCACACACGAGTCAGGTACCGTTATCAGCGGCGGCCTGCTTTACAACCGATATTACGCGCAAAGACGGCGAGGAATGCGAGTAACCAGTCGTATTCTCGACTAATGACGTTGACGTTAAGTACGTCGTCGCGCCACTCATACATCGTACGGAGTACAGCTCGGAGACAGTGTCCGAAGCCCTCCTTGTAAAACAATCCCGTAACATTGGTCATACACAAACTGTCTGCAGCCACGTTCCAAGCATAAATACGCATGAAGCAAACATGATTCGCTTCATGCGTGACCGCAGATAATTTTGCCATAATGTTTCCAGCGAACACCGAGTGTTCTGTGCGATCTGCGGGCAGTTTGAATGTGACTTTGAAATCTCCCTCCAGTGAGGAGTAACGCTGTATTTTCGATCCATGCCCCCGGGGAAAGTTTTATATCGTAAAGTGTCTTATGTTAGAGATGGGATATTTTCGACGAGGGTTACACGGAAACGACGAAGATACCCGTGGGGAATTTCACAACGCAGGCGTCGCCAAACTGAACGTGTGCAAAGGACGCAGTTCAAGACGCCATGCGTCCCCCATAAACTCACTCCCGTACCCCCCACTACGGCACCACCTGGTGCACTGGCGCGCCCACCATTTCTCGACCTAGCGGTGAACCACTCTGGTTGAATGTATTCACACAATTTGATGACCTCACAGAGCCGTCTGCCTAGCTCGACGGCTACGCCGCGGTTGCAACTCGGATGTTCCTATAACAGCTATCGGTGAAAATGCTCGACCTCGACACTGCCGGACTTCCATAGAGTGCCACATATGCGACGTCGCAACAGGCGCGCATCATCTCGGATGCATTTTGAACGAACCGCCCAGTTCTTGCGCGCACCGTGACCCAGCGGCGCGAATTCGCGCGGCGCCGAGAGCAAACAGGTGCAACCCCGCCACCCTTTTGTCGCAGTTCACTTCTTCCCGCAAACAAAGCGATGACCCAACACGACCAACGTCGACTTCTCCTCCATTCAACGTCCTAATGAATCTAATTGCCAAAGCACGCGCTAACGACCGACCCAGGTCATCACGTCCATTCCACTATTTGCTCTCCGATGTCCGACCGCCCGGCTTGAGCAAGGTCAGAGAAAGACCAGGCCGCTGCGCCTATAGCGAACATTGTCTGCCACAGAACCACCCTTATACCAGGCGTCTTTTCACTCCACGGACATTTGCGGGGCCAGCTTCCGCAGAACAGAAGGTCTTTCGCCAACAACCAGCTGGAACATGTTGCGTCATGCTCAAGTTGTCGATTGTTCGCCGGCGTCCTTAGACGCTCAGACCCGCTTCGGCGTTTCAGAGGTCTGTCCACACGAAGAGATGGACGGGCGAGATTTGGGTGACCTCCAATTAAGGAGATCGCTGTGGTCCGTCTGACGAAGACAGCGTCGGTCTCCAGAGGGAACAAGGCGCAGTGCGGGGAACGTGGAGACACCGCGCACGGAACACGTTCCGGAACAAAAGGTGCCGCGGCGCGAAAAAGTGGGCGCCGTGATCGCGCCGTCCCGAATCGGAGATGGTGTTTGCAGATATAGAGCTATAGCTCTGCTCCGCTTTGTTGCGGCCGTGTAGATTGCACGGCAGAACAGCGCGTTGTACCGCGCCCCAAGTTGCCATGTGGAACAAGGCGTAAAGGATGCGCGGCATGCGGTTTAGAAGACGCGCACTTGTCGTTGCGCTCCGCTCGCGGTGTTTGTCGCTGCGGGTGTAGGTCACGGAGATCGCAGACTGTTCGGTGCCTGATAAGGAGTGGGGAAGACGAACAACCTTTCGATAACGATTCGAGTGACCTCTCGAGACGCTGAGCGTAATAAATCTCCGCAAGAAGTGGGCGAAGTTAAGTCGCCCTGGAAATCGGAGCTTAAGGTTTCGCCGGTGAAGTTACAAAGGGGTTACGAAAGCGCTGCTAGACACTGTCGCCAATTCTTCCGTTGTAGCTGTTTTGTTTTATTTCCATGTTCGTGGCTTTCACTAATCCTGAGTAACTTTCTTGTCGGAATGTTAGAGCACTGCGCAAATGAACCTACAAACAAATATACCGTACTAGGCAGGAATGCCGATAAAAAAACACGCGTTTAAATTAAATGGTTGCAAATCAACTCTGAAAAAAAAAAAAACAGGTTGTTGCACGATTTTGAATTGAACGAAAGATTTAACCTTGACCTTAGTTGCTGCGAACGGCAAAGATCTACCGTGTTTTACCTAATTAGCTCGAGAGCACATCGACGTATATAAACGGGTGGTGAAAACTTTGGTTGACGGCAATTCAGTGTGGTAATCAGTGCTGAGAGAAGCCGCATACTCGCTCTCATAGCCTTTCCTGAACGTTGCATTAGTCATGAGGAATTCAAAACATTGGCTTGTTGCGTGAGCACGACACAATGGCTACATCTACAATACTAAACAGGGATTAAAAAAAAATCACGTGCTTACGCAAGTGAATTTTGCATCGATTTATCCAGCTTATTATCAGTGAAACCCGCCTCCTTCTGGGACTGCGAATATTTCGGAGTCCTAAACGTAGAATTACTTCTTCTGTAATTTATGTAAGCAGAAGCATCCATGATTTGGTATCGTGCCTTGGTACAAATTTGATATAAGAGCGGATACGGATTGAGTCTGAAGAGCTATAAAAAAAGTTGCCCTGAAAAGAGACGGCAACACCTTACTCTTACTTTTTTAACTTGTAAGTAAAGAAGAAACAACGTTATGACATTCGTGGTGTTTAAATAAAACATGTGATATATGTAAGTCATCCATCGCACTCGCTTTCAACACGTGTACTGAATTTAGCGCTTAAATACTCATTTCCTAAAAAAAAAAAACGGAAATAGCAAAGGGGTTGATTTTTTTTTTTTTAAGTTCGTAGATAAGAATCACAGAGGCCTATCTGATGCGCTGTCGGGCGGGCGACATGATACTATCATTGGCTAGTAGGCTTCTGTCCTTTGCCCCTACATGTGCTCACCTGGACTTTATGCTCGCACACAAAATCCGCGTTATTTGAGACTGTACTATGCAAAAGACATACTTTTACTGTTTCAGTTTCTGCGCTATTTTCGAGACCGGCACTAAAGGCCTGTTCACACGATGCATTTTTCTCGCGCATCTAGTGTCGCGAAATGTAGTTTCGCGAAATGGTTGCGCCGTCTGAACGAGTCCGAAAAGGACGCGCGCATCTAAAAAACGTTGCGCGCACACCTCGCTTCTGGAGCGAGCTTTTGCTGAAACTTTGCCGAGTCCTGTCAATCACTCTGAGGGCGCCGCCAATGGCCGCTGAAAAACGCTCTCACGTGGCCTTTGAGCTGTTTGAGAAGACCACTTCACTGCCGGTGTTGTAGCCGAGCCAAATCCGAAAAAACCGAAACCACGAACGGTGGATACTGCCGGCGCTTCCGCAAGCACGTCAAGCACCACTGAAGGAAAAGTGAGTAGCATATCGGAAAAAAAATCCAGCGATGGACGAAGACAATTATCGGGAGTTGGCGAGATTAGAATAGTGCTCATAGCGTTGTTGTCGTGACGATACCGCTGGATAATACCCCTGTTACACGGGCACCCTCAACCGTGGTTAACTCAGCTTTAAAGGGGCTATGCAACAATTTTTTTACTTTGCGCAAATACCGCTTAGAACGGATCCCTGACGTTAATGACCTATGAAACACGCCTTTGTTTTTCACCCGACGCATTAGAAGTCCCATAAAAAAATTAAAAAACAACGAGCAGCGTTCACGCCCTCAACTCGCAGCCAGAACAAGCGGCCACGTGATCTGGAGCCGATTATATGCCGCCAATGTTGATCATAGCCACGCGCTGGGGTTGGCAAAGCACAGGACACGCGCTGAGTTCCAGACATTGTTATGGCTCGGCTATTGTCGTCGTTGCAGCGATTGGACACGGGCCACTACTCGAATGCTTCTCGAGCTATCAATTATCACGAGCCTAAATCGAGTACCCACGCAATGCTCGGGTCCAATCTATGAACCGCATTCAAATATCGTCATACGGGTGTACTGCGATCCCCGCGTTACGTCATCGAATTTTGCAAGGGAGAGATTGAATGAAAATGATCGCTTTTGTCCTTGAAATTACATGCTGTTACGTGGCACCACAGTTACCGCACTATACTCTCAGACAGCTATTTCAGAAGAAGTGAAGAGCGCGTGTGCACTGCTTTGATGGGTGCTCAAAATGCTCAAGCGCACGTTCGCCAATAGCTTTGACTGCATAGCCGCAGAATGTTGTCCGCAAGTATTGTGCGCTAACTGTGGCTTAGCGTAACTGCAGTTAAGTGCGCCCGTGTAGACAAGGAGTTCAGCCTTAACAAGGGTATAAGAGACCATCGAGTAAACTGGAACCAAGCTTGCTTTGTTTACAAGCGAACGTGAAACCATGTGCGCTCTCTGAAACAGTTGGCACAGTAAAATCGAGGCAGACATGGGCGCCGAGAAGTAACCAGATTGGGCACGTAGCGTTTCTATGAATACCATGTGCATTGATAGGAGCTTTGGCAATGAATTGGCTGCGTACGGGCTCGGCGCCGGCACATGTCCTGCACGTAAAGGTGTCCGCCTCAATCGGCTTTGCGCACATGCGAGATCGCTCCAAGTAGTGCAGTATGTCAGAAAAAAAAATTAAAGTGAAGTGACTGCATAAAATGCGCAAAGCAGGTCCCCAGATAAATAGCGATCTGATTCGGAGCGTCAACACCGAAACTATTTTCGCGAGTCTAAACGTCATCGTTGTTGCACGTGAAGCGGTACGTGTGAACGAGCACATTTCGCGAAACTTGAGTGTCGCGAAACTGTTGCGCGCCTAAAAGATGCCTCGTGTGAACAGACCTTTAGAAGATTATGCACAGGCAACATTCTACATCCACAGTGTTAACGCGGGTGCTAGCAAGTATCTCATGTCTCCTCTGCTCTTTCTTTCATCTTTCTTTGATAATCCTATTCCCTTCCACAACTCAAAGTAGCCAACCATAAAAAGTCGCCTTGGTTGACCTCTCTCTTTTTTTTTACTCCTGCTTTTTGCGATATCTTTTCTCAAAAAACGGCTCCAGAGGTTGAAAAAAAAGAACGATTATTATCTGGGAGTTTCTGTTTCACTTGACTTTCCAAATCTTCCGCTCGCATAAACCATAAAATGATATAGAAAATATAGAGCGACAGCGCAGGTTTTATTTGTTGTTCATATTAGGACGTATGATAATCACATGACTACTACGGCAAATAGATGGCTAGAAAAAATAAACGCATAGGCGCTTTCAATATCTTTAGTATCCAGTACGGACAAGAAAAAGGCAGTAATTTCTGTATTCAGAATTACGATCTCATCATTACTTCATGTGGTTTTTCTCTGTCTCCATCTCTCTCTCTCTCTCTCTCTCTCTTTCTCTTCCTCGGGACAAGCAGCCTTATTGAAATGACAAAGGTACTTGATGTCAGATTTGGGAAGTAATCCGTTACAAGTAACGAATTACTTGTAATTCGTTATTTTTTTAGTTAATATTGTATTTGCCACGTTACTTTTTTAAGTAATTTGTAATGTAATTTTGGTACGAAATATCGGTAACGGATCACTTTATTTACTCGTTACTTTTAAAAAATATGAGCATAGTACAATAACTGGAGCAATACGAGCAGAACATTCCGCAGCATAATGAGAGCAAGTTCAACAAAATAGAAAACATCAGGAAAGGAAGAATAGCCGAAAAGAAAACACGATTTTTTGTATGACCGGTCACTACTACCACTAGAAAAACGGGCAAGGCATATAGAAATGTACGAAAAACAAAGATCAAGTAAGAAAACACCGAGTAGGCTCTCCGTCGCCTTCCATCGTGTTTTTCTTCTTCTCCCGGGCAGGAGAAAGCTCTTCGTGTTTATTTGTTTTTGGCTTTTACACCGTTTCACTCTTTGCAACTTCTTCAACGTTTCCCGCCACCTGCACAGGCATCAAACGCGGGTCCGTACCCCCTCGATTCGCGGGTTCGTAACTCGCGTAACAGACGACGTAGCCTCGCGTGAGGGGGTCGAATTCTCTTTGTCTTTGATGTGCGCTACTGTATTTCAGCAGGCTCTCGAGGCACGGCTGAAAAGCACCCGGCGCGAGGCTAAGAGCATCGTCTTCGAGGGTACGGACTTTCGGTTTATTTGTCTGGGCATGATGGTCGACTCCACTCCTCACTTTACAGTCAACAGTCTACATAAAGGGGAGGGGGGGGGGGGGGAATTAGGCCATCTAAGGAGTGCTCTCAGAGAGAGAGAGAACGCGTAAAAGTGGTGTGATCCTCTATTGTTTTGTGAGACCGATAACCACCGCTTCTCTCGCTCTCTATGCCCTCCCTTCCCCTGGCCCCCACGAATATTTGTATGAAAGTGAAAACCAATGAAGGATCGATAACCCGTAACCGCAACTTTCTCTCACTGGTCGAGTTTTCGGTCATGGAGTGTCCGTCGTCTTCATGGCCATCTCTTAATAAGATGTTCAAAATTCAGGGCATTAAGGAGAACGGAAACCTACAGTTTGAGTGCATATGCTTCTTGCCAAAAAAGCACACATTGTCATCAGCAAGAACAACATACTCTAATCCAGGGAAACATATCAAGGTAAGCTGCGACACCTGCATTCTGCATTGGCTATACATTGTAACGTTATAGAACCAAGCAGTGGCGTACCAACTTGTTTTTGAGTGGGAGGGGGGGGGGGGGCAAACCAGACCCCTCCCCCTCCCAGGGCCGGGGGGCGGTGCCACTTGGTATCCCTTGGGCGCCGCCAGACAGTGTTTGCCCTGCCCAGTGGCGGCTGTTTCAAAGCGGGGGGGGGGGGGGGGGGGGCAAAGCACATCCCTAGCCCCCCTACCCCCCCTACCCCCCCACCCCCTTTGAGAACTGGGGGGGGGGGGGGGGGCAAGCGGCCCTCTTTGCCCCTCCGGTTAGTACGCCCATGGAACCATGGCTTTTCTTTTCTTGTGAATAACAGGCGAAACACCCGAGTCAAAAAGGGAGCTTTCGTAGACCGCTTCTTGCGCTCCGAATCTCGTAGCGGAGTATACGCTGCTACTGAGCGTGCGCACCACTAACTTTGTCTGCACAGTTCCAGAGATCATTTCCGGTGGCCGTAAACTAGCAGGATGGCGGATGTGGTTGCAGCTTTCGGCGCCTTGTCAGCTTACAGGTGAACTTATTTTATTACAGCGGAGCTGTTAAGGGCTAGTTTCCCCAGTATCGTGTCGGTCAGGAAACAAATGATGACACTAAACTCTGGACAGCTACCACCATCTATGAGCGACGCCGGCAACCAGACAAAAGGATTGCCGGTTGTCTGGTTGCCGACGGCGCTCATAGATGGCGCAACCTTTGCAGCCTTTCCACTCTGGCTTGCCGACTTGCGGCCGCCCATTACTTCATTCCAACCATAGTACAGCTTCGCTGGTCTTCCTCCTTCACCAAAGTGGAAAGACTGAAAGTTTTTTTTTTTACAAGAACTACCCTAATACAGGCGTATGAGAAATGAAAAGTAGTGTTGCAGAATATTTTTAAAAATATATCAAAATGTTCCTGTTGTTTTCTGGATAAGTGTACGGGAAAAGTAACGGGGAAGTAATTTGTAACGTAACGAGTAAAGTATTCCGTTACTTTTCAGCGAAAGTAATTTGTAACGGTCATCCATTACAATTGAGGCTCGGTTATTTGTAATTGTAATCATTTTTCAAGTAACGAGCACAAGTCTGGCCCTAGCCCACTCGGCCTCCAATCTCGAAGTGAAACTCCACCTGCAGAGTATAGAACTGCACAGGACTCCAGCGGTACTGAAGTCATGGGGAAGCTTAAACGTTTATTGAACGATGCAATGCTGGCTGGCGACTATTTAGTATGGCCCAGCGGTGACGGGGGTAGTGAGATATGATTGATAGAGTGTTATAAAATGGGACTGCGGCCCGTAAGGCTGGTTCACACAGCCCCGACTCCTTATGTTCCGTTACGTAAGCTTACGTACAAGCCATCGGGATATCTGTGCTTCATATGAAGCGTGGCTACCAATTCGAGGAGGTATGCCTGGCACGCGGCATTCGAGACACGAATGTTTCGGTGACTTAGGCGTAACGTAAGAAAACGGTGCTGTGTGAAAAGTTGAACCGAGCTCAACTCCTTACGTTACGTTACGATGAGGCCTGTGTCCTTGGTTGCCACGGTAACTTACCTTCCTAGCTCGTCGTCACCGAAACATTCGTGTATAGAATGTCGCGTGCCAGGCTATCTCCTTGAATTGGTAGCCACGCTCAATACGAAGCACAGATTTCCCGGTGACGTGGACATAAGCTTTCGTAACGTAACGTAGCGTAACGTAAGAAAACAGGTCTGTGTGAACCAGCCTCTCCGCATAAGAGACCACGCACGCTTCTCGCTGGCATCGCCTCCTGGCCACGGTGTAAGATACACTCTTTAGGTGAGGACACGACGGGGCTGAACGCGCGGCGCAAGGAATCAGATAGCGTTAACCTTCAGCGATGGTGGTACCGCGTTGTGAGAATCGCGCTCCCTAGCTCCTGGATGATTGGTCTCATAATAAATGGGCTTGCCTACACCTTCCTGGCGTGAAAAAATAACGTAAGGCTCTAACACTGCGCGTATGTAGCAAAACTAGAATTACTTACGCGTCGCAGACCCAGCCTCGTACCGCTGTTCTACGACGATCATCCAGATGACAGCCATTTTGATAGGCACCAGTGCGCCCCCTATAGGTCGTGAAAGTTGCGAATTCCGCGGCCACCGTGCCCGCGGCTGACAGTGTCGCCGGCGGCCGAATGGCAAAACTGTGTGAGAGCGAAAAAAATATCTCGTTGCCATGACACCCCGGTCCACCGTGGTCTTTCTGCACGAGCGACAACCTCGCTGGAGCTCTGCGCGTGTGGAGCATGAGGCGGCACGAGCCGTCTTTGCCGTGCCCACGGTTCACGAGTCATCTGCCGGCGCCGCTTGAGACCATAGTGAGAGAGAGAAAGAGAGAGAGAGTGAAAAGCGAACTTTATCTGCACTGCGCGAGGAGCGCGCTGTCCTCACCTGAAGCAGGGGGATCGAGAGGCCGTGCCTGAAGAGTATTTTCTTACACCGTGCTCCTGGCTAAAGCCCCTTATGTTTCAAAAGTAGCGCAAGGTGCGTCAATGAACGGGGCACGTGCAACGTGCAGCCCTTGGGAAGATCCTGGTGGCACAGCGCAGTACTGAACTGGATTTCAGACGCCATGTTCTTCCCAGAAGTGGCGCGCAGCACGTGTCTCGAGCATTTCCACTACAATAAATGACGCCACTTTTCCTAGGATAGAGGGGCTTTACTCCAGGCTGGCTGGCACATGGGTGCAAGCTTGGGGACTTTGGAAAAGCTTAATTTGAGCAAGTGCTCCCGCAAAGAACGCATCGTGCACGGCTACGCACTCTCACCCGCCCCTTCGATAGCACACAGCTTGTGAGATGGAGATACGGAATTGTCCATGCTCGGTATCAAAACTTGTTTGTAGTGATATCCAACGCACCTGTGCAAGCGTTTAATTTTAAGATTACCTTGCTTCGGTCTCGTGCAACTTTCGAAAGCACTTCAAAAGTCACTGTTGAAACCGAATACCTTTCCCCTCTAGGACAGCTGTCTGAAAGCTTTCGAAAAACAACAAGGAAATCACAAACTTGAGAAACGAGGTTAATAATCGCAGGACATACCGATAATTTTAGGGGAAAAAAGAGGGCCCATTTTTTTAAAAAAAAATATGAAAATTGTTTCTATTGTCTGGATAAGTGTACGGAAAAAAGTATCTTGAAAGTAATTTGTAACGTAACGAGTAAAGTAATTCGCTACTTTTCAGCGAAAGTAATTTGTAACGGTAATCCATTACATTTGAGGCTCGGTAATTTGTAATTGTAGTCCATTACATTTTTCAAGTAACGAGCACAAGCCTGCTTGGTGTAATATTTACCAAGTACAGAAGCGCGTTTGAGTGTTGCCGAGTGCGTGGCATGCAACCGCCTATGACCCCTTGCGACAAATAGCATAGTGGCGCCATCTATCGGGCAGCACCGCATGAAACACTTTACATCCGCGTATATGTCTTTTTTTTTTCGACGCTTTTTTGCCATTATGACCTTGAAATAATTTTGAGTGTTATATAATTAAGCAACCGCTTCTCACAAATGACATTGTGTGTGTAGATTTGATCCAGCAAATACCACAACTCCATCAGTCTGCAGGTTACACGCTAGTGGGAAAGTGTTCCGAGGCTAAGCCCGCTAGATGGCGCCAGTGTGACAGTGGCTTCTCTGGTCGTTAAGCGATGACATCCGGTTGCAAAGAAGCACTCTCAGCCACACCAAAACGCAAATGTGGGAAGTAGCCTTAAAGCCGCACTCACACTATACCGCGAATCAATCGTACAAAAGACAGTGGGCAGACGCTATCTGAACCATGTTTCTTTTCTGTATGACGGTCACAGTGATCATCTCCGGGCATGTTTGAAGCGTGGCCGGAGATAATTCTTTTATCGTGTCTACAACGAACACCGTGTCTTTGTATACGATGTAAGAGGACAGTGTGACCGAGACTTTAGTTTTCCGCTCGAACGACCGTGATTCCAAGAGCCAGCGCCCGTATTCCAAAAACCAGGAAATTGAGTGGGGTGTAAAGCGGCGCGATGCGCATTCATTCATTCACCCCGAGAACGAAGCATTTTTGCCTTCTATACGAGTAGGATGAAGCGAACCCGAGCGAGAGAATATAGTGCCGCCCGACTCTCCGTGGAGGGAAAACCAGCAGCAATATCGTCCAAGATATATACTACAGTCCCCGCGCAAACAATGCAGGCACGCATCGACTCGCCACCACCGCGGGATCGCATGCAGGCAGTGCGGCAATCAGGAAATGCCGCGCCGCTTTTAGATACCAGATATATGCCAGGCTGCAATACGGTCGTCTATTCAAAGAACAGGCATTGTGCTCAGTTCTCTGCCGAAAGAAACCGCTATAGAGAGCAAATTACTGATTACTCTCGCCAACCTGCCGTGGTTAGCAAAGAAAAAAAATGCAAAGGGCGGTCTTCGGGGCTTCTTTTCTCGGATTCGCGGCGGTTGAGAGAGTTCACGATGTAATCCACGGTCGCACTGCTAATGCATCATACAAAAGCACTGGCAGAAAACAAAATAGGTGGCGCAAGCTGCCACCCAGTTCAAAAGGAGCTGTCATACGTCTTCATTGATGGAGTTATTGTACGCTAGAAGTTCAGCTAGCGCTAGTGTGCTGTTGCAAATTGAAGAAGACAGGAACCAGTCGAAAACTGACTACCAGGAATGCATTTCTACGGGGAAAAGCGAAAGCATTTTTTCCCCCCTCTGGGTTTGATTATAAGAGCAAATAATACGAATAATTATAGTGTATTAAGTAGTTTGTGAGAATTTCTAGATCACGTAAATGGAAATATTGTTCAGTTACAGTGGTTTTTGTGCAAACTTCCTGTAATTAAACACCGAGTTAAAAAGGGATTCATATATGCATTTATGTGCGCTGTCGGGCACTATGAGCGTGAACACGGCGTCGCGCTTTCCTGCATGGGGGATCTACGTGCCAAGAGAACGAAGGACATGTGGAAAACCAAGAGGGACGACAAAAAATCCTTAGTAACACTGGATAAGTAACCGATCAAAATAAAGTCAAGGCCAAGTTGATAGACTCCGATTCGCAATAAATAAGTATCGCTTATTGTCTCTACTGGGGGCATATGTGCGAAGATGCTTGTTATGCGTTTAAAACTTTAAAACATCACCGGCACGCTCAAAATCTTTAAAAATGGGGAAAAGCAAGAAAAAAGGTGCCCGATGAAAGCTGCCGGGTATTGCAAGTTATAAAAAGAGATACCTTTCCTGGCCCACGTCCTTTATTCTTTACGTTCTGCATGTTTTTAACCGCTCGTAAAGACGCACGACGGGGCCATTTTATGTATCTGACCGGACTGGCATATTAGCAATATAAGCGTCACCGAAATGCTGGTGAAGCTTGAATGCACTCTACATTCCTTTCGATTGCTATTCTGCTTAGATTCGTCGATCGTGCCTACACACCTTCTGTGAAACACAGGTTTGGTCCTGAAATATAGCAAAGTTTGACATCGTTTAGTGACGAAAAAGAATACCGTAACTAAATCAATTACACTATTACAAGGTTAATAAAGGTACATATTGTTCGGCGCGGCCCAAATAACAAAAATGATCCATGCCATTTTCCGGAGAAGAGACAAATGCACGCGTGTTTTCCCACTTTTTTTCCATTTTCCCGTCCAGTTTTCACAAGAGAACCGCAAAAGTATGCTGGTTGCTGTCTGCTTCAATTCGTATTCCGAAAGTCGCATAGACACTAGTGCCAGTCGAACCTCTAGTGCATACTATGTAATAACTCCATGTTTCCATCCATTCAACCGTACACTCTAAGAATAGCCTGCGAGTTCACAATTCCTGCAGGACACGAAAACAGTCAATAACGACATAGAATAGAAGGTGTCCAACGAATGACATAACTCCGAATATAATTACCTCTGAAGGAAAAATTACAAAACAAAAAATGGGATGCCCCCTGTGATCTGTGAGCGAGTGAAACGTCATGCTCATTGTCTCTGCGCCAATCGCTTTTTTTTTTTTTATCTAACTGCATGCCGAGTTTTGTCATTCGATGAGAAGTACGAATGTTTGGCGCGATTGACTGTCTCAAAGTGAACTTACAAATTTTGTTATAAGTATATGTTTTAGTTACATTTGTTACTACAGTCACCGGCATCTTGCTCGTGATTGGTTCTTCGGCTTTCTCATCGGCTAATGCAGAAATCTCATTGGCTACGGAGCGGTAATGAGATGATAACGTGATACCCGGGACTCGCCCGTTTTTTAAATTGTCAAAAGCTGAATTTTTTTTTCTTTTTCTTCTTTTAATTTAAGGACGTAATGGCGCATGTATACATTAAAACGTCTCTGGCAGATTTATGCGTTTCGGCGGTATTGGCTTTGAGATGGCGGCAGCGTCTCCCATTTGTTAACCTGTCGTAAGAGGCGCGCTTTGCCCGAAATAAACTGAGAAAGCGCTTTGCCGCGATGTCACGTACGTCGGCGTAAGCACGTGGCGATTCTGCATACTAAAACGGGTTCTGTACATGTAGCCTCGTGTCCCGTTTTAAGATGGCCCGCGATACAATCCCTTATCCTGCATAAGCTGGAACGCGTTTCAAATAATGAAACGGACGATAAAATATCGCTGGGCGTCGGCACACGGACGTCAGGTATATAAACTATCGCCCAGAGAACACCTTTGATATCATCCGGGAAAGTAAACAGACCGGGGGATGTTTTTGGCAATAGACCCTTTCCGAAATTCAGTGCCATCTGGTGGTTCGTAAAACAGTTTAGGTTTCGCCATATCAATGGTGGATATGAACTTGTATCGGCACCGTCACTTTCGCAAGTCAACGGCACGCGAGGAATTGTTTAGTGTGAGTTCTTTCTCGATCACTTTCAGTTCGATGATGACCAGAAACCTGCATTCAGAACAAAGCTCCAACCTACTCAGATGCCTCGAGAAAATTCTATACACCGAATTGCTTTAAATCCGATTGTGTACCACCCACAGATTGACTGAATCTGAGTTATTAGAAATAAACGCTTACGTAGCTCTTGTGTTCCCTTCCTACGTCACGTCGTACTGCCCCCCCCCCCCCCCCCCCCCCCCGAATATACAGGCCTCGCATCATCCGCTTAAGAGCACCTTCAACGTCTTCCTTTATCAGTCACTAGAAGGCCGCCATTGGTATGGCACAGATGCCGTTCCACAGATGATGATAGTGATCAAAGTGGCCAGACTGAATTTCGGAAAGGGTCTATTGCGTTTCGTACTCCAGGACTATGTTTGTTTTCGAGAGGCAGATTTAAGGAGCTTATGGAATATTAACGGCGTCCGGCCAGCCTGAATCGCGAAGACCATTCACTGGGGTGGTTGATGGAGCTTTTTGCTCTACCACTATAGGAGATGGATGTTCTTTTATTATTATTATTAATATTATTATTATTATTATTATTGTTAATATTATTATTATTATTATTATTATTATTATTATTATTATTATTATTATTATTATTATTATTATTATTATTATTATTATTCATCTAATTATCATGGCCGATCCTGAAATATGCGGCGTTTGCTCTGAACCTGTGCCATTGGACGGCAGGAACATGAAGTGCGCTGACTGTTCTCGCCCGTATCATTTGGGGAAAAGGTGTTCTGGCATCGCTGACGGCACCTTTAAAGGCATGAGCACTGCCAAGCTCGAGAAGTGGCGATGCCTCGCCTGCCGTGGAGGTTCAGCGAAGTCGGATTTAAAGGGGCACTGACAACCGAAAGGTCGAATTTTTTTTTATTGTCTAAAACGATGCAACTTGTAGTCATAGACACGCAAAAAAAAAACGCATCGCGAAAAAAAATTTTCCCGCGCGCGCGCGCGCCTTTTTAGTTTTGGCATTTGTATTTCCCGCGTTCACCTCCTCGCTTCTTTTGATCGGTGACGTCAAAAATCAGGAAATTTAGAAGCTTTGTAGGTGACATTTCTATAACATTTAATAACGGCAATCGTAAAACATGTTTTTTAACGCAATTGCGAACGCACTACGGCCCCTCTTTTTGAAATACCAGAAATCAGAGTTCGGTGTGATGTTGCTTCCTAGATTTGTATCCTCCCTCGGAAAACTTGGCAGCGCCCGTTGGCGAGTCGGAGAAAGACCGGTTTTTTTTCCCGCCGGCGCCTTTCTATCCCTCACCTCCTCCTCGGTTGGGGTCGCCGTGACAACGGCGGAGGTCCGAAGGAAAGTCGAGTCGCAGGAGACCGCAAAATCTGACTCACTGCACTGGCGCGGATCGCGCGGGAACTTCAAATTCGGCATTTGGAAATTGTTTTTTTAATTCACAAATACTGAATTTTAAAGTTTCAAATTTTGAGGGTAATGTCCCGGCATCGTTTTCAATCTTTTCGGATAATAAAAAAAAATATGATTTTGGTGTGTCAGTGCCCCTTTAAGCACCGACCCTCCCTCTTCTCAAGCTGAAGCCACTACATTTTTGGCGCAGCTAGAAACGGTGCACCAAAAACTCGATCGTCTGCTATCTTGGAAGGACACCGTCGACTCACTCCACGAACTGCACCCCAAAATGGATGCCTTGTTGTCCATGAAGCAGGCAGTCGATACGATGCGCGACACAGTGGCCGGGATGCAAGAGTCCCTGAACTTTGTGTCGTCTCAGTACGATTCCCTTCTAGCTTCAGCACAAACTCAAGACAAGATCATCAAGGCACTTCAAACAGAAACAACTACCTTGCGGTCACTGATATCCGACCAAGCTGTGGAAATCCAACATCTGAAAGCCGTCCAGAACGAATCTGAACAAGCTAATCGCCAATGTAATATGGAAATTCACGGAATACCCTTTGCTTCTCGTGAAAACCTTGGCGGCATCCTCGAAGGCTTAGCTAGGCAACTCGAAGTGGAGGACTTCCAGACATCACAAGTTGAGGCAGTGCATCGCCTTCCCGCAAGGCGTGATGTCGTACCACCTATTCTGGTCCGTTTCTCGTCAGTTCCTCTGAAAGAGCGTTGGATGGCCTGTCGTGGCCGTTTGGGCTCTCTCACAAGAGAAGAATCACAGCCCAAACTCTACTTCAACGACAATCTGACAGACGGCAACAGAAAGCTCTTCTGGATGGCTAGAACCAGAGGGAAAGAGAAAGGATTCAAGTTTATATGGGTTCGTCATGGTCATATTTTTGCGAAACAAAACGTAGGCTCTTCTATACTCCGAATCACTAATGTTGCTTCTTTGGAGCAAATTGTGTAGACTTTATGGCCACTTTTTTCGACTTTACGGACCTACACTCGTGCTCACAAAACTTCCAGTCAGGTTCTGGTAGTTCCTTCACTTTATTTAATGTCAATATAAGAAGTTTACGTAAGCACTGGGATGAGTTTAGACTAGCCGTAGATTGCGTACTTCCGATCGCCGATGCATTTGTTCTCACAGAAATTAATATTCACAATGACGAGGTTGACAGGTTTTCGCTACCTGGATTCAACAGATTTTTTTATACTCGGGGCAAAAAGCGCGGAGGTGGTATTGCAGTTTTCTTAAAAGCTACTGCGGGTTATTCAGAAATAACCACTTCATTTCTTTCTTGCGAGTCGCTGGCACTCCGTGTTACTACTTACGTTTATGACCTCTACTTGCTCGCCTTTCATAGACCACCTTCTGAAAGTGTTCCAGGTTTTCTCTCTGAGCTACGCCACTGCATTCAATCTTTGCCGGGTAATGCAACCCTCTGCATCACAGGAGACATCAACATTGATCTTTCAAAACCCTCTAAATTACTAGTTTGCGAGTATCTTACGTTGTTGGCTGATTACGGAGTGGAACCTTACATTCTCGGAGCAACCAGAGAAGAATTTCTGTGTGGCAGATTTGTAAGCTCATCAATAGATCATATTAACCTGAGGACATCATCGTCAGCAATTAAATCGGCAATTATAAAACAAAAATTATCAGATCACTATTTCGAAGCGTGTCAGATCGAATTTCCAAAACAGGTTTCTACTGGCAAAAATACAGATATCCGTCGAATTGAAATTGTTGATAATAAGACTTTTGATAAACATGTCTCTGGGTACGACTGGGTAACATTTCAGCGACATGCAAACCATTCAGAAATCTATACTTCGTTTGTCCAGCTGTTTCGGCAGTTTTATAATGCATCAAAAAAGTAATATTTCTGAAACAAAGAAAGTCAAACATACGTTGGATATCCACTGACATACTGTCCGCTATTAAACTTAAAGACGTAGCTTGGAAGCGTTGCCGTCGTTCACCTCATAATCAAAGACTGCAGCACGAATTTCGAATTATCCGCAACAAACTTACTGCGCTTATTCGCTCGGCTAAACGAATTTACTTCCAGAAACAGTTCTCTGAGTCTCGGAATAATTCCGCTAAAACTTGGTCATTAATTAACGAACTGCGAGGTGTCTCCCCGGGCATACAAAAAAAACGTATTCAAGATGTATTTGGGCATAATTCCCTCATAACTGCTAATCTTTTTAATGATTTTTTTTGCCGCATTTTCCGGTACACTCCGGAAAAGCACCTTATCCCTTTCTTTTTCTTACGCAAACTCTGCTTCCGCTTTTCTCCCACTGATGACAGCTGATGATTTGCAATCTATAATTTTTAGCTTGAAGTCGAGTAAATCTCCAGGATTCGATGCTGTACGGCTGAGTGATCTACGCAGGAATTGGAATTATGTTCGGGACACACTTCTTCTGTTGTTGAACACTATAATTGAAACCGGTTGTATACCTGATGATCTAAAAATCGCGGTTGTTACACCTATCTTGAAGGGAGGATGTCGTAGTAAGGTTGAAAACTATCGGCCTATTTCCATTTTGCCATTTCTAGCTAAAATATTAGAGAAATTTATTTTTATCACCATGTCTTCCTTTATAGACAAACACAACTTAATGTCTCCAAATCAGTATGGCTTTATTGCCGGCCGAGGCACACAACCTCTCCTGGATGCTCTTTCGGACGACATAAATTATGGCTTTGAACACAACTTATGTACATGCGCGTGCTTTCTTGACGTATCAAAGGCATTTGATACAGTTACTCACTCCATTTTACTCAAAAAGCTTTCAGCTATAGGTTTCCGTGGTCCTTTCTTGTTGCTATTAGAGAGCTTCTTATCTGACCGCTCACAAATGGTTTCGGTGAACGGCGTGCATAGCTCTAAAATATTTTTGAAATCTGGGGTCCCACAGGGGTCTATCCTTTCACCACTATTGTTCAATATCTATGTCAATGATATGTGCACTGCTGTTTCCGACTGCATTCTATACCAGTACGCTGATGACACTTTGTTACTTACGCGTCACCTCTCTTATCCAAAATCAATAGAGATGCTCCAACGCTCTTCAAATCAACTAATGGATTGGTTTAATCGCAATCTACTTGATATAAACATCTCTAAGACGAAACTCGTCTGCTTTCATAATCCTCTAAAAGTTATTTCTTTAAATGTTCCTTTTTTCTTACACACATCAGAATGTATCCTCTGCCATTGTGATCAAATTCCTTATTCAGACACCGTAAAATACCTTGGAATACTCTTAGATTCAGACCTATCATGGAACTCTCATCTTACAAAAATATGTTCACAACTAAGGAGTGTTTCCTGTTTGCTTTATCATATCAAAACATTTATGCCTCTTGGTGTTCGCAAGCATATTGCCTATTCTTTAGCTTACAGCAAGTTACGCTATGGTATAACTATTTTTGGCCAATGCTCGAACTTATGGCAAACAAAGGTGAACAGCATCTTGAAGGGAATTCTAAGAAATGTATGCTATAATCTTACGTCCTCCAATTTAAATCTTTTTCAAATGCTTTTAATGCCCGATTTTCGATCTTTATTCTTGGAAACAGTGGTACTCAATCACAACTGGAATGATGAATTTAAAACGCAACACCCGGTCTCACGGCAGTTGCGCAAGGTTTCACGATACCTTGTTCCCAGTTGCTACACTCGGTATGGTAAAAACATTCGTTCATTTTATGTTCCGCATATATTTAACTCTCTCCCGCCTCATTTTTCAGACATCACGTCCAAAAAGAAACTTAAAAAAGCTCTACGCCATGTATATTGGAATGAAGGAGATACATAAATAATTTTTTGTCTATCGCGAGAAAGAGGAGGGAAAGGGGGGGGGGGGGGGGGGAAGCGGTGTAGTTTCATTCTAAGTTAACAAGCGTTTTTTTTTTTGTTTTTTTTTTAATAACACACGCGTTTATGACAAAAGCTTTAGGCTTGTGGGTGTAACCTTCCTGTGACTTTCATGTGACATTCGTGTGACTTTCACGTGACTCCAGTGTGACTTTCAGTTTCTGTGATTGTTCTTTTTATCGTGACAATTCTGACGTCATTTTGCTCAAATCCTCCACTGTTTTCTTTTCGTTTTTTTTTTTTTAGAATATTTTGTCACCAGTGCTACCATGGTTCAGTCACACAAGCCCTTGAAGGCTTTGACGAACCGGCCTTGCTTCATCACTGCACCCATAATGTACAAATAAATTTATTATTATTATTATTATTATTATTATTATTATTATCATTATAGTGTGCCAGCACTAAGGCCGATTGGTTGTTCCTGGACACTTTAATAAACATTGATTGATTGATTGATTGATTGATTGATTGATTGATTGATTGATTATTATTATCTGTCGGCAATCGGCTACTATGGCAGTTGCCTCTTTGTGAGCATTACGTTTTATGAATAGTTTAGCGGCAACCCCTTTGTAAGGAAAGCCATTTGTTTTTCAGTGTTCCTCTAGATTGCGTCGAGACTCAAAAAATTTCCTAATCTTCACGCAGTTTCTTTTTTTTTTATGAAAATAATATAAAATAGTGTAGTTATAATGGCAAAAAGAAAGGATTGTTGTGAAAGTTGTGGAATTTTGAGAAAGCTCTTCGGCAGCAGCGAGCGCGAAGTACTATTGTTAGATCCCGACATGATCAGGTTTGTGCGTTTGGCCAACACGCCGGTTGCACGTGAAATTGACGATTAGTTGACCGCCAAATGCATCGCTCCTTGATGTGTGGGACAAATGTTTCCCAATATTTAAATTTTAAGCCTGCGATTGAGAAACAACATCCATTTCATGCAAGCAAAAAATCGATGCATATAAAACAAAAATATTAAAAACAAGTATTATTTAACGAAGACAGGTGTCACCTTATTTGAAGTGTAATCATTGTAACTTTCCATGTTTTTGTTACAACAGAAATAAGTCGCCACGTTCGTTTTAGGCACGTTATTGACGCGGGTAGTGTCTTTGTGATCCAGCCTTGTTGTTCTTTGTTTGTTAAGACTATTTGTATACATGCATTTGTCACTGTTCTTAAACCCTCCGCAACATCGGAACTACCTGCAGTGCTAGAACAAGGAGGATAATAAGCTTACTATTGATGAACGAGCTCTGAAGTGTTGATAGCACGCACGATTTCTATAAGCAATCATGCACTTTTTACCCTGGGATGAACCATCCCTTTTGGTGCGACAAAAATATGTACTTGAATTAACTATATTCAATTTCTTTGGGATCCACCTAGAAGTGACGTTCAATGGGCAAATCGTATGACGTGTTTGATCAAAGAAATGAGCAAAGTTCTTATTTAATGCATTTATTCGTTCGTAAGAAGTAGAATTAACTCGAAGCTAATTTAACAATAATAAGCCTCCTTGTGTACGAGCAACTACACACTAGACTAATATTATATCGTATCGCGTAATCCACAGGACATAAAATTTCCCGACTCTGGGGCATGCAGAACACTGAAAAGTAGCCTTCCCTGCCGCATGGGCTCAAGGCCGTGTCATTTTATGATCTCGTTTCACCCGCGTAGGCTATTCAACGCAAGCAAGGCGTTGTTCCCGAAGCTTCGACGAGAAAACTGGGCCCGTGCAATATAAAAGAACAACCGAGCGACATTAAAAACGCGCCAATAAACCGGTACAATTCCATAATGCCCGTCCGGCCATAAAGCCGCGTGCGCTGATCCGCATCAATTTTCCAACGCGGATGGACTCTCTGATCGCGGAACTCTTGGGCTTACAAGATGCCGAGACCCGTGATTTAGGCCATACGTGGTAAGTATCGTTATGTTAGGACCTCATTCGTGCACTGGGGCGCGAAGCTTTTGAGACAAGCAGCAATTGCGATGGCCCGCTGCAGATGCGCTAGAAACGGTTCTGTGAAAAAGGCGGTTCGATCATTTTCCAGATGCCGGCTGCGCAAACTAATCGAGCGGGAACTGCAAGGACAACCAGCGAATATAAACGACGGCCTTAATTAATTATTGAATAAACAACTAACCAAGAAACCGTAAAACCGCTTGTGCGGCGATGTGCACGCTTGGGCCGATCGGCGGCCGAGAGTGCGTTAACGCACCGCATCTCCGAGCACGTGCACGAGCGAAAGCTCGCGCTGCAGAGCCCAGGAATCTTGCGTTCAATCAGTACCACCTATAAGACAAGGCCTGCCAATGACGTCATCGTTGGTGGACCCCCGATCCGCCCCATGCGGGATACACGCTTAAAGGGACAATGAAGACGATTTTATTTAATTTTTTTTAAATGGTGTTTTTATGCTTCTTGGGAACATAGCATGCTGCCCAATTTTTGGTAGACATTTGTGACGCGTATTTCTGTGCCTACGAAAGAAGTAAAGAAACCGAAACTGAACAATCTTCATTCTCGTTTCTGGGCCCCCGAAAACGGAGGTGACGTAGGGAGTGACGTCAAGTGTGAATAGTCGGTATCGGTAGTATTTAGGAGATCGAGACTGGTTACCGCGGTGGATTATAGCAGCGCGGTGGGGCGGTTGGCGCGGTCGTTTCGCCGAAGCTGTCAACATGGACGGCAATGCCGCTCTCGCGAGCGAGTTCGAGCTTCCGTCTTCCGTTCAGTGACCGAACACCAACGGAACGGGAGTTCGTGTGTGGCGGCCCCCGACGGAGACCGCCCAGCCAGCCGGCAACGAGCGGCCCGCATTCCGAAGGACGGGCGAGGTGAAGATGCCGAGGGGAAAGCGACAGCGATCCGGTCGTTCCGGGATCGCGGACGTCCTCTTTTCGTCGTCATAGAACACGAACAGCAACCCACACGTGAAAACTAGCGTCGCCCGAACGAATACTGGTCTTCAGTTGACCGTTAGAACAGCCATCTACATCTACCATTTTGCAGAATCCTTCGAGAACCGTGTTCTTTTTTTTTAATTTTATTTTGTTTTCCCATAGTTGCTCGTTGCCCGTTTCGCATCCAGCGTAGCAAAGAAAAAAACAATTATGCTGCTTTATTTACGGCTTAGTAATCATTTCCGGTCCGATTTATACTTTTCATGGTTATTCAAGCGGAAATTAGAACAGTATTCCTAAAAATCGCGAACCAAAACGTGACCGAGGGCACGTTTCTCGTTTCGACCAATCGCTGACGCGTCTTTTGTGACGTCGCGCTTCTTGGCCCCGCATCAGTCACGTGAGCTCCGCTTCTCCTGGCTTCTCCCGCAACTCTCGGGGCGTCGCCCCAGCCGATCCCGGTACGATTATTACCGCGACTGTTTAATTGATTTGCGCGGCACACAAGCGCCGGTTTCGGCTGAAATTCGGGCAACGTGGCCTGAGACAAGCCTGGAACCAAGTTCAATCGCCAAAAAGATGTCCGAAATTCCCTTCATTGTCCCTTTAAGCTCCAGACGACCACTGGGGCTGACAAACTTTCCCGCCGTCCAAACAATTACTAATTTAGGACCGCTACGTTATATCATCCTTGACCTCCCCTTGACCTTGTGCGACCGCGCTTGTCGTTCGTGAAGCAACGATACATGAAACTTAATATAAACACCGCCTCATTTCTGGCCAAATTAAGTGAATGTATAGGGTGTCACAAAAGAAAATTTACACGGTCTTTTTTAACGCAAAAAAAAAAACTAGGCATCGCCGAACGCTCATTCTCCGCCCAAAGGTAGAGCCAGAGGTCACAACCAGATGCCAAAGTTTCAGCCCGATCCGATAACTTAATCAAAAGTTATAAGTGATTTTCTGAAAATTTTATTGTGAAAATGGTGGCCGACGGAGTTTTCGAACACATGGGGCTCTATGGCACCATGCAGAAACTAAAAACGGGCGAAAATGGGCTCCATTTTCCCATTAAAATTTTCAGAAAATCACTTAGAACTTTTGACTAAGTTATCGGATCGGGCTGAAACTTTGGCATCTGGTTGTGACCTCTAGCTCTACCTTTGGGCGGAGAATGAGCGTTCAGCGATGCCTAGTTTATTTTTGCGGTAGAAATGACCGTGTAAATTTTCTTTTGTGACACCCTGTATATTGACGATTCCTGTTCAAAAATAAATTTAAAAATACAAAAAAGCTCAGTAGTCTGTTATAAATATCAATTCGATATTACCAGTTCTTTCCGCATAGCGAGAGACCAGCTATAAAAGAAAGCATCGGGTGCCATAAGCATTTTTAAAGGTTACATCCGGGGCCCGGGCGAGCTTCCGAGTTCCGGCCACTTACGCCGGCTACTGTTCTGCGCCTTTCCTTTCGCGTAGCCATAATGCGTCTCGATTTTCTCCCCCGCATGCGGAAACAATTGCGGCTTTCTTTCTCCGTTGGGAGCAAGAAAGAGAGATGAACGTTTCCGGGACTTTGAATAATGGCACGTCAACACGGGTACCAACATCTTATTCCACGCGTCAGTCGACGCAGCACCTATTTCAGTAAGCCCCATAAAAATGAATAAATAAAGAAGTAAAGCAATGTATGTAGGAGGCCTCGTGCTGATCCAGTTGCGAAACGTAGATTGTGAAGAAGATTAAAAAAAAAAAGTCATATTATGCAATCTTTGATGCGAAGCGGAGCGTTTCATCTGCGTGTTAGTCGGATTTCACTTTTCATTTCCTCAATTCCATTTTTTTTTTCTTTTTTGTTCTGGATGAGCACACTACAGTTGTGAGCAAGGATAAGCTCCTCGTCCCAAAACGGATTTGAACCTCAAAGGATGCGGCACCTTCCACGTGAGCAACCCGTGGAGCGTCGAGAAAGAACGTCGGTGGCTGCGATAGAGGGACCTTTGATGGGCTGATGGCGTCGGCGTGCAGGAAACCCTCGGACTAAAGCAAGCTCGACTAGGATGCCCCTAGGGCGTTTATCGTTTTTAAAAGGATTTAATTGATAGGAACCCGGTTTTCGTAAGTTAATCCGACGAGGATTATGCCGAATGCAAGTCGAATTATTCGCGGATAACAGACAACGAGGATCTTTCCAGAAGCTTCTTTCAGGGCTTCAGATTGGGAGCAATATCTTAGGGCAGTCTATTTAAAAACAAAAATAAGTCTAAAAAATACTTAAAGAAAGAGCGCCGGTCTCATCGTATTACATGTTTTATCCTTCCGATTTCTTCATTGTTGCATGATATATTCTTGACCCACTGCAAATGTAAACACGATAAAACATAAAAAGACCATCGGCCGACCCATTTTATACGAAACGGACACTGAACGTTGATTTCGTCGGCCGCCAAAACTTCTGAGAAGGCTCTATGTAACGCACCGGCGACATATTCGTTTTAATATTGACATTGCGGCGTACTGAGCCTTCGTCCTAACGACGTCTCGGAGTCACGCAACCTATAGCTAAGACATCTTCAGTCCTTTCAACTTCAGCCACCAATATTAGATATTCTCCAACGTTATACCAATGCTTTACATCGATTATGCGCCGGTATCACGTTTTCATTACCCCAGAGCCGTATATGTAGAGAGTTTGGCCATTCGTTGGGAAGTATAGGAGACAAATGAGGAGGCGCCATTGGCTGAAAGCGGGCTGGGCGTGTTCCAGGGCGTCTTCAGAAATTCGAATGTGACCAACCAGAAGCCGGGAATAATACCCTGGCGGTGGTCGCGAGAAACAAACCTGATAACTGCATTGGAGTAACTCTCGATGACTGAATATATGGTACACGTGATGTTTCAATCACGCTCATCTAAAATGATGGTGGAAGAGTGCGACTAGCGGAACGATCGACATAATCCGTACGCCAAGCGCCGAGGGCCGGGAATCTGCCGTCCGAGCGGTCACACTCTGTCCGAGCAAAACAGAGTCGAGCGGCGCATTCGTTTCTTACATCTTTCTGCATGATCATGATGAAAACAACACGTGTACTCTATTTTCAACCACAAAAAGTTACTACACATCACTCTTACGCGCTTATTAAAACCATTTACGAACATAGACCTTTGATCAGAACTGTTTTGTCGCTACCACCACTAGGGGATTCTTTTCGGCTTCTGGTTGGTCAAGAGAGCATGCCAAGCCCTCTTTCCGAGTCTGCCGCACGCCCTGGCTCTGCCCGCGCCTCCCATTGACCAAACTCTCTACATATACGGCTCTGCATTACTCACGGTCTGGAACACTTTCATCCGGTCAGTGCGTTTCGTTCAAATTACGTTGGTCGATGTGTGTTGACAATTTAGGTTGCGAAGGAAGATTCAGTGGGCCTTGTGCTGCGTATAGACGCCATTGCCCGAAGTCGGTTCACTAGAATCACTCGTTGTTTTTAGAAAACAGCACTTTCACCATGTTCAGTCACCTAGTATATTTACGTGCAGCTATAACAACTCGCGAACTACGTCACGCGGTTTCGCGTTTCACCCCACACATTTTGCGCAAACAAAATTTTCGTTTTGAACAGGCGAAGGGTTACATACTTGAACTCCATTTCTGGATACTCGTTCAACTAGGTCCAACGTAAAGGTTAAGAATACCATCGACTGAAATATGCGCTTAATATTCGTTATCAAATTTGAACACTAAACGCTTTCCGGAGGCTATGCGGCGAGAAACTGAGAGAGAAAGGACGTGAGAACGCCGAGCTCTGCTTGAAATGACTAGTGGATAGACAAAAACCGTAGCAACAACAACAACAACAGAAAAGTCTGGCTCCTCGCGGAGCATTACTAATTTCTCGTTTTTATGTATAGAATTAAGATATACGTAGGTGCTTAGATTATATATATATATATATATATATATATATATATATATATATATATATATATATATATATATATATATATGTGTGTGTGTGTGTGTGTGTGTTATCGTATCAAAACGTACACGTTTCAAACGCCGAAAAAGCGTCGCTTCACCCTTTGACAACCCAGTCTTGTAAGAACTACTTCGCTCGGCATATAAACGATGCGCAAAACTTCCCTTTGTGTCTATGGCACTCGTCAAACGCGTTAGATCGCGAGCACCGAACACCGGAAGCCGGCGTTCCGCGTTCTAACGCGTTCGACAAGTGCAGTGGAAACAAAGGCTTCCTTTTTTGTTTACGGCACTCGTCGAACGGGTGAACGCCGGCTTCGGGTGTTTGGCGTTCGCGATCTAACGCGTTTGACGAGTGCCATAGAGACAAAGTGAGCTAGCTTAGGGGTCTACCCAGAGCCGTGTATACGGAGAGTTTGGTCTACGACCGGCTTTATAGGGGCGACCAGGTCACCCGAGGCTGACCCGAGGCAGCGCGAGCGCGCCGCATTTGCTTTTGCTTATTTAGTACTTTCTCTAGTTCGCTGAACCGCCACCGCGTTTACTGGCGCCGTAGCTCACCACACTAGCAGACGCTTTCGCGTGTGTATCTATGTGTGTCCGCTCCCCGACCGGCGACGTTTTGGCGATAATCGGCTGTATTTTAAGGACTTTTCTCGTCGTTATTGCGATTGTACGTTCGGTAAAGAGCTACAAGCCGATCTAGATCGCATTCTTCTTTGGTCCAAAGATAACAAACTTCCCCTAAACTTAAACCAAATGCGCTACCATGCACATCACTGCCTCGCGCCAACCTTCGACCCCTCCAACACTTTTCCTGAACCGAGTGGAGATCCCAAGAACAACGCATATCCACCTCCAAGGTGTCATCATCGACCAGCATTTCAATTTCCATTGCTACGTCCAAAACGTCGTGTCCGGGTGAAAGGTGACTCCTTGGCTTCGTCGTTCGGTCCACAAGAAGAGCCAGTCGCGATGTGCCCAGATTGCTGTTCACAGCTCTGGTGTTGCCCATCCTGACGTTTTGCTGCTCGATATGGGATTCGGCAACCAGGCAACTTGTTGCCGCCCTCGAGTCTGTGCAACGTCGCGCTTCCTACCTTACTATGGCGCCAACTTAGCCCCCGAACACCATCCTATCGAGCACTGCAGCTCCTCCGTTCAGTCGGCAGGGACCCGCTTCAACATCGACGTCAAGTAGCGATACGTGCACGCGGCTCCTAGCCACTTTTCTGCTACCGGACTCCTCGCTTCCTTTTGCCTCCTCCCTGCGGCGTACGGGCACTGGTGGACTGCAGCTCCTTTTAACCCGCACGCTTCGTCACTAGAACTCCTCCGCACCCCGTGCAGTGCAACTTCGAATTACACCCCCCCCCCCCCCCCCGGCCAGTCACCAGTTCACCAATTGACGGTGTCTCACTTCGAACATTCACCAAGAGCGTCACGGCCCACCTGCGGAGCATCTACCTCGATATTTTGTTCCGATCACGGGAGTGGGCTCCAGCAGGTGGTCTGGATGCACCATCCTGTACACTTGTACACCCTATAGATGCTTAGCTCACAATACTAACTATTTTGCTCGAGAAAACTATGATATAGTGACTCATTTTATCTATTCAATACACACTATGTGCTAGCATTAGCGCCTGCCTATTAAATGCGACAGAAATCATCCGAAACCAACGTTATTTCAACATGCTCCCATTGCCTTCCACAGCGGCCGCCGTGCTTTTGGTGGTGAGCTATTAGCCCCGTGCGCGACCGAAAGCGCCGCTGTGGTCGGCCTTCCACGATTGGCCGAACGCTGACTGTGACGTCGGAAAGGGGATTTATCATCGACGGAACTAAGAGGAATGAAAGAACTTTAAATTTGACGGTGTTGGCAGTGTTCCTTTGAGAGCGCAATGATTTCAAGCTTCCACCATGCTAATAACAAACATCACCGAACTTGTTGTTTGCAAGGTAATGACGTCACAAGGGGGAACCACAGGAGGGCGCCACCAAAACATCTCGCCGCTAATAGCTCACCACCAAAAGCAGAAAACTCGGTCCCTCCAAGCCGTTCACGTGGTATTTCTTGGCCCGCGCGCTCCCATAGGGACACGCGGAGTGAGCAGGTCGCCCCTATAAAGCCGGTCGTGATTTGGTCAATGGGAGGCGCGGGCAGAGCCAGGGCGTGCATCAGACGCAGAAAGAGGGCTTGGCATGCTCTCTTGGCCAACCAGAAGCCGAAAAGAATCCCATAGCGGGCGTAGCGAGAAGTAGTTTTGGTCGTTTTAATAAGCGCGTAAAGGTACGTTTATACTCCAACGTAACGTCGACGGGCGTGGCGTAGCGCAGCGCACACAGATACTGATTGGTCGCAGAAATCGAGTTCCTGGCAGCCGGTCAATGAAAAGCGCGCGTTCTGCGCTACGCTGCGTTCACTGCGCGCAACGTCGGAGAATAAACAGCCTTTAAGAGTTAAATGTAGCAACCCTTCATGGTTGAAAATATGATGCACGTGATGTTTCGATCGTGATCATGCAGAAAGATGTAAGAAACGAATGTGCCGCTCGAACTCTGTTTTGCTCGGACAGGGTGTGACCGCACCGACGGCAGATTCAGGCCCACGGCGCCTGGCGTACGGATTATGTCGATCGTTTCGCTAGTCGCACTCTTCCACCTAGACTTTGGATGATCGTGATTGAAACATCACGTGCACCATACTTTCAGTCACCGAGAGTTACTCCGGCGTACTTATCAAGTTCGTTTCTCGCGCGGTGGCCTCTCCACGAAACAAAAAAAAAAAAAAAAAAACGCGACGGAGAGAAAAAAAAAAAAGGAAAGGATGCTACCGGCGCGTGGAGAAACGGGAGAGGAGCGGAATAGAGGAGAATCGACGCAAAATGTTTGAATTTGCAGAGAAGAAAAAGGAAAAAAAAAAAGAAGCGCGCGCGATTGTGTTTCTGGATTTTACCGCTGGGGCATTGTTTGGCGCTGCCCGGGAGAGTCCCGGCGCGCGCCCTCTTCTTTGATCTCCTTTCCCCTTTACCGCGGTCATGTTCTTTCGCGATTTAACAGGCTTTCTAGAATAAGGGAGGCTACGTGATTAAAGTCACTAGACATTTTTAAAGTAGCGCCAAGCTCCACGTATCATCGCCATTTTGGATCATGGAATGAACAGTTTCTCCTTGAACTGTACATTCTTGGTGAGCGGATCCAGATTCGCGGTAAAAGGTTGAGACGCTTCTTGTATACACGGATTTTGTTATCGACACACCGGCGTAACAAACACGCATTCTTCGCATCGAAACCACACGCTGCGTCAGTGTTTGGTGGCATTGAAAAAATAATTTCTCTTGAAATACGCGAGAAGAACAAGGTCCTTATACGAGATCTGTAGTGATTAGCGTGATTGATAAGTTGATTATATTCACGGTGCCAAAGACGCTTATATTGGCGTGGAATGCTTGCAGTACGATGACGTTCTATAGCGATCTTGTCGCGACTGGTTCAGAAATAGTACCCCTTCGAAGCTTGGAAGAAATCATGGGACCTAAATAGCGATTGCCATGGCAACAAGAACAGAACTTTGCGTCAGTTTGGTCGTCTGTGTGTTCGGCTAGCAGGCGAGGAAGGCAATGGCTCTGCTTTCCCAGGATCCAGTGCCGTTAGATTGAATCAAGCGATAAATGTTTCGCCTTGTTGTGGTTTTTTTTTTGTTTTTTTTTTTATGCATTTTTTTGTCAAGGCGCGTTTTGATCTGGTGTAATCGTGCGGCGCCAACCTCAGTCGCTCAGTCAAACCCGCAGTATCTGGTCCAACAACAAAATGCGTACTTTATATATATATATATATATATATATATATATATATATATATATATATATATATATATATATATATATATATATATATATACGAGGGGCGTTCATAAAGTTCGTATTATCGGCACAAAGAAGTGAAAAAAAATGAAACAAACAGGCATCAACATGAGTGCGCGTCCCTCTAGTTTCCGCACAGTATAAACATCGCATGCTATAGTAGCTCGGAACGCCGCTAGGGAGTCGAAACAAAAATGGCACCGCCCATCGGTACCAAGCACATGCAGTGATCCGTTTTCTCCATTTGAAGGGAAGCAATGCCAAGGATATTTATTCTAATCTGGGAGTGTTGTTCGGGGACAACGCCCCAGTTCATGACACTTTGGTTAAATGACGGAGACGCTTCCAGTGTGGCCAAATAAGAGGAAAGCATTTCAAGGACGGCGACAAAGTGATTGCTGAAGTGGAGCGATTCCTGAACCCTCAAAACGAGGAGTTCTATAACAATGGCCTCCGGCATGTGGTGCATCGCTAGAAGAAGTGGGTAACTTTTGGTAGCGAATATGTAGAGAAAGCCTCAACTCCTACTCGAGTTTGATTGCTGAATCTCTATTTCTTCGTGACAATAATACGAACTTTATGAACGCCCCTCGTGTATATATATATATATATATATATATATATATATATATATATATATATATATATATATATAATCAACGCCGTGGTTTCGCAACGCTCTGAAAGCAGGTGTTTCACAGCTTTGCGTCTTAAGGACCTTCAGTGCTAAAACGCGCCGCAGCGCAGTATGATGTCTCAAAACTGCAAACTGCATTTTAAAGACACACGCGGAAATTCAAAAAGCACGCCGCCTTGTCAACGATCCCCAATGTCATAATGTGCATTTCTGACAGCAATAAGTCACGACAAGTTCAAAATTTTTGGAGGTATGAGGGTCTGATAGAAATGATGGAAAGACTGAGAGGTTTGCCTGGACCAATTGTCCTTGAGGTCTACTAGGTACTGGAGGTAGGGGAACGGGGATCGAAACGTGAGGAAGAAAGACATTACAAAAATGGAGAGGGAAGGGTGTTTGTGCCAATAGGTGCAGTATGCAGTATCATGATGCAGGAGCTCGAATTTCACTTCTGCTCACTCTGGGAGAGATGGTGTTCAAAGATCTGAAGTCAAGGAATGTATCAACATAGTTCATATGGTTTCTCTACGCAGACTTTAGCCCTGAAACATTGAGCCTCAGCGTAAAATAGTTTCAGCATAAAATCATACGAAGAAGAAGAAGACAGGTGACGTATTGACATAGTGTATATGAAGACATATTCCGGCACCGAGTTTTATCAGCAATCAAAAGTGACTGCTTCTACGGTGTCTCGGTACCTTGCGAAATCTAGCATAAGCAATTGATGGTGTTCAACATCCTTATACTTCACACTCCCACCAATTTTACAGGGATAATTTGCTCACCTCCAGTAAAGTTGGACGGAATATTTAATGCCTAGAACGTGATATGCAGTAAAAAGAGATAACCCGAACACGATATTGGCGGTCTAACCTAAAACTTTCATCGCCATCGCATTTTCGGCTCACTCAGACCTTCAACTCGGACGTTTTATGAAAATCGTCGCTTTCTTGCGATTTACTGCGCAGGTCGCAATAATATACAGTAGTCCGCATGCTGTACAAATAAGTTGACACGCGTGCATCTTCCAGAGCAAACACCTGATCCTCGAAACACCCGCTTTTAAGAGCGACCTCGAGCCACGCGTGATCGTACGGCGTTGAGCACTTTACTTCCGAACTCCCCATGAACCGTGAGTTCGAAAAGACAGTCCCAATCCCCGTCTATCGAACGCCAGAAAACTGACCGAGCGCAAAATATATACCACGGCTCGCCCCGCACTTTTAAACCGTCGGACACGCTGTCAAGCATACGCTTCTTTATTGGCACTTACCTTTCGTGCTCATCACGTGCGCTCGTTGATTATATAGTTTATTTGCTCGCACGAGTCGCGCAACGTGACCGGCATGAGAGAAGCGACCGTGGCGCGTCCGCGATGACCCTCCGCGGCGAAGTGGGCTCCCTCGCCCTGACCGCAGCGACGCAACGGGTGCCGAAGGTCCCGGGCAGAAAGAAATTCGACTCTAATGAATAGTGGCAGCAAATAACGGTCGACGGAACGAATAAGTGAGCAGCTGCGAAGTCCATGTATGCTTCGTTCATCCCTACGCTGGCAGAGCGGTGAGGGCTATACGCGCTTGCCGGACCAATCATGCGCCTGCCTTTCATCACCTGATCCCGCTCTCTGCGCGTGGGTATGGTCGAGAGCTTGATCACACGATCAAACATAGACGCAATACTGGTCCAACGAGCACGTAGCTTCCACCCCATAGTCAGTTTAGAGGTGAACAGGGTATAGCTCGCTGTGCGCCCGCGGGCGATCTCTGTCTCTCTCTGCCGGTTAATCGGAAGGTGAGCATCGATGATGAGTGGCTTTGATCGGCCAACAATGTCCCTTAATTGCGTCATTGAATCAACGAGGTATTGTGAGGAAGGTGCGCGAAGGCCCGTTGCCTGCCTGCCGTGAATTCCGGTAAGGTCGTTGGTGTTGTACGACGTTTCGTTATGTGTGTTTCACCCGTTCGTTTGAGCGATGGCTCACGCTGGAGCAATGAGATGGGATGTTCCAGCATTAAACGACGGCAACGGCGGTGCGGGTCTTACCGCAGCTTTGGTCTTAGCGGGAGCTGAATCGCTACTTCCGATTTTCAAGCAAAACCATCTAAGTATATCAGAAGAAAATTAACTGTCGTACGCTTTTTCTTATTAATAGCCCTTTTGCAAAATAGGTGAGCGGCGTTTGGCAACTTCCGGTTCCTTAGGAAATTTTGTTTCGCTGTTGACTAACGACGTCAATGATCTGCAAGCCTGCGCAAGCATGGTTCTGAGACCTCCAGATTGTAGTTTTCAGAACCATGCTTAGACAGGCTTGCAGATAATCGTCGTGGTTTGTCAACCGCTAAAACAAAATAAAAAAAAAAAACGGAAGTTGCCAAACGCCGCTCACCTATTACCCAAGCACCAAAGAGCGCGCCGCGAGTGTAGTTACACGCGCTGCACGAGCTGGTGTCTGCAGCAGTAACTTTAGCAGTAACTGTACTAAAGCAAAAAAACCTGGAACAAGTGGAATTTTGAATGCGCGTTCGTCAACGCCCTATTTCGGTTATTTACTTTAAAACATTTATACGGGGAAGGCAAGCGCGTGTGGGGTGTAGACTTACATTCCCAGCATTCTCCTTGATGCTTGGGTAATTTAGCAATAGGTCTATTATGCCGACGTCGTCGTTACTGTTTCATTATTCTATTATGTTTACTTCTGAATTCTGTAGGCTCTTACATGTCTATTCACTTAAAAGCTACCTGTGCCGCTACTTACAGGGCACACGAAGAGCCTATCCTCTCAATCTAGTATATGAATGAAACACCATCGGTGGCAGTAATGGGGAATCTAGTTTAGCATTAAAAGAAGCCCCACTAAAACAGCTTGTCAGAATTTTCTGTCCTTAATGCTGTCGAATGCTGCTCGGGTAGATGGCAAGCTAAAAACAAAAACATATTTGTGGCAAGAAGGAGGTGGGGACATCCACCATTCCAATATTTAAAAATATTGGGTTGTGTGTATGTTTATACAGCCTAGAATTTGGTCTGCCTCAACGGGCGACGAAAGTCCTCAGCCCATCGTGCGATTTCCTCAGCCCAGCACACGCATGTTCGTCGCTTCGGAAAGCGAGCAAATCATGCGCCATACGCACGAACACTCAAAATGGAACCGGCCAGGAGCCGTTTTGTTTTTTTTAAATGTCAATAGCTAGGTAACACATTCAATCTAAAACTGCGCTCTGATTGGTTGGCCAATTAATAATGCAATACGAGAGTCAGTAACGCACTCAACCCCCTAGATTGATTGATAAATTGACGCAAACACATCCAGTGCACGCATCAGAACTCGGCGTGGAAACAAGAAAAACAAAATGGACTCCTATTAAAACTGATTGTCCCCGATTTCGGCATCTATTCAGTCAGGCTGTCTGAACCGACGTGGCGGCTGCGTCTTCGACGTTACCAGCGAGTTGGGCCAACTCCCAGGGCAGCTCCAAGAGCGAGCGAGCTGCAGCAGACACAGGCCGCTTCCATACCGGTTGGACGACCCCGAGAAAGTTCCCGCGTATCCCGTCTCCAATCTGCAGAGTTTCACTCGTTCGTCTCTCTTGCTCTTCTTGTTGTGACACCATGTAGCTTGAGTCGTGCCCCGGACGGGCTTTCGTTCTTCCTAGCTCACTTCGTGTTTCTTATGGTGCACGCGTGGCGTGTGTGTGTGTGTGTGTTTGGGGGAGGGATAGGAGGAGAAGAAACAAGTACAAGTGGTTCACCACTGCGCAGTATACGTCGCTTGAGACGTGCACTACCGATGGCACTCCCAGCGACCTGTCGATATCTTACGCTCTCGCTGAGTGGGCCACCGGCGTTCACGCGAGTGCGGCTTTTGTGCCGCAGCGAGGGACTCCGGTTAAACTCGGGTTGCTCCTGTTTTCTCTCGCAAATACGGCTCACTGGCGATGTGGTTTTTGAGTGCCGAAACATCAGATTATCGTTATCACTAGAGTTTGACTTAAACATTTAGCTAAAAACAAAACAAAAGCATGTTTTTTCTGTTTCTTTTTTTCTTTGGGGGGGGGGGGGGGGGGTTAACATGAAACTTAGATTGATCGGGCGAGTGTTAAGTGTTCTGTTCTTAATAACAAAACAGAGCCACACAGAGAACGCAACCTCTTTTTCTATAGCTCCTAGGAATGGGAAGTAAATGACGCTCATTGAACCAGTCGCGCATAAATATACCTATAACTCATAAACTACTCCTGACGTACACGCGACGACATATCATTGTATTCGCCTCCCCTGGCACGAAACCTAGAAAACAAGAAGGAACAAAGGCGAAATGATATAAAAGCCTTCAAGAACGCTTCGGAAGACGCGGGTAAACCCAGTAGTCGTGCCCAAGAGACGGCCCGCTAACCCATCGCCGCCGAACAAATCAACCTGCCTCAATAAACATTCCCGGATGCCAATCTCCCCGCCGGGCGACGTTCCACAACCCACGGCACACAGATCAAACCTCGCCGCGTGACACGAGGCACCGGGTCGTCACGCCGAGCGATCTCTCGCAGAAAACGCCAAGTACCTCTTCGCGGAAGACGTGCCCCACACGCCAGCAGATAGATGATTCACGCTTTTCAGTACACACACACGCACACGCACCTCCACAGAGATTGATCACCACTTTCTCCGGAGGAAAAACAAAAGCTCTCTCTCTCTCTTGGAGGAAGAAAGCATGGCAGAAAGACGCGATGTGCAAAGAAGCCAGCGGATGATCCACGCGTCGAGTCATCCTGCTTGAGAGGACAGAGGACATGCAGGCCGCTCCCCCGGACGACTGTCCAGACAGAGTCGGGGCTCGTCATGATCTCGGTGCACTGTCCGAGTCTAGGAGAGCACGGCCATCCGTGAAGGAAAATGTAAAGTCCGCGTTCCGGTTCGCATTTGCGACGTTTTCCGGCAGCTTTCGATTGCATTTCGCGGGCAAAGGACAGCATTCCTTCTGTCGTCGACAACCACGATGTGGGTGACGGAGACGGTGGTGTCGGCCGGTTGGTGCCAGGGCGACGCCGCGGGTGCTGTTTCTCAGACGCGGATGGATCAAAGTCAGAAAACCCCTTTTACGTGAAATCTAGATTGTGTATGACATTTATTTTATTTATTTTTCCTGGTTCACCTTACGCGCGATATACTTTCAATTCATATTTGGCGGGACCATTGGTAAGCTCGAAAGATGCACACGTGCTTACTTGTCCGAGTACGTCCGAACCTTAAAGGAGCTGTGCAACGATATTCAATTGGAATGTTTTTCACTTTACACGAGCTTACTGGCACTAGTGGGACTCAAGGATACTCGCATGCAATGCCACTGGCCAAGAAACTCCTTTGTTGCGGTGTAATTTCAAGGACAAAAGCGATCATTTTCATTCAATCTCTCCCTTGCAAAATTCGATGACGTAACGCGGGGATCGCAGTACACCCGTATGACGATATTTGAATGCGGTTCATAGATTGGACCCGAGCATTGCGTGGGCACTCGATTTAGGCTCGTGATAATTGATAGCTCGAGAAGCATTCGAGTAGTGGCCCGTGTCCAATCGCTGCAACGACGACAATAGCCGAGCCATAACAATGTCTGGAACTCAGCGCGTGTCCTGTGCTTTGCCAACCCCAGCGCGTGGCTATGATCAACATTGGCGGTATATAATCGGCTCCAGATCACGTGGCCGCTTGTTCTGGCTGCGAGTTGAGGGCGTGAACGCTGCTCGTTGTTTTTTAATTTTTTTCTGGGACTTCTAATGCGTCGGGTGAAAAACTAAGGCGTGTTTCATAGGTCATTAACGTCAGGGATCCGTTCTAAGCGGTATTTGCGCAAAGTAAAAAAATTGTTGCATAGCCCCTTTAACCATTTCCGAGCTTTTGAATCAGCCAGAAAAAAAAAATATTTATCTAGGAAGAATTACAAAATCTGTAACTAAAATTTAGTGATTGATATAGGCATTCAACATTGTACCGGGTGAGCCTTGCACAAATGGAGACTCAATAAAGGTCTAGGCTCAGGACGATGCTTTGCCGGGATACCTAAACACTTACTTTTCCCGTATGCATCAGGCCATTAACGTATAGATAACAAACCCAGTCTTTCTCACGCAGTACAAGACTTTTACGCATGTCACAACGGCTGCCGACATGCGTGAATGGTACAGTGCGCGAATTTGAAATGTCCCAGTCAGCGTCACGAGGAAAGCGATACGAATGTGGACGCAGAACTAATCCTCATATGCGGCAAAACGAAGCGCAAAACAGTCGATGCGCGCGTTTGTTGAGAAATTACCACGCGGATATACCGGACTACAGAATTCAGTATAAGCAGAGGAAAAAAAAACAAGAAAAAAAAAACATAGCTGTTCTTGCAGGAATTGCAATGAAAACACACCTCGTGGCGCAATTCCGCAATCCGTAGAAAACCGAACACTTGGCAAGGTTACCGTAAATTGAATGCCAGCACTAAACGCTAATTAAGTTAGAGCTTACAATTTTCCAGCACACGGTGCGACAATAAACAGGTCTCAATAGGAACAGCGCAACGAAATTACTTTAAAAAAAATATACTTCGTCAACACGAGCACGAACGCCACTGACGAGTCAGATCACGGACGGCAAGTCAAGTAAATCTTAGTTCCGCCACCTTTCTTCTCCAGTGCCATGATGGCTCCAGACAAGACACTCGAGCAGTTTCCAATCACACGCGAGGACGAGTGAACGCCGCTATATTTACTAACACAAAGTTTCTATTCCGTATAGCCAATAAGCGAGCGCACGTTTCTCGTCTCGTTGCGTCATGAATCTCGACATCGCTCGCGGAAGGAAGGAAGCGGGTCTTCTAAAAGAAGCGAATCGAAAAGCCGAGAGATGTGCCTTTTAAATGACTTGACGGCGGATGCTTTCCAAGCAAAATAAAAATAAAACAAAAATAAAGTCCGCACTTTCCGGAATATAGAGCGTACTCCCAAAAGCCCGGAAGCCGGCGCAGCCGCAGACAGCTATTTCCTGGTGAGTTATTATAGAGATTGGTATCAAAGCGTCATAAAAGAATTCGCCATCTAGATCTCTTTTCCATTTCGGAGCAGCGCGGGCGCGGACGACTCTGGTGGTACGGAAGAATGAGCGAGTTTCGGGGAGCGTAAAAGAAAAATAAAAGACACATTCGAAGGTGCTTTTGTCTCACTCGGAAGACCAAAAAACGGAAGATGAGGGCGATAAAAGGCGGTGGGACAGTTCCCCGGCGGAACCATAAACTCGGGCGGGAGAGCTTGCAAGTGCAGCGCGACTTCGATTGTGCTCTAATTATCTGCGGACACGCCTCGTGCATGTTCGAAGCCCGTTGTCTCCACACAAACGTACTCTTCGAAGTTGTCTGACTATTTTTGTATGGCCAATGTGACAGAAACGTCACACAAGGAAAAGACACGCCTTGGTCGGTGTCGTTGGCAGACTATTTTTTGTATCATGTGGGATCGCGGCTTTAAGTTTTCGTGAACGACGTGTGTCGTATATAAACGATTGCACTGTTTGTTTACAACCACGGCTTCTGTTGGACAGAAGTGGCCACGCGCAGTGAACGATTTGGAGTCCGGTAAAGTTATAAATTGTGCCTGCGCCACCTAAACTTCGCCGTCCTCAGAGGAACTGTGTATAGCTTTAAAATTTCACCTGATTAGTAATACGTTTTCTATGAAGTTTAAAACTTTCGTGTTAAAGGGCTGATAGTAACGGAAAGCCGGGGTCACGCTCCTCATACATCGTTCAAAATGCAGTCTGCAAACACGAGTCAAAGCAATATCCGAGGTTCGAATGCCGCGTGGTAAGGTGTCTCCTTGAACTCATTGCCATGCGGCAGTCGAAGCACGCATGTCGCGGTCACTCGCGTTCGAATCCATATGCAGATTGTCTTTTGTACGTTGTATAAGTCGTTTTACCCCGAATATAGACTTGCAGTAAGAACACCGTGATTTCTTCGTTTTCTACTTGTAAAAACGTAATAAAAAGAATACAAAAACAGATTGCAAGTTTCCCTCTGCCCCCTTGAACAGCCCGCCGGGCCTCTTTGTATTCTATTGATACGACCAGTATTGCATTGTTCAAAAAACGACGCGTGCTGGCACTTGTTAGGTAGGCGAGTCTCCGTAACAAGGTTGGGAAACTTATGCAAACAATTTTTTTTTTCTTGCATAGCACTAAAACCATTCACGCGACGTCGTTGTTTCCTAAGCGCAAGCCCAAGACCAATAACCGCGAGAACTTGCATCCCCTGACACTCCGACTTCCGCGAATCATTGTATACGTCGGACAGAGCCCAGTACGACAAAACTACCTTGAATTATTACCGTGTCCGAACAACACGCATTCCCGGTAATCAACCAGCCAACCAATATGCAGCAGCGAGAGGTCTATTGTCGACCCGTTCAACTCGTATACGCGTATACCACGCACCGGTCGTGGCGAACACGAACGTTTGCGAAAACGAAAATTCGAAATTAAAATAGGACGAACGACGAAAGAACTTCAGAATTCTCGTTACTTGTCATACAAACGTCGATCACGCAAAACGTGAAAAGCCCCGCAGACAACATGTGATTACGCTCTCGCTGCCCGTCGGTGTGTATAGGTATGCGACTGGACGAGGTCGAACAACACAATATATTCTAGCCTGGCGGTGGATACGCTCTGGCGTTTCCTTGTTGTCGTTCGAGTTCGTGTGTTACCTCATCTTTGTTTGCCGAGACAGTTGTTCGAGATCGAGAACACGCAACACCGTATCGTTGTCGAATGTTAAGAATGCGTAAGCTTTACTTACTCGCGAACCTCTCAGCGCACTTAGGCTTACCGCGTCTATTTTCTTGCTGATCAATCAAGAGCCAATCTTCGAAGTTTTTGTTTCCAGGAAACCCAGCGAATATCTCGTCCAAGAGGTTGAGCGCTTCCAGAATGTTATCTGCAAAGATATATTAGACCTGTGAACGCTATTTTCTAGAATAGTAATTCAATCACGTTCAGAGTGAATTTGTGTGCTCTTATTTATGTTCCTCCAACAAAAACGAATACATTTGGAGGTACCGGGATATTGGTGTCATGAAACATAAGTTGTTGAGTGCTTATTACGTACACAATCGTAACCATAAAATTGTATAACGTGTTTGTCCCTTCGCGATCGGTTCCTACTTGTTCTTTGTTGAATGGTGCTGAGATCTCACTAACAATCAGTAGTAAGTAAATGATCGCGAGAGTAAGCCACGCACAATTATGACTTCAGCTATTTTTGATTTGATAAGAAAAGTTACAAAAAATATTATAATGACGATAATATTAATGACCTCATTTTGACGTGTCGGCAAACAGCACTAAGTCTATATATGGGAATAAAAATATTTACAATGTGAGCTGCAGTTACTGCACTGTCATAAACTAAAGTTTCAAGGTAAAATTTCTCACTTATCATGCAAGAAGTTTTTTTTTTTTAACTGTCAAAGTTTCAAGGGTCCGGATTGTCATCTAAAGTTTAAGCAGATTCAAACTTAGAACGTAAAGGAAGTGACTTTATTTTACGGGACTCCGCCAAATAATCTGTCTCGATAAAATGTTTTCAGCATTCCTGTTTTACTCGGCAGAAGACAAATGAAGTCCGTACCTGAGAGAGGGGTGTTCACGCCCAAGAACAATCTTGCCTATACAGGAACGATGGGACGCCGATGGCCGACCGCCGAGCAATGTTGTTGTGCCTATCACGCCTCAGGTACACGCATTGTAAATGTGACATTTGTGACAGCTCTAATTCCCGAAGTAGAACAAAAGAAGCCGTTCGCCATTCTCTGGAGACACGCGGAAGCAGGGCGGAGGTCACAAGTTAGGCTGCGGAGCTTTCTGTCTCGAGATGAGCGTCACGCGGACATTGGCGGAGAAGACGCCCCCTATTCGGCAGAGCACGCAGGCTCCGCGTGTCAGCGACGGGCAATTAAAACGGGGTCGCTGGAAGGCAAACATCGCTTTGCTTTTAGGGATCAAACCACTGGAGCTAGGATGTAAGGGAGACAAAACAGAAACAGTAAACACCACCCAAAATATTAACATTGCATTTGTTTTAAAGGGTTGGGCTTCATGAGAAAAGCGACACGTAACGCTTGTCTTACACGCAAATCACGTGACATCATAAAGTCACGTGATTCCGTGATTTTGTGATGTGACGGCACAGTCACGTGACATCACGTGACATCTTGTCGGCCCGTGACTTTGATGCCACGTGACCTCATGACGTAACGTAACGACACAGTCACGTTACGTGACGGTTTGGCGTTACATGACAACTTAAATTTTAAGCTGTCTGTCTTCCGAGATTTCATTTCACTTCGCGATAATTATATTACAATTGGCAGGCTAACGTTCGCCTTAAAAAGATCAACAAAAATCAATGGGTAAAGTCAACTCTTTCTTACAGAACTGGTTTCCATATTGCGGTCAGAAGGGATGGAAAGACGAAAACACAGTCCCCCGAAAGGCAACCTTAGAAAACATTCAAATTGAGTCTAGTGCTGGAGGCTAGACCATATATGAAGACAACTACAAGCTCATTTGGAACATTTCCCAAACCCAGATTTTGAGTCGAACGTTCAAATGTCCCGATTAATACTAGATCAGCACGACCCGTTATCTGACTAATCCAGCTATATGTAGAGTCCAGCGACCCAAATACAACACCGTGATAAATTTTCCACTCTATTTTTCCCCATCGAGGTAACAAGAAACACAAACATCGAACATAAAAGATAATCAATATAACTGTCGCCCCGTAAGATGCCGCTCTCGCGCATGTAATTTCACCGGGCTACCTAATTTCACTCTAGTCTCGCCGTACCTTCACTATGCCAGTAACATGCGCCAGGCGCAGACACTACAAACAACAAACAAAATCATACGAAACGAAACTAGATCTATTCCTCTTCAAATACACCCGAGCCGCTGAGAAACCCTCTCAACACCTAAAACAAAATGAACTACCAATCCTTGTCCACACACGCACAGCCCGCAGCGACATCACGATAGAGTGCTAATTCCTAAATGTAATTCTTTCTACCGTTTCCCGGTCTAAGCACCTCTCGGCTTCCGGAAAGAAAAAAAAACAAAAAAAATAAACGACACGATCACGACGGGTACGTTTCTAGCTTCCATCGCGAGTACGGCTATAAGTCGTGCAGAAAGCAGATCCCCCCAGGCGTATTTGAACGATGCTTCTATGCGGTCCGAATTGGTCGGACTCGTATGTTGTCCCGACCATATCAAACGAACCTACAGCAATGAACCTATTACGTCCGCACACACGACATGTTGTCACGGGCGCTTTTCCTGTTCAACGTTACAAATAACAATCGCACCGCATACTCCGTCGAGGTCCTTATCGATGTCGAAAACCTTTGCAAACCGCCACGCTACGAGAGCCAGTCCGGCAACCGTTGGCCTGCCTTAGCAAGGCTTGACTATCATGCGATCAACATAGTGTCCTCAAACGCTGTTCAGATGAGAAAAACAAAAGCCGTATATTTAAGGCAATGAACGTAGTGCAGTCAAAATTTCCAAAAAGTTAGGTTTAGGTGATGCATTCATCATGCTAAAATATCGTGAGCGCAGGATTTTGAAAAACAAAAGTGAAAGAAAAAAAAAGTGTTTTTATGGACGCATAGGAAAAAAGAGAAACACACATTCTAGTTGATGCCGTTATTCGGAAATGTACCATACAACCTTGGATCTGTTCTGCTCTAGTGTGTTCATCTCGAAGAAGTTTTCAAGTTTTTGTTCCACATGGTTCCGTTTCTGTTTTTTCCCTGTGCGTAAGAATTACTTCTTTTGTGTGTTTCTTTTTGCGCTTTTTTTTAATTTATCGTTACAGAATTTGAGCACAATAAATGCACTACCTAAGGGTGCCATTGTTGAAAGTATCAGTGCACTCGGCTTCTTGTCTTATTTACACGACTTTTTCTTTTCAACTGAATAGCGCTTGAGAACACCCCGTACTAAACACCCGCAACAGGATGGTAATGCTTTTGGGGCCGTACGTGCAAAATTGTATACAAAAAATATTCAATACGCAAGGCTCCGCTGCGTTGAGAAATCTGGTTAACATGGTCAGTGAAATTAGGGTTGCCCTTTAGATGCGCTTGCTTACTTACCTTCGAACAAAAATAGCGATAATACAAATAAAAACAGGCAACGCTTTGATTACTAGCTTTGCGTGCGTGAGGCTAAGATACTTTGTGTCCACCCTTGAGTTAACCAGGTTCGAGCAAGATACGATCGCGGTCGGCGAACGTGGTGTTTTGCATGGGCCATAGCCGTACGCCAGGCTTTCGCACTTTCGGGGTACTGGCGGAGTCGGTGTGTGCCATGCGCCGACCGTTGGCTGTATTACCTCGTCGTAGTTTTGTTTATTTGTGTATTTATTTATTTATTTATTTATTTGTACCGTGCAAGCGAGTAGTGTGCGAGAATTCCACGCCACGCGAATGGAAATATTGTCCTGGAAACGCGCGCTCGGGCACTTTGCGGTGGTTACGGGAATCTGGGAGATCACCACACTTTCAAAAGGTTTTAACGTCTCGTGAATGCGCGACTATAGTTTGCGCAAGCATTTAAGGGTCAGGCTTAAACAAATCGCTACAAAACCAAAAGTTTCAAAACAAGTTTTTTTTTTTTTTTTAGCTGGGTGTTTTTGTTTTCTTTTCACCGCATTCTCAGACTTTACCAACGTTGTTAAATGAGCTTTCAATAGAAACAATGAGGTCACACAAGTGAGAACGAAGACAAGCAACATAATACAAAAATGCGAAACAAATGTGGACACAACCTAACGAAAGAAGCAAATCGAACAGCTTGATAAGATGCATTAAATAGGAATCAGGCACTTTACGAATTTTTAAGGAAGCCCATAAATAAACTTATACCCCATTCACACGGTCAACATAAAGGTACCTTTAACATAGGTCCCTTTGCTATCAACGAATCAGCCCGTGCTCTTGGATCGCGAGTACACGCCACTCGCCGAAGATCGTTAATTGATTGGCCGCAGAGAATAAAGGTCCCTTAGCTAAAGGTACCTTGACGGTCGTGTGAATGGGGTATTACTTCCTAAAGACACGTGTTAAACGCGAACCATTTTACGATACGTCATACTAGAGCTTGACGGCGTGACACGCATCAGAGGTGGACATTCAAGAAAAGAGCGGAGGTTCAGTCTCTTGGTTTTCATCATTAAAAGGCTCATGAAAAAAAAAAAAAAACATTAAACAGTTTGGTTTCGTAAAATAAATTTTACGCGAAAAAGAATTATAGAGCAATATTGACGGCGAAAGATTTATTTGTAATTCTGCGCGCGAAGTCTATGACGTCACGGGTCATTCCGGAATGACCATCTTGGTCGTGAAGGCCAAGCCGAACCAGCTCTCCTCCACGTGCCCGAAATGCCGAGAGAAAACAAGTGGAAAGGAAGTGACTACCGACTAAATCGCGTCTCGCGCCGTCAATATTGCTCTAAAGTGTTTTTGTTTTGTTTTCCGCAAAATTTATTTTTTCAAACCCGTGTCCCAATTAGACTGTTTAAAAAGAACATTTGTTTTTCTTTTCAAGGGCCCTTTAAAGCATAGCGTTTTCTTCTCCGTCGGCAATTCAGCAATGCCCAGCTCCCAGTTGTGGAAGACATTCTCAGCATTGTGAAGCATTTCGAGCAAAAATAATTTAAAAATTAAAACTGAGCTTTCCTTTTTGATGATATGAACAGCGCCACTTTATAGTATACGTGCAACGTTGATATTAATTCAAAAGTGCGCGTTACCTGACTGCAGCGAAAGAAAGCTAAATAACTTGACCGAAACAAAATTAACTGTATAAGTTAAAGGGACACTCACACCCCTAAAACTTTCGTTGTTTTTTTTTTCCAGGCGATTCATTATGGTGTCAGAAGACTACCCAATTTTATTTTGTTACAGCATCACGTATACTTTAATTAAAATTAAAAAAAACGCAACTCCTCGAATCCGAAACCGAACTAGAGAGGAAGAAGGAATATAGGGGAGGAAGAGCGTTGACGAAAGTTGCATTGCTGCGCAACTACTTTTTTTTCTTCAATCAACGTATTTACATTTTCTTAGAAGCCACAAAAATGGGTATTATATTCCTTTTTTTATTTTTAATAATTAGTGTGGGCCTTCAACGACCCACGACTATGATTATATTTGGTGGTTATGTCTGAACCAGACTTGTACGTAGTTCAACTACTCTACTCAAGTTACTGTAGTTTAACTACTTTTCGAGTTGTTTAGAAACTTTAAATTACGTTTTTATTTCGGCAATTAGTAGTTTACTTTAAATACTTTTTCCGAGTAACTTCTACTCAAATTGCAAGTTGCTTTCCAATTTTAGTGGTAGTTTTGCTTATCAACGAATATTCCTACACTAGAAATAAAAGATCTTGGAAGATCAGCTGATATTTGCAAAGAGGGGGAAGCATGTGGCGTAGGCAAGGGGGGGAGGGCGGTGGTTTGGAGGGTCCGAAACTGTGTGACATTGTTCTTGCAAATTGTGACAAGCGTATATCTGAAAAAATTCAACAGAAGGGACATATTAAAAGTTTTCATTACGTAGACGATTATTTGGTGTGTGTTTCCTGCCCTGAGATAAATGTGCAGTCAACAAAGCACGATACGATGATACAGAAACTGGATAGGCAAGAGAAAACGATCGAAGCAATAGAAAAGTCGGCTACTATGCTTTCGAAACAGTATGATGACTTGCTAAAAAAGGTGGACTCATTGGCAGGCGTCACGAACGAGTTGAAAAAAAGGACGAACGAAATCGAAAAACTCGGGAAAGAAAGAGACGAAAGAATTAAAGAACTAGAATGGGCAGTGGAGAACGCGGAACAATATTCACGACGGATGAACATCGAAATTCATGGTATCGCTCAAAACAACGAAGAGGACTTATCAGCGGTCATGAATAACCTAGCAAGAAAGCTGAAACTTCCCGTACCCCAGCCTGATAAGATTGAGTCCATGCACAGATTGAGAGCAAGGGAAGGGAAAATTCCTGCGATCATTGTGCGGTTCAATGACAGGTCAGAAAGGAACCAATGGATCAGCAAACGTACCGCCTTGAAAGCAGCGAATTTACATCAATGAGAACCTGACGAAGCTTCAGAGATGGCTGTTCTGGGCCGCAAAAGATTGTGCAAAGAAACAGGGCTACAATTATGTATGGATGAAGACCGGCAAAATTTTGGTCAGACAAAGGGAGGGGAAGGCTGCAATACGTATCGAAAGTGAAAGTGACTTGAACAAAATTCATTAAAATGGCCACATGTAACTCATTTAAAGACTGGAACAGATACACCCAAAAAGTTATAGCTGAAGAGGGTATAGTGTCACGAATGACAAGTGATGAGGCGGAAAATAACTGAGTAAACTAAACGTTTAATCGGGCGAACTTGTGCCCAAAATAAAGAAGGAAACAAAAGATAACAGTAGAGCGTCGCGGGCGTCGAAGTCGGCGAAAGAGCAGAGTCGAACGCTGGGGCGAAACTGACTCCGGTTCGCCACGCGGAGCCCTTATGTACATGCGTAAGCTTCTGGAATAATCAGCGTAGAATGTTCGACGCGTACAGCATTCGGACCTCGAACACGCAACAGGATTCTCGAATTTACCAGAAAACTAGATTGCAGGAATAACAAAAGATGCGTCGCTCCCAGGGATCGAACCCTGGCTTTTCGCGTGGGAGGCACGCGCGATAACCGTTAGGCCACGAGCGCGCTGCCTGCTTGGTCAGCTGCGCTCGCGGCAATAGGAAACAAAGAGCAGATTCTACACATCATTCAAATTAATGTAAGAAGCCTAAAAAAACACTGGGATGAACTAAATGTCTACCTGTTGAACCCCTTGTTAGATGTTGATATAATAATATTGACTGAAATAAATATCGAAGCTGAAGAGCCTTTACATTTTCACATAGCTGGTTTTCATTCAATACCAGTACGTAGAGAAAGCAGAAAGGGGGGT